>JBBPBQ010000001.1:9505055-9524749 GCA_037974755.1 Cicer yamashitae | reverse complement strand
TTTTTTTTTTTTTTTTTTTTTTTTTTTTTTGCAAAGTCTTTTTCTCAAAAGTGCTTTTATGTAGAATCACTTTTTCACAGCACTTGTATTTTCAGGGTTTTCTTTGCATTTTTGAATTCCTCTCATTTTTCTAATCAATTTTGCCTTTTGAACTTCCAAAATAGAACATGTATAGAAGAAATAACATTAAAAACAAGTTTGCTAATGAACTTTTGGATCAAACAATTGCAATTGAAGAAGACCATGAAACTAAACCCATATATTTTGTCTCAAAAACAACAACTAAGGACTCGAAATTTCATCAAAATAAAGGAAACAATCATCAAACTAAAACTTCTCACACATATTATAACATTTATAATCAACTAGCAACTCAAGATTACACAAAAAAACAAATATCAAATTTCAAGAAATTAACCTAAAATTTCAAATTTTTAAAGAACTTCTAGAACATAAAATACTTTAAAACATAAATTAAGAACAAATATTACCTCTTGATGGCAAGCTCTGGATACCAAATGATGTGGATTTGAATGTTTCCATATGAGTTGAAGGATTTAACCAAGTGATTTCTTCAAATAAAGTGATAAAATAAAATGGAAAAGAAAGAAACAAACACGTAATAGGTTGAGAAGATGAAGAAGGAAGGCGCCACATTCTAGAAGATTGATAAACCAAGGAGGAATAGTCGCAATGGTAATGAAGTCATTGATAAGATTCAAGCAAGTTCTAATCCAATAACAAAAAGAAAAAACACATCTCACTCACCATTAGAAATTCTAATTCATTTCAAACTTATCAAAAAGGAGACTCTTACCCATATTTAAAAAAAGCATTTACCCTATTCTTAAAATGTGCCAAAAGACAATTATGTAGATCCAAATTGGGATTACACTACTTAACTAAAATTATTATAATTCAAATTAAACACAAATAAAACTAAAAACTATTATAAAGTCTTGACTTTAAATATTCATTGTTTTTCCTCATAGCTCATTTTAGGTCATCATTAGTGTTTTGCAAATAAGGCTTTTAATGAGTGTTGTCCATACTTGTTTACTTAGGTTTTGACTTAGTCCCTAAAATTTTTTGTTTTTTTATTTTATTGAATGAACTTATTAGGGTATTACAGAGGAATAGGTGGTATTTTTGAATGTTAACATTGTTGAGATGTCAATTTTACCATGTGACGCCTTTACACTCTAATTTTCTGCTAAAAAAATATTTCAAAATTGTTGAAAATATCAAAACTCAAAAAGCTATTGGAGCATAATGACTTTTGCATAATTCATATGAAGAGGGAGATTAATCAAGCAGTAGACATTACTAAATTTGGTTTGAATTTAATTTATATGTACCGATAATATAAAAATATTTTAACAATTAATCACAACGGTTGAATTAACGAAAATGTTTGACCGACAACTATAATAGTTTTTAAACTTGCGGTGTACGGAAATTAAACTCATTTAGTTTAAAATAGCATATTTGAAGTGCCACTTTTTATAGTGTTTTTTTTTTCTCTTTTTAATGTTATTAATTTTGATATTGATGGGATGTGAATTGTACTAATCGATAAATAGTTAGTCATATTCAACAAAGGATAGTTAGAAATAGTTTAATAATTGTTTTAAGATAGATACTTGATTAATAAATAGTATTAATATATCAGGAAATATACTAACCGATTAATGTCTTAATAATAATCGCTTAGTGAATGATCCTATTTATACTCAATTAATCAATTAATTAACGTCCATATTTAAAAAAAAATAGTTTTTTTCTAAGATTTGAATAGACAAATTTGCACCTTATCATTTAAATAATATCTTATCACTTAACCTAACTATATAAATGAGTCTTCACTTTAAAAATTTGTAGGATATCAAATTAATAAGTTTGAGTATTGAGTAAATCTTTGAACACTCATAGTTTACTTGACCAATTATAAATCGATTTCAATTTAGTTTATTGTTTTGTAATAAGGAACTTGACACTAAAATCTTTTGTTTTTATTATTTTCATAAAAACTATATTTTATTAATTATTTATTATATTGGAATGTTAATTGATTTTTTAAGGGACTACAAAAATCTTGAAATATTAATCCATTTTTCAAGGTAGCATATTACTACAAATCACATTCTCATATTCAATGCAAACCAAAACATATTTTTACTAACAATAATATTTTTTGTGGGACGTTATACATTGTTTAATTTCTAGAATCTTATCACGAATGGGTACGAAGGATGACGCTCGTTGGTTTTCCCTTGAAAAATGGTGGAATCAATATACTTTTTAATAAAAATAATATTTATTAATTTAAATTAATAGAAATTACATTCATCAAAAATATAATTCAAATTATTAAAACTAAAAAAAAATAAAACTTACGGCATCCAAGGGAACCAATATCTTTGTATAGTGAAAATGATATCCTCCATTTCAAAGTACACTTTAACATCAAATGTATTATAAAATATAAAAAATAAAAAATAAACCAAAATATTTCATTTCATCACACAATTAATGTGACAATAGGAGTATAGTTTACCATGCTAACTAACTCAATCGGTAAAGATGTATATATAGATAAATAAACAACAAGATTTTAACCTAGAATAGAAAATTACAACAATAAACAAGTTATTTTTGTCATTACAATGTCTCATCACATCATTCATAATTCTATTCAAATCAATTGTTTGAACAAGTTTTTCCCTTTTCTCCTTTGAAATTAATGTATCTAATATCAATCGATATCTGAGCTAAAAATTAAGACTTTCGATACAAGAGACAATAGACATATGAGTCACCTCTCTTATATATCTAAGATTTATTATGTTTATAGTCAATGTCGGACTTAACTACACACACTTGAACTCAACAAGTTTAGACTGTTAACTGTTTGTCTATGCAACTTTGATCTATTGAGTAAAAATTGTTTGAGTTTCGAAAAACTGTTTCAAAATAAATTTCAACAACTGAAGATATTACTGGATCGAGTCGCGGACTAGTTTGTTCTTTTTAAGAAGTTTTGCAGTCTTGCACAATTACTATCAACCACCAGAAAAACTTGTTTAGACAAAATCCCATTTTAATGTTTTGAGGATAACTAAACAAAAGTTAATAAGACTTATAATTATGATTCTAAGTGTTATGTTAATTTAACTTGTGATTTTGAGTGGATTAATTCAAAGATGGGACTCAAGCAAAGCAAAGAAACCAGCAATAAAAGATAAAAACTGAACACATAAGAAACGAGAACATTCTGGACAAAATCTATAAAAACGGAGAATGTTCTCCAAGACCAAGACTAATTATCACAGCCCCAAGATCAATCAATCTCCACTAGTTAAAAGAAGTTTTAGCCTCTGGATTTTACATCTATATCATCAGCACTTGGCAAGGAACAAACTGAGATGATCAGATTCAACGAAACTACTCGAATCACAAAGAGAGAAGATCACGAATTAGCAAGACCAAACAGATCTAAACCTTCTCCAGCTTAAACTATCAAAGAAAGATAAACGATCTTGAAATGTACAAGACATCCAGATTAATCAGGAAGACATCCAGAATGATCAAGATTGAACCTCCAAATTGATTATCAATCTCCAGAAAGTTCAAAGACTAGGACTCCAGATTGATTATCATTCTCCAGAATTTTCATTTAACATTCTACAGAGGTTCATCATCATTCTCCAAGCTGTTTTGACATAATCAAAACTCCATATCAAATCAAAGACATTAACAAGCATATCTAAAGTACAAAGGATCATCAAACTCAAAGGAAATCTGATCAAAAATCGAAGAACTCAGCCTATTCAACAGAATTCAAAAGTGTTCAAAGGCTGGAATAGTTTTATTCATATAAATTGGTCTTTGGTCAAAACTGATAGAGCACTACCAACAGCTCTTTTGACCATTATTAAATGCTCTAAAATGCCTATAAAAGGAAAGCCAATGCTCAGGGAAAATGCAGAAGTTCAAGTGCTAACAAGTCTCATAAAATCATTCACATTCACATACTTGAAACTCTCTCATTATTCAAAAAAGAATCAGTCTGATCACTTTTCATTACTCTATTATTTTTGTACTGAATTCTTTGTAAAGAATCGAATCTCAAACAAGAGTTGAGATATCTCAGATTCTAATAAAACAATCTCATCATTATTGTAAAACTCGAACTATAAGAGTTTAGTATAGTTTGGGTAGATTGTAAGAAATCCTATCAAGGTTGATAGGTGACCTGATTAATCTCTTTTTGGGTGGAAAGGATTGAAGTTTGTAACAGATCAAGGTTGATCTGAGCTAGGTGCTGTAAAACCAAAAAGGTTCTTTGTTTTGAACACTTAGTGGATCACAGTTGTGAGGACTAGACGTAGTCCGAGGTAGGTGAACCAGGATATATCCTTGTGTGGTATCTCTTCCCTTATCTATTTACTTTCTATCTGTTTGATTATCAAGTTAAATAGATAAGTTAAACTGTTGATTTTAACTAACCAAGAAAGTTTTCGTTTTCTGTTTTCACAATCAAGATTAATCTTGAGTTATTTTCTTAAGTTCTTAAAAGGAATTTTTAAAAGGGTGAATTTACAATTCAAACCCCCTTCCTTGTAAATTGACATTGCTACTTCAAAACTGAGTTCTATGCACCGTAGAAAACTGTAATAAAAGATGAAGCAGAAAGGGAGAAAGAGAGAAAAGATTCGGATTTTCAGAGTGTTTTTAGTGTGATGGAGAGAAATAAGTGCGGTCTTTATTACCCGCAAATCTAATCCTACCCAACCCGCTCATAATCGAATTGGTTTGGTTTGGGTTTGATGAAAAAATCATAACGATCCAACCCAAATAAAATTAATCGGTTCGAATATTAGATTTAGTCAAAAACGATCCAACTCAATCCGTGCACACCCCTAAATACTTTATGTTGTTGTTGAAGCTCTTGAACTGCTTTAGTACGGTGTCTGGTAATAAACATTAAAAATTTCAATTGCATCCCCACTAATAAAACAATAACAAATATAATCAACCATCTATTAAAATTTACCACTATTTTTATTCAAAAAGAAAAACATTACCACTATTTTGACGAGAGCAATTGATTTTCTTGTCACATAATTCCAGATGCCAAATTGCAGCAAACGACCAATCTATATATAGTTCATTCAAAAAAAACATAACTAAATTAATTACCAAGTACCAAATTTAATTATTTATGTATCGTAAAATTTCACACACAAATATACTAGTTGTATTTAATTTCTCCACTCTTTTTTTAAGCTAAAGATTTATTAAAAGAACATAAATTTAGGAGACATAAACTTAACCTAGAGAAGAAAAAACACAAAAAAAACTTCGAATGATACAGGTTTTCTAAAAATGGAGCCTGTAAAAATCGAACTTATATTCTAAGATTTTGTTGCCAATATTTTACCACCAAGATTAGCCATTTGTCTATAAGCAAAAAAAATTAAATTCACATTTATAAGAATTTTATATAATTACAATTAATTGTTTAATGTAATTTAAAAACTAATTATCATTTCTAAACTACCCTAATAGAAAATTTATTCCATGAGAACAAAAGAGTTATTGAAAAATAAAATATGTTTTAATTGAAGGATATTTTATAAATGACATCATTCAACAGTGTAAGATTGAATAAGATATGTCTATATTTTAACTATTAAATACTTTTTTTTTTTACTTATAATCGTTGCTAATAAAAGTATGATAAAAAAAATGTGTTTTTGTTACCACAACAAGGGAATTTTCTAACATATACCACACAACTTTTGGGAATCTATAAATTAGAAAACATTTAAAATACAATTACAACAAAACTACAAGATAATGATATGTGGATTATTGACTAAAAATATGATTTTGTTGACTTTCTGCTCCAAATTACATCCACACCGATAAATATTTAAAATAATAGGAGATCATTCAATAATATAAAGGAGAAAATTGTCCCTTACTTTAAAGGTGTTTGTTCTAAAGTCATAATAAACAAAAGCATCATAACAGTATATATATATACCAAATTTTTATATGAGTGAAATAATGTTTAAATCAAGAGATAAAAGTAATTGAGATTAGAGTAAATCCCTAATTCAGTTTCCTATGTGTCAACTTATATCCTACTGTCCTTATAATATATGAAAATAATATAAGTAGTCACTAACATTTTCTCAACTATGTTAATTAACTTCATTCTTATGTATTCATAAGATACTAGGGACTAATTAACATGACAAATTTGATAAAAACAATAGGGACTACTTATAAAATGTTAGAAAAACTTATTATTTTTATGTATTATGAAGTCTAAGTAAGAGATAAATAATATTGACATAGTTAAAGTTGAGTTTTAATAGTAGTTATAAAAATAATATAAGTTATTGTATTGAGTATTTTTTCGGTGACATTATCATATTTGGAAACCTAAAACAACATAGGTTTTTTTTTATTAATACATATCATTTTGTGTCAATAAACAACAACTAAGAGTTAGAAATAATATTCTAAATTTTCAATACATAAGAGACAAAAACTAATTGCGGTAAATGAAGAATGTATAAAATTTCATAAGCTCACACATGAGCACACACATATAACATTAATTATTTGCTACAAGAAATTGGCTACTTTTATATGTGGTGGATAGTCTGTACCTATTGATGGAGAATAAAAACAGAAACACAATAACAATTAATACGCAGCAGATATAAAATTCTCTCAACTTGCAAGAACCCGTGAGGAGGAACAACAAATATATGGCAGCAAATTAATCAAAATAAAAGAGCGTAAAGAACACCGATATTTTAACGTGGAAAATCCCTCAATGCAAGGGTAAAAACCACGGGTCATCCAGACCAAAGAAATAGCTCCACTATAATCAAATAAGGGTACAAGAGAGTCTCAAAAAGATGCACAAAGTGTGTCTACAACCAGCCAAAATAACAAAGTACTAAAGCTTACAAATGAAAAGCAAGAAGAAGTAAAACATCTAAAAACCTGCTACTATGAGAGCTCGATTCCTCCCACTCGAGAAGTCGTTTCGCCGATCCGACCGTTGAAAACGAAGCCCTGAATGTTGCAAACCTACTGTCCAAATTGCAGCTCGATCCAACGGTTAACGAATGCGCAATCGATGTTTTTCTGAGACTGATTTAACAAAATTGGGAATAGGGTTTACTCTTCTCTTTTCTCTTTTGGTGGTTGCCTTTTCTCTCAAAATAGTCTCTCTCTTACAAACCCTAATTAGACCACTCTCCACTTAAATAAGTGAAACACATGGACTATAATATTTGGGCTTTTCTCCACATAGGAAGGGAGCCCAATACCCAACACATCTCCCCCTTACAACTATGTGGAGATAATCGCCAAACCGGCGATATCACAACAAGTTTCAAACTTCCCTCTTGGTAATGCTTTAGTCATCATATTGGAACCATTATAATCAGTATGAACTTTAGCCAACTCCAACAACTTAGCTTCCAAAACATCACGTATCCAATGATACCTCACATCAATGTGTTTGGACCTGCTATGGAATGTTGAATTCTTACCAAGATGAATAGCACTTTGACTATCGACAAATAATACATATTTGTCCTGAATAAATCCAAGCTCCTGCAAGAATTTCTTCAACCAAATCAACTCTTTGCATGCTTCGGTAATGGCAATGAACTCTGCCTCAGTTGTAGACAATGCTACACATTTCTGTAATCTCGACTGCCAAGCCACAGCTCCATCTGCAAATTTAATCATGTAGCCTGAAGTTGACTTTCTTGAGTCAATATCTCCAGCCATATCTGAGTCGGAGTACCCCACCAAATCATAAGTGTGATTATCATGCAAGAATTTCATCTCATCATGCATTGCATCCAACCACTTTTGACTTTCTTCACTCTCTATGGCCTCTCGAAAACACTCAGGTTCCCCTTCATCAGTCAAATTCACATACTCATCAGAGACATACCTTGTAGATGGTTGTCTCTGCCTCTTAGACCTCCTGAGTTGGGTTAGAGATGATTCAGAAGCATCACTAAGATTCTCATCGTGTGAAAACTCATGATCTTCACTAGTTGGAATATTTACCTCATCTCTAAGTCGATGATCATCAACACAATCATGTGACTCATCATTCTGAACATTACCATCAGTAGTATCCAAATCAGGAGCAGGTGACTGAACTGGATCACCATCAGATAAGACGTTATCTTTCTCAGGTGTAGTCTTCTCCACCTTATCAATGTCTTCAATAGTTTGGTCTTCCATGAACACTACATCACGACTTCTGATAACCTTTTTGTTTATAGGATCGTACAACTTGTAGCCAAATTCATCCTCACCATAACCAATGAAGATACATTGCTTTGACTTTGCATCCAACTTGGATCTTTCATCCTTCGGAACATGCACAAAAGCCTTGCAACCAAAGACTCTCAAGTGATCATACTTGACATTCTTTCCAAACCATACCTTGTTTGGTACCTCACTATTCAAAGCAACAGTAGGAGTAAGATTAATAACATGCACCGCCGTGTACAGTGCCTCACCCCAATAATGTTTAGGCAACTTAGCTTCAGAGAGCACACACCTCACTCTCTCAACAAGTGTTCGATTCATCCTCTCTGCTAAACCATTCAACTGAGGAGTTTTAGGAGGAGTCTTTTCATGTGCTATACCCTGCTGTTTGCAATAGACATCAAAGGGTCCACAATACTCACCACCGTTGTCAGTACGAACACGTTTCAGCTTCTTGCCTGTCTGCCTCTCAACCAAAGCATGAAATTGTTTGAATTTCTCCAACACTTGGTCTTTTGTCTTCAGAACATAAACCCATAGTTTCCTGGAACAGTCATCAATAAAAGTAAAAAAATAAAGTGCACCACTAAAAGATTTTACCTTTAAAGGGCCACAGACGTCAGAATGCACCAACTGAAGCAACTCTGACTTTCTAGAGGGATGATGCCTTTTGAAGGATACTCTAGTTTGTTTACCAATTATGCATTGAGAACATTTCTCCAAATCTACATTCTTCAATCCTGGAAGCACATCCTTTTTAGCTAAGCAATTTAACCCCTTTTCACTGATATGGCTAAGCCTTCAGTGCCACAAAGATGATTCCGTATCCACGGCATTCACACTGTCTTTTGCAACTAAAGCTTTTGTCCAATACAGTTTACTGATTTTCTCCCCTCTAGCCACAACCAAGTTACCTTTACTGAGTTTCCACTTTCCAGAAGCAAAATGATTATCAAAACCACTTTCATCAAGCATATGCATAGAAATCAAATTGAAGCGAACATCTGGAGCATGTTTGACTCCTTTAAGCAACAATTGCATTCCCATGTTGGTTTCCAAGCATACATCACCAACACCAATTACCTTAGATACACCATCATTACCCATCTTCAAAACTCCAAAATCACTTGAAGTATAAGATGTGAAGAACTCCTTCCTCGGTGTAACATGTAGTGTAGTACCACTATCAATTATCCACATGCTCTCATCAGATACAAGATTAATTGACTCATAGTCACGGAGAATAACAAGATCATCACTAGTAGCAGTAGTAACACGGTCATCATCACTATCATCATCACGACCCCTTTGTTTCTGCTTACCCTTCTTGCCTTTGTTCTCCTTTTTCCACAGAAAACAATTCTTCTGTATGTGCCCTGTTCTATGACAATAATGACACTCCACATTTTTGTATCTAGACTTGGACTTGCTTCTGCTGTTTTCTGTACCACCCTTCGGTTCTTTTTTCTGACTTGTCCCCCTATTTTCAGTGACAAGAACTTCAGATTGAGATGAAGAACCATGTGCCTTCCTTCTCATCTCCTCATTCAAAACACCACCTTTAGCCGTTTCCTAAGAAACAACACCATTAGGAGCTGAAGTCGTTATAGAAACCCGAAATGTCTCCCAAGACTCTGGTAAAGATAACAGTAAAAATAATCCTAATAGCTCATCATCAAACTTGATACCCATTCCAGACATTTGATCAAGGAGCCCCTGAAATTCACTCAAGTGGTCCGAAATAGACGTTCCCTCCTTATATTTCAAACTTATGAAACTATTCAGCAAGAATAATTTATTATTCCCTGATTTAGAGGCGAACAAAGTCTGTATCTTATCCCACATAGTTTTTGCATTTGTCTCATTAGCAATATGATTATAAACATTATCTTCTACATATTGCCTAACAAAACCACATACTTGTTGATGTTCAAACTCCCAGTCTTCCTTAGATTTATTATTCGACTTATTAGAACCAAAAATAGGAAGATGCATTTTCTTCACAAATAATAAATCTTTCATCTTGCTCTTCCACAAATGGTAATTAGTACCATTCAAGCATACCATCTTTATATTCATATTTGCCTCCATCCTTCAAGCAAGTCAAATAACCCTTTAACCAAGAGCTCTGATGCCACTCTAATGGGGAATAAAAACAGAAACACAATAACAAGTAATACGCAGCGGATATAAAATTCCCCCAACTTGCAAGAACCCGTGAGGAGCAACAACAAATATATGGCAGCAAATTAATCAAAATAAAAGAGCGTAAAGAACACCGATATTTTAACGTGGAAAATCCCTCAATGCAAGGGTAAAAACCACGGGTCGTCCAGACCAAAGAAATAGCTCCACTATAATCAAATAAGGGTACAAGAGAGTCTCAAAAAGATGCACAAAGTGTGTCTACAACCAGCCAAAATAACAAAGTACTAAAGCTTACAAATGAAAAGCAAGAAGAAGTAAAACATCTAAAAACCTGCTACTATGAGAGCTCGATTCCTCCCACTCGAGAGGTCGTTTCGCCGATCTGACCGTTGAAAACGAAGCCCTGAATGTTGCGAACCTACTGTCCAAATTTCAGCTCGATCCAACGGTTAACGAATGCGCAATCGATGTTTTTCTGAGACTGATTTAACAAAATCGGGAATAGGTTTACTCTTCTCTTTTCTCTTTTGGTGGTTGCCTTTTCTCTCAAAATAGTCTCTCTCTTACAAACCCTAATTAGACCACTCTCCACTTAAATAAGTGAGACACATGGACTACAATATTTGAGCTTTTATCCACATAGGAAGGGAGCCCAATACCCAACACCTATTACATAGGTGTAGAAATATATTGCTTTTTTCTTTTGTTATTCTATAGTATATGGATATTTAAGTAATTAAGAACATCAAACATTAAATATATCTCCAATTCAGTTCAAAAAGATAAAAAGTACTGCAACTATAGATAGTTTTTGCAAGCAATTTATTATTCTATTTGTACACATACTAGCTATTATAGAATTGGCACAAACTACTAAGCATACAAGGCATGCATATATTAATAGTGTATATATAAATTTTCATCTTGCATTAACCAAATTGAAAGTTACTAACTAGTCATCCCCTATCAATGGTTCTATGATGTTTAGATTAATTGGATCTTTTAATATATATGGAAAAAAGTTTTAAGTATTTTGGTTGTTCGATTTAAAGAAAATCTCAAATCGTCAATCTTCGAACATCTCAATTTATAAATAACTAAAAATTAAATTCTCAACATATAATTATTATCACATTAATAATAGTTATAGCTATAGGCCTCAAATAAATCCTCCTACCAATCTTTATAGGCAATAAATGAGAAAACAAAATATTGTTTACAATTACAACACTTTGATGAAGTAAACAACTATTTTGGTATCTAAATGTGTGAAATGTTGTGATTATAGTTGTTGATGTATTGAAAATGCCAACAAATCAACAAATATCATTTTTATTAGTCGTTTTAGTCCTCATATATGTTTTTAGATACACAACTTAATCTTCGAATATATTTTTTGTTATTTGATTTTAGTGCATAAAATTACTAACTAAAGAAGCATTGAGAATGTGTTTCCAATTTCGAAACATTTAGTTACTACAGTGACGGTGTGATCAAAATGATTGTATACTTTCTTTTTTTGTTAAAAACTTAAATAAGAGAAATATAATGCATCATTAAGATTACGATTTCTAGTTAAAAAAAGTTAAGTTATAATTTTAATATAACTTATTTACAAGTTGAGGAAAACTAAGATTAGTTTACATACAAACTAATTAAAAAATATCACATGCATCGGATCATTGTTGGAGAGTTTGGGGTTACAGTAGTATCAACAGACCAAAACCGTTGTTGTTTATAATAACTACAATTGTTGTGCATTGTTATTATAGAGTAGTTAATTTGTAACTAATCTCAGCCAAAAAAAGATAACTACAAATTTGTTGCAACATAGCTTCAAAATTTGTCATAGCATACATAAGAGGCAAATTACTAGGAAATATTTTCCTAACTAATTTATAGTTAACCTTAAAAGATCATAGCTAATTTCTAGCTAATTCATAGCAAAAAGTTGTTCAAAATATTGATTCCTTAGTGACATATTTATTTCTTACCTGATTTCCAACTAATACTAAAACATAATTTACATTAAATTCATATTTTGAAAATATTTAAATTATTTTTGAAAGTTCTTTTAAATTAATAAAGATAGAGACACCAAAAAAATGATAGACATAGAGCGAGTTAGCGAAAAAGAAGCTCTTAAATATAACTTCAATTGATATTCTATTTGGTAAAATTTATGTAGCATAGTTAGAGAGAAATTTGAGATCAATTACATTAAATATGGTTATAACTATTTCTTTAATTAAGAATAAAATATGATTACTACATGAAGTGTCAGACGAATTCAACAAATATATATCAAGAGTTCACTTGTTCTAGAAGTAAAAAGGATGTAATACACTTGATGACTTGCTCCTAGCATTAAAAGCCACTTCCCTGTCTCACCAATCTATAATTGAGGAACCACTTGAGGAAGCCTTTATATGGCATTAGATAATTTATAAAGATGCTTCAACACTTCAAACACAATCTAGAAAAAATATTACACAACGTTAAAAATAGAAGGGAAAAGAAAATAACTTAAAACAAACTCATAAATTAAAATTTTGAAGAAAATTGTGAATACATTTATAAGCATTTGTTCCCACTTACTTGCATATAGAATGTATTAGTCGTTATATTCATCATAAAAAAATAGTTCAACAATATAAATTCAACCTACTCATGAAAGGAGCCATAACATACACATAGGGGAAAAAGTTTTGGTTATTGGGAACCATACTTTTTATACATAGGAACAACATCCCTACCCAAATGAGCAATAGTACTAGCCAAAATGGAAACTAGGAAGTAAAAGCCAAAATAATTATACAAAATTATTGGGACAGGGGAACCCAGATAATACTAAATCCTCAAGTTGCTACCTTAATTTGAAGCTGTAAAAAGTTCACATATTGGACAAGGATCTATCGCAGCCTTTAACAATAAGATTTAGAGAGGAGCAAATTTTTATCTTGATTGTTTGTTAAGTTAACAACACAATGAATGTGAATGAGAAATTATAAGTTATCTATTTAGAAGTTTTCTTTCTTTCTGAGAAATTATAAAGAAAAAAAAAATTAAGAATTGGCTAAACTTCTTCCTTTGGTTCTATATGTTCATATGTAGGTTGAATTTCAAGAATTTGGTGGAGATCATATCATCACACATAAAGAAGTTGATTGGTTACATGTATTGAATATCTTTGGTAACAAAATGCATGAGTACTCTCTTCCATTCCTTGCCTTGGGATTCAATTCATTTCTAAAATGAAAGGGAATATTTTCGATTGTTGATATATTTAGTCGCTATTCAACAACATTGGGTAATCATGTGAGTTCCACTCATTAATTGCCTTTAAGATTTTGAGATAGTATATGATGTTAAGCGTACTACGAATTCCTCTATATCTTTTACAATTAAAAAGATTCATCTTCAATTTTGAACTCCACTTGACCTCTTAATTAACTTCTGATTTTATTTCTTCTTTTCTTAATTACAAAATTATCACCAAGTTTTTAGTTTATTTAATTGTTTCTCATACAAATATTAAAATACAAGATGACATTTTTGTAATTAAATGTGAAAATAAAAAATATTTTCACAAAGGAAACAAGTACTCATGTTGAACAAACAATATAAAATGGAACAAATAAGAAGAGTTAAAATGATGGACATGAATGAAAGTGTTTTCATTGGTGAGCTCCAAACACTCCTCATAAAGTTTAACGAGCATTTATATTAGGGCGAAATTTTCATGCCTAAGAGAGTCTATTGTTTTACACAGCTAATCACATTCTTGCTGTCAAGCCACAAATAATGAAAACATCAAATGAAATACAAAGTTTAAGAAAAAAACAATGAAGGTTTATATGTTCCTAAAAGGTAATTATGACAAATTCGCAAGAGATGTAAGAAAAGTCAAGGAGAAACAAAAGCAAAATTTGCAACTTCCATAACCGTAATCAAATATACTACTCGACTGTTTCGCAAGCCAAGATCCTATGTTATACAACAACAATAATAACAACAAAAGTTTTCTCTTTTGCCTCTATGAGGGTTCAATTACATGGATCAATTGATGCTATAAAGCCATATCGTAGTACCATGTATAATCATAATCACGTTCCTATAATTATATTCCAAATAAAGGAAAAGGTTGTTGCACTATAAGTTCATAATGAGGAAACTTTTAAGTTGTGTTTTTGAAAAATTAGATTATAAATAAGCATGTCTATAAAACTATCATTAATGAGGGAAACTAGGATTCCATGCGTCCTTTTGATCAACTTGGGGATTTAGCGGGCACAACAATCACAATAGAACTAACTTCTATAATTGAGTGCAAAAAATTAAAACAAAAAAATTTATTGGCACTTCAAGCAATGTGTCACATATTATACAGTGCAAAATAATAAGTTGGTACATGCTCATAAATAGTTTTGGCCATTGGTATTGTATTGTGGCATAACCAACCAAGTTAAAACCATGGTTTCTTTGATATTTTGGAATCTAGTCCCTAATAGTTGTAATTATATCTATCTTTATTGTCTAAAGTGCAGTTTAGTTGGAAGAGTTCTTCTATGTACTTTAATAAATCAGTGGTTGTAAAATTATAAATTAGTCCAAGTATCTTTGGTAGGAATGTGGTTCCTTTTGTATTTGTCAATGCTATTTGAATACATGCTTGGGACATAAAGTCCCAAGAAAAAACAAAGAAAAATAGAAACAAGAAAGTGATAAAATGTCAAGTAGAAAGAAATATGACAACATTAATTAAAATAATTGTTTTATGTTATCTCAATTTTTAATTAGTTCATTATGAGTCTCCAATATTTAATAAATTATTAAATGAAATTAAAATAAGAACTTGAAAAACTTTTTGAAACTAAAAGATGAGGAGCATAAATGGAAATGAACCAGAACTTTGTTTTACATTCTTAATCTTATTCAATCATTGTCAAATTCATAGACATTTTCATATTTTATGCAACTAATAGGATAAATATTTGTTGCATCGCACCAATGATTTACTTGTATGTATCTGTTTACGTATACTTGATCTCTTAGCTAATTCCTTATTTGACTGCCTTTTTCTTTCTTTTCTTATATCATCATCATTATCGTGTCAAAAGAAATGTGGCTAAATAGTAAATACTAGACATTGTGTCATATAGCTAAGAGTTAAACTTAAGAAGGGATTCATTGAGAATTTAATGCAAGAACTAAACAATTGTAGGTGTGTTGTACAAATTGCAAAAACATAGGTTCACAATTACATTACATTAAAATTAAATTAAAGTACACAATGTAGCCAAATCAAATTCACTCATTTCTAAACACTTCCACACTAAGGAATTTAATAATAAAATAAATTTAATAAACTTTAGCAAATAGTGTCAGTAAAATAGTTGAGAAATAGTGTTTCAAACAATTGGAGTTTGAAACGGTTTTTCTTGAGTGCAGAACCACCATCACCATTATGTTTGAGCAACTTGTTCTCAAATCTCTGTATGAGCAACTTGTGTTTGTACCATATCAATTAGTTGCAGGAATTAATTAAAAAGATATCAAATATAAGTCATATAAACAAAAAAGTTCAATACATTGATACTCACTAGAATGTTCAAATCAGCAACATAAAATCTCGATTCAACATAATAGAAGGTAAATCAAAAGGGTAGTTGAAGATGAAACAACAATCAAAATGCTGGAACTAGCCGATGATAATGAATACAAAGAATATCAAATCAAACCTGAAATCTTAAATCCTAAACATTCATAACATCAAATCTAAAAAAATCAAAGTGAAACCAAAAGTGAACTAGAAAATATGTGATCCAATTGAAAATTGCAAATGTTCAATGAAAATAAAAAATCACAAATAAACCTGAAAGAAGCTACCTGTCGTTCCAACAAATGCTTAGTAAAAATCGCAAATCATTCGTAAAATTGTTGTTCTATGAAGAAGTAAGTAAAGTTAATATAAACATAAAATCAAATCAAAAATTTCAAATTGTAAACATACAATTGTAGATTGTAAAAATAAATTGATGAAATTGCAAATTTAGCAACTACCAAAGGATGAAGACAGAGAAGATTTGTTGATCACAACTTCTAATCTCTAATACTGGTTGAAGGATAAAATTGCTTGATAGATTTGACAGAAATTAAGTCAATCTATTGAAGGAATGATGAATACGCAACAGAGAACTACAATATTCACATATTGGAATATCAAATCCCTAAGTGAGAGTTTTCCAAACAACAAAATTCAGCGAAAATTAAATTCAGTGAAGAGAATTTCAATTCAACAAAGATAAAATTGCTTCAATCGAGCAGAATAATCAAAGGATGAGAAAAATCATTCAATTCAGCAAAGAGAATTTCAATCTACTCAATTGTAGATAAACAAATTGGAAACAACTGCAATTGTGGAATAAAGGTAGGCAAACAAGGAAATCACAATGATACCATAGAAATCAAAAGAGGGATTAAGATATACCAAATATTGGCGAAAGAGAACCAAATATTGGCGAAAGAGAAGAGATTGTAAAATCATTTTTGAGGTCCAAAGGTGTCATACCTTAACAAGTATACACGAATTTGACTGGGTACATACCTTAACAAGTGTCATTTCAAATGCTTGATCTTGGTGGGAGAATGGTAATAGGGGGTTCTCATGATGGCTTGAATGTCTTGACTGTTAAAGACTGCCAAGAGAATGGCTTGATTCCAAAGGTGTGCATACATGACAATCAAAGGTGTGCACAACTTGGAATTTTGGTACTTTTGGATCCAAGGCTCAGCCTATGCCTTGATAAGGGATCCATCTCATAACCTACATCTATAACCTATATGTAAAAGTTCTTGTGAAGCAATGATACTACGCCAAATGAAGCTTGGATTATGACCCAAAGTCGCATCCAAGAAGTCCCTTACGAGAAATATTTAGCCTTGAGGATCTTGTAAGTGATAGTATATGTGTTGGACATTACCTGTCATCCTTGCTTCCCAAGAAAAGCTAGATTAAATCAATGAAGATCACAGAATCCTAGACCACCCTTTGCATTATGAATTGACATTTTCTCCCATCACAACAAATTAATACCTTTTCTACCATTCCTCTTGGTTTCCACCAATATGAGTTCATCATTTTTTCTATTTCATCTGATAAGAGTGGTAGAATTATGGAAACACTCATACAATACAAATAAATTGTTTGGGCCACAACTTTAATAAGGACTTCTTTGTCGGCTTTTGAAAGTGACCTGACAATCCAAGATTGAATCTTATGCCAAACTCTATTCTTGATGGTAGATAGCACACTCTTCTTGCTTCTACAAATTATTGAAGGCAAGCCAAGATAAGAACCAACTCTTAATCGTTGATTGACATCGAGCATTTGAGCAAGACTTATGTAAGTGTGTTGAGACACGTTTCTGCTGAAGGCAACTTCAGATTTTACAAGGTTGATTATTTGTCCTAAATAGACTTCATATGTTGAGGGAATAACCAACACCTTTGTTATTTTAGATTTAGTATCCCTAAAAACAAGAAAGAGTCATCAACAAAAAATAAATGGCTCGTGGGAGGTGTTCCTCTACATACTCGTGAGCCATGGATATGGCATCTAGTTTCAACTATTTTCATAAAAGATGGTAAGTCTTGCGAGCATATGATATAAAGATACAGAGATAGAGGGTTGCCTTGGCGCAAACCTCGCTTAGGGATAATAGGCCCAACAACATCACCATTTAAGCGGACAAAGTAAGATATCGATGTCACACATAGCATGATCCAGTTTATCCAAGTATCAACAAAACCATGTTCTTCAATATTTATTAAAGATAGGACCAATCCACCTTGTCAAAGGCCTATCTAATATCAAGCTTTAAGGCCACCTCACCTTTAAATCTGCCAAAGTTGTTCTTCATTGTGTGAGTAATCTCAAAGGATGCAATAACATTATCCATGATTGAGCGTTCGAGAACGAAAGTTGTCTACACCTTAGTAATGTAGTTTTGAAGAAAAGGTATAAGTCTGTTAGCTCGAACTTTTGATAGGATTTTGTAGACTACGTTACATAAGGATATAGATCGCAGGTCTTTAAAAGTTTTTGGATTAACAACCTAGTTAATAAGCACAATGTTGGTATTATTGAGAGAGAGAGAGAGGAAAGTTGCCATGTTAAAGTCAAAAGCAACAAGAATTGAAATATCCTGATAAATATTTCAAAATAATTATCATACACGTGACAAATTATCACTTATGAGATAAAACTATCATACATGTGACAAATTCTCACTGATTAAGATTTCAAAATAAATATCAAACACATAATAAGATGGTTCACAATGAAATACTTAATTAATGTCTCACCCCTTAAAACCATTGAAAAAGGAGCAGGTCGATCCAAGACAGAGGGAGACTTAAGGAGAAATTCAATATGAAACATTTTAAAGTCTATAATATTTTAGTAAAAATTATTACTAAATTTTTTTATGAAAAACTATTTTTAAACGCTTTAGAGTAAAAAATTATTTATTAAATTAATATATTCGATTTTATAACATATTTCTTTTTTAGTTTGTAATTAAGTCGATTATTTTATTATTTGTTGTGATAATAATAATTTTAGATAAAATTTTATTATTTTTAAATTTTATTATTTTCTTAAATATATCATTTTTTGGAGGTTTTTTCATTAAATAAAATTTTATTTACTTTTTGATACCTATTGATTTGACGACTTTACCCTTACACTATAAAGGTGTATACTTAAAAACAGAAAGGGAGATGGAGTGTAGAAACAAGAGGTGGGGGTGTATAAAAGAGATTCCTTATCAACCTAATGAAAATTGGGCTATTATGGGTCTTAAACACTGAACCCAAAAACATGTATGAACAAAAAAGCAAAAAAAATTATAGGGTTTTAAGTAACACTGTCTTCTTCTTACATATAAAAGAGATTCCTTATCTCGTTGCACCGTTTCGTTCTTCTTTCTTCAGCTTTGCATTCTGTTTCAATTTTTGACCTAAGCTTAAAACAAAGGTACTGTTTTATTTTATCACTTCGCAAATTTCAAATCGGTGTTTGATTTTTTCAAGTTGTTATTTGATTTATTTTGATCTTTGTTTGAACTCTAGTTACGATTTTTTCGATGTTTTCAATTTCGTATTTTAGATTTCACTTTTTATTATGTTTATTTGATTTTTTGTTTTTTTTTTTTTTG
>JBBPBQ010000001.1:9468310-9504997 GCA_037974755.1 Cicer yamashitae | reverse complement strand
GGATTTTGGAAATGTTTTCATTTTCCTTTACCAGCATCAATTAGTGCTATTATTATTATTATTATTATTATTATTATTATTATTATTATTATTGTTATTGTGGTTGTTGTTGTTGATTATAGATTCTTAGATTTGGATTTTTAAATATTTATTTATTATATATTTGAAATAATTGGAGATAGAAGTATGTTGATTTTTTTAATTAAAAAAGTGAAAATGGAGATTTTGGACTTAAGTAATCCAATTTGAAATTGTTATGTGTGGAATTTAGTATTTGCATTTTAAGGATATTGTTATTGTTATGCATTGCTTTCTATGATGAGGTAAATGAAAATAACTTTCGTTCTGCTGAGTTGTTTCATGCGGAAAAAAAATTGGAGACCTGAACTGAGGTGGCTGTATAAAATGTCCTTATTATTTTTTGTATGCATTGGTTATATTAAAATGAAACTTGTGTAGCTTTTAAATGATGTGCAAGTAATCTGGCATTGTTTTCTAATGTGTGTTATGTTTGGCTTCAATATATTTAAACCTATTTAGATTGGTTTTAGGATTACACCTACATGCATGATGTAACAATGTAACATAATGGAATAAACTGTGTAATGAATTTTGCTCATTGGTATTTGTAGCACTAGGTTGCTTGTTGTGCCTCTTTCATATGATTGAGTTGAACTTTATTGAGTGTAAGCTTAAAGTTCCTGAAATGTATGTTTACACTGGGATACCTAGTTCTTTCTTTGTTAGATTATAAACAAGGTTTAATTCTAGTTGTTTGGTTTTAACTTTTATATATATATATATATATATAGGAATGAGAAGGATCGATTTTTAAACATCTATTTAGAATATTGATACCTGTTTTTAAAACTTTCTTTTTCTTTTTTCCTGCTTCTCATGTGACTATTTTGGCTCGGCATAGTAAAGGATATATTTTTGTTTTCAGTCAATATGATATGTATTTGTTTTTCCTTTCTAATTTTAGTCAATGAGTTATTTGATTTCATTTATATTTTTGGTGGTTTCTAGCTTTGTTTTTGTGAGTTGATGACTAGTACAGATTTTGATGATGTGTCCTTGAAATATGTAACATAACCTTTTTATACTAATTTTGGTAAATCATTTATGTTCCTTCAACTTTTTATTCTAATTTCTTATATTGTCTTCCTTTTGTCTTAATCTTTAATATTGTCACCAATCATTTTTACAAAGGTGTAGCTAATTATTTTCTATGGTGAAACTTAATTTTTTTATTCTTCACTTCTATACAGATGAATGTAGAAAAGTTGATGAAGATGGCCGGTTCTGTTCGAACCGGTGGAAAGGGTACTGTGAGAAGGTATATTATATCAAAATACAATCTCCTTCCATATGAAAATTATATTCTTAGTAAGATTTGAAACTACATTCAACTGCACATTATTGTGCTACTAGTAGTGAGTAGTCATATATTGCCTACAATTCTTTATCTTTGCTTCTGATGCTACAGTATTTTATTATTTATTTCTCTTTAAATTTTAATGAGGTGGAAGATATGCAATCAACTGAAACCTTATGACTTTGGCTATCCATCCATTCATCTTGTAAATTTCAGTTTTGTTTTGAAAAATGATTACTTTATGATGTAACTAATTGACTCCTTTATTGTATAATGGTTTATTATTTGAGTGAGGTGGCTGTATTATTTCTGACTGGTAGGAATATTGCATCTGTTAAGCTGTTTCTTTTTTATTGATGTTTTGTTTTCTGCTCATTTTAGAAAGAAGAAGGCTGTTCACAAGACAAATACTACAGATGACAAAAGACTTCAAAGCACCCTGAAGAGAATAGGGGTTAATGCTATCCCCGCAATTGAGGAAGTCAACATCTTTAAGGATGATGTCGTGATTCAGTTTTTAAACCCCAAAGGTGATTTTAATTGATGTTTCTTTTGGAGTATATATTTTATCTTAAGTTCTTAAGTTGACTAACTGTTAAACATGAATTGATTGCAGTACAAGCATCTATTGGTGCCAATACATGGGTTGTTAGTGGTTCTCCTCAGACAAAGAGTAAGAATCTATATCTTTTTCTTCATATCTTTATGCCACATTATTGAACTTAGCTTGTGCCATTTATTTACTCGAGTGTGATACACCGAACCTCAATGTTTATCATCAATCACTGCCAACATCTTTTAACACTGCAAGGGTATCTTCAGAAATTGTAGGCTTCAAGAGCATCATTGTTTAATATGTATCATATTGAACTGACAACTTTGGTTAAAATTGAGTGTACCATGACATTTTTCCCCATTTCGAGTGTCAGACTTGACAGTAGTGTTCCATTTGATTTTGAACTGATTGCACTCTAGACTGACATTTCACTTGAAATAATTTTTTTTTCTTTTGCAGAGTTGCAGGATATTCTCCCCAGCATCATCCACCAATTAGGTATGTGATTTACATCTTATCAAAGATATATTATTTTTGTGTTCTTTTCTAATACTAACCTTTGATTTTCTGGAAAAATTTAGGGCCAGATAACTTGGAAAATCTGAAGAAGCTAGCTGAGCAATTTCAGAAGCAGCCTCCTGAAGCAGGAGCTGATGCAACCACAGCACAAGAGGACGATGATGATGCAGTACCAGATCTTGTCCCAGGGGAGACTTTTGAGACAGCTGCTGAGGAGGTTAAGGCTTAAGAGTTTTACTGTGCCATCTTTATTTTTGATGTCTTCTTTTTTTCTTTCCAAATTATGTATTTCAGGTGATTTTGTTGCTCCAGTTAAACACTCTTAAATCTGCTCTCTATTGTCTAACGAAATGTATCTACCTGACTGCACTGAGTTTGTCTATTGTATGTGCATCATTATTGGAGGTAGCAATCAATTTTGGTATTGTATTCTTAATATAATGGTCTCACTTAAGTATGCAAAAGCTAAATGTTTATGGGAGTTAACAAATGCAACATAACATTCTTGTGCTTCTTGTTGATTCTGTATCGTTATGCTGGAATACTGATGCATTACCATATGACACTTCAGGTCATATCTGTATGGTTTGTTGGTAGGGTTGCCTTTTACATGAGACCCCAAACAGAGATGTTCTTAATTTCATTGCTCACTATTTCATTTAATTTTGTGTCACATCATTATTTGAGGGGAAACAAATAAACTTAAAAAAAGAAAAAGAAATAACTACCAAAAGAAAATATAACATTTTTTTTCACAAGAAATACAACTACCTTAATAAGAAATAACTATTTTATAAAAATTAACTAAAAATTAAAATCAACATTGTGCTCTTTTTTTGTAACTATTCTCAAATTTTTGGGGATAAATTGCTTTGTTCAAAGTTTTGCACAACCTTTTATATTATTTTTAATCATTTTTCTATATGCAAATCAAAATCACAGACTTTATTTTTTCAACTATATATTCTCTTTGATCTTTCATTTATCAATATAAAAATTGAAACTGCCCCCAAATTTCAATCATTGTAAAAAACACATTAAATAATTATTTATAAGTAATGCATAAAATGACGACTGATAAATATAAAAAAAATACAGAACAAATATTTAACAATAATATATAAAAACACAAATATTTGTCTGTAATAAATTAATAACATATAAAAAACACAAATATTAACATACAAATATTTGTCTGTAATAAATTAAAAAATTACAAGACAAACATTTGTTAAAAAATATAATAGAAATATTTATCATTAAATATTAAAAAATATAAGATAAATTTTTATCATTAATAATATAAAAAAACAATTGACAGATATTAATCACTAATAAATAAAATGAGATTTCTTATTTGATATTTAAACAATACATACATAAAATATCAATGACACCTATACGTCAACACAAGTTTCTCGCTAGTTCTGATATTAAACCAGAAAAATATCAAAATCTGACGAGGTTTGGTTTACAATAAAAAAGGAAAAATTTAACTCGTACTTCACGATTATATCCCACCCCTACAAATCCTTTAAAAATCTTGATTTGTCGCTATATATTTGTTTAAAACAAATTAGGAAAATCTCCAACTCACAAGATTCTAAATGTATTTGAAAAAATTTAAATTAAAATTTTCAAAAACCGATACATTGTTTTATTAAATTTTCTACAGTGTTCCAGAAATTTTTTGTTTAAGATCGTCGAATTTAACTTTTTTTTTTTGGTTTTCTTTTTTTTAAAAAGAGGGATAGAAATCAATTGTCAATTTTACCCCATTGCAAAAGATTAGGCCATGCTCGCAACAGGCATCAGAAAGGAAAAATCGATTCAAACAACTCTTAAAAATGGGTCTGTAGCAAAATCCTAGAACATTTGCACTTCCTCTTCTCTCCCATTTATAGCCACACCATAAATCATATGAATAAGTACTCATCATATAAATAGTTTTATATAAGTTATTTCTATAAATAAAGAGGAATCTAATTCAACTATTTTTTCTTAATTTTTAAGTTTTTTATAAGCTATTTTTGCTTAAGCTCTAAGTTTTCATAAGCTATTTTTTAAAGAACTTACTTAACAAAAAAGATAAATTATTATTTATTAAAGTGATACTAATAATCATTTTACAACTATATGAACTCTATTTGAATATTTGAGTTTACATGACCGAACATTTACCATTAAACTATTACCTCATGGAAAAATATTTGATCTAAGTTTAGATGATCAAACTCTTATTTGTTTCTTTTTTTATCATATCTATTATAATAATTAAAACAGAACTTCAAAATTCTTCATCTATGCCACATCCTCCAATATTTGTCAACTCACCAAAATTCTGATGTGGCACATTCCAAATTCATCTTCTGTTTTGTTTCTTCAATATATAATGCAAATTATTTTAACTTGTCCAAATACAATTATTTCATATATTATATAATTTCAACTTTAATTTATCACTCAATGACTCATCAATACACTTAAAAAGCTCTAATTACTCATCAAAACTTTCATTTCAATAACTCATACAAAAAAATACAAATCATCCAATATCTTCAAATCATCGCAATAAAGAATTATGGGGTTCTATTTAATTATTATAATAGATATTCAAGTTCATATATCAATATTATTGCATAGGAAATAAATTTTTTTTCCCCTATGTTGAATGTGTCTCTCATAATATTTTTTCTATTTATAATTAAAAAAACACAAATCATAATTGAAACAACAACAAAATGAATAATATTAAATATTTGGAAATAAATAACTTCTAACTATTTCATTATTCACTCGAAACTTTCTATGTCTTAAACATTCACAAACTTTTCTTGCTTATACTTTTTTTCAACCACTCTTGAAGTTTCTTGACCGTGTCAAATAATTATTTGAAAATTTCAAGGCACACACGAATGAATTGTTTCAATATTTTGGATTTAACAAACTATCACTCATGAATGAATGTTATAATATATCACAAAACACATAATTTTATTTAGGTCATGCTTAGATCGACAGTGAGATTGACAGAATTACGATGAACATATAAAATTGAAAACGTGAAAAAGTACATAAATTTATAAATCTAATGTTTCAAAACCAATATATATTATATAAATACATAACTATTTAACAAATATATTATTAGAAGAACCACTTCAATGAAATCAAAAAGTTTGAATAAACCAATTCTACATTTAATATATTTTGCATGAGTTGTATTAGTCAACAATGTTTTACTTTTTCTTTTACTAAAGCAAACCTAGCTTATATATAATTATTCAAAACTATATTTACCTTTAAGTACATAAACACTTGAGTATAACAAAATTAACAATACTTTTAAATTACATATTATTGTTATTTTATATTCAGTAATATATTAAATTTTACCGCGCAACGCGCGGGTTAGTATCTAGTTTAAATAAATTGAAAAGTTTACAGTCATATTTATAAGCTACTTTTATTAACTATCAAAATCACTTATACAAGTGCTTTTGGCATAAGATAAGTCCAAAAAAGTTCCTCCAAAAGCACCTTTAATTCTTGTAGCATCATGAAGTATCAACACAGTGCTATTCTATCGCGCGCCGGATGACACAGAAACTTCATTTTGTGAACAATCTCCTCAACTTCTTGAAGAAGATTCTACCAGAATTGGATGATGAGTTGTTCCGGCATAGAACCCAAGTTGACAAGATTCAAGCAACAATTTTTCTCCATTAAGACTACATATGACATGTTTGTTCTATTTTCTGGTATTTGCTGCACATACATAGTAGCCCAACATGAATGCATTAGATGATTGCAGCAAGAAACAATGATCCTAAAATAAATAAACTTAAAACATACATAACCAAGAAGATTAAGATGATGACGGGGGTCATAAAAATTTCGATTCTTTCTTTCACTAATTATCTACCGAACAATTAAACCAAAGCTAAATACATCAGATTTGAAGGAAATAATTCCTACCAGAGTCCCATCAAGCTTCTTTATATCCTAGTTCCTCTTATTCTTTATTTGATCTTATAAGGATTGAAGCAAATGTCAGTCAACAAGCAGTTAGAGGCTTAATAGAAAAAGAATTAAGTTCGTATTCACTAACAATGTAAGAAAAAAGTGTAAAGATTTTCTTACACCGTTAGTCAATCATAATTGTTGGATCAGTGAAATATTTGACTTTTATATCTACCTTAAAAGTCATACAATGGGTGATTTGTAATTGATTGACAATGTGAAAAGTTTTACACTAATAAAGTAAGAGGAGTGCTAATAACACACTCTCTAACACAGTTCTCAACACGCACCAAAGTTTTATGGAACCCAGATAAGTTAATGGGTCTTACATGAATTTCAACCAATAAAAAGAAGTGTGTTGTTAGTATTTATAAAAAACAAAAAAATAGAAAGAAGGCATCTATAAAGAACAACTTTAATTTGAAGGTTGGTTCAAGGTTCATAACCTTTTGTTCTAACAAATAGCTTAGGTATACTTAATAGTGAAAACTTAATTTATTATTTGTCACTATTTCAACAGAAATTAATCATAACAAGCCAAATGCTAAATTTTTTATATTTGAGCAATATATGACTCAAGGAAAACAAAGATGAATAGGAAATGAAAATACCAAGTTCAGAAGATGCCAGTGGTATGTAAATGTCTTGTCCTTGGTCTGAATGTTTTTATGAGTCCACAATGTTGTAAACTAAAGCAAGGTGCCACTACTAATTCATCTCCATTTAGACATTTTATTTTTGTTCTCTTTACACACCCACTAGACCAATCTATTAAATACCACTTTGTTTGAAATTTTGGTATGAATCCTTCACAAGCATTCATAATTCTGTAATATTTATCTTTTATTTTGTTTGAAATTTTGTTCGAACCAAAATCTCATGGGTTGAGTACGTAATGGTTGTTTCAATCTAGTTGAGGAGGAGCTGAAAATCCCATTGCGTTTTGGTTGAGTACGTAAT
Organism: Cicer yamashitae; assembly: GCA_037974755.1. NCBI lineage: Eukaryota > Viridiplantae > Streptophyta > Magnoliopsida > Fabales > Fabaceae > Cicer > Cicer yamashitae. The sequence continues at coordinate 9,497,561 of JBBPBQ010000001.1, read as the reverse complement.
GGTTGTTTCAATCTAGTTGAGGAGGAGCTGAAGATCCCATTGCATTTTATTTATTCTCTCATCTTTTGAAATTGATGTTCATATGATAGAGGAAAATCAGGATTGTCAAATAACATGAAATCTTCCTTTTTATTTTCAGAGTAGACATATACGAAGAACCACTTTAGCATCCTCTTAGTGGTCATATCCTGGTAGGTCATGACCCTTTTAGAATCATATGACATGATGAGATGTTCTGTCTCACATAAAATCTCAACAATGTTCCACTCAGTCTCTGAAAATACACCTTCCACTTTACATTGTAGATCACAACAAAGCATTTGGCACATCAATTTTTGTGTATAAAATATGTATTCGCAGGAAGAAGTGAGTTGCTTAGTGCCATTGATGAGTACATTCAACTTGAAATCCAACACCATGCTGTCAAAATGCTTTCCAGGTTCTACACAACACCATAAAGCAATTTTGGGGAATTTTTTTCGGAACCGAAAACGCACTGAAGATTCATTTCTTCTAAGGTTATCCACATTTACTCTTCCCTCTATAAGCCTCGGACGAAGGAGCCCAAGATCAAGCAATGCAAGAATATGCCGTTGCTGATTCAACAAAGGACTACATACTTCTATGACATTGTTGGAGCTTATATTACAAGAATACACATTAAGAAAGGACTTCCCATATTCATTATAAATACACATAGAATTTGCAAATACTTTTGGACTCACTTTTTCTTCATCTTTAGATGATCGAAATCCCCTACAACCATATGATGTTATTATCTCAAATTTGGGCAATATGTAGCTTGGTAGCTGAATCATCCTTTTGCATCCCCTCAAGAACAAACGTTGGAGACCAACAAGATTTCCAAATGTAAAAGGCAATTGTTTTAGGATAGTTTGGTCTAAATAAACATCTTTAATATTCTCCATCACTCCTTGTACTTCTGGGAAGCTCTCAAGACGTGAGCAACTCCTAAGATCTAAAGTCTCTAGAGATGGCAAGTTGATGTAGGGAACCAAACTTTCTAGTTGGGTGCATCCTTGAGCACTAAATAACACAAGTCTATCAAGAAATCCAACTGAGTCATGAATTCTAATTAAGTTAGTGCAATAGTCAAGACATAGTTCCCCCAAATTTTGTACTCTAGATAAGCTAGGTACTTCAGTTAGGAATTTGCATCCTTCAAAATCCAGAAAGCTTAATGTCTCAAAAACCTACAAAAAATTAGATGCCTCAAATTGTTGTGGTTCAATTGGAAATAAACATTAGTTTAAGGCAAACGGTACATGTTTGAGATATGAATTATTTTTAAAAGAATACATGCCTTGAGTGATTCGAACCATTTAAGGCAACTTCCAGGCATGTTAAGTATGGCAAGATTCTTAGGATTAAAATCGAATGGTAAAGCGGAGGATGGATATCGGCTCCAATCAAGCACTCTCAAACTATTTGGAATACTTTGAGGACCTCTAGAAAATCGTGCATTTCTAATTATAAGAATTCTCAAGTTCTTCATCTGTCCAAAGGCTATTCCACTCCATTTCACTTTTCTGTCTTTGTTCAAGTTGACGATCATAACTTCAATTGTATGAGTTCCCTTTCAATTCCAAATCATAGGTTAAACACAAATTAAAAGTTGAGAATTTGTCGTCTACATATTTGATTGTATACACAAATTTCTAAATCAATATGTATTTTTCTACTAGTAGTAGTAACAAATTTCATCAAACATTTATAGTTGAGAATGAAATTAACTATCCTATAAACTAATACATATCAACCAAAATGTATAAATATATATAAAAAAGAAGGGACATTTTAACTATCATACCTTGTTTTCTTCCAAAACTTGAACAATGTCATCACTAAACCATAATCTACTACGTCTTCCCGGCTCCAATGTTGATTCCCGCCTCACGATTTCTCTACCCATGCCTTGAATTAAGTCATGCATTCTCACACAACCATTGACGTCAATTTTAATGAGAGATTTGTCAGTTAGCGCTTGTATGCCAGCTTCCGCATGAAAACCATGCAAATATAGTATTTCTTTGACATAGCCTATTTCATAAGAATTGAAGAAACAAGCAATGTCTAGAAAGATACCCTTTTCATCTTCATCCAAATCATCATAGCTAACTTTTAGAATTTCATGGATGTCTTGAGGAAAGACTCTTTCATATTTATTTAATAAGGATATCCATACAGCTAAACTTTTTCCAAACAAGTGAGAACCAATTACCTCCAAAGCCAAGGGAAGACCATGACAATAAGATATTACACGCCTTGCAACATTCACATAACCTAGATCAATTTTTTGATTTTTAAATGCATGCCAACTAAATAACTCGAGAGCCTTATCATCTTTTAGTTGTTTAACCTCAAAGACTTTAAAAATCCCATGAGTGGCCAACAAATGCTTGTCCCTTGTAGTGATTATGATCTTGCTGCCGAAGCCAAACCAATCATGTCCTCCTACAAGTGCCTGTAAATGTTGCACTTTGTCAACATTATCCAAAATCAAAAGGACTCTCTTTCTTTGAAACCTCCTTTTAATTATTGAAATTCCTCTATAAACATCTCCCACTTTAATATCCTTTTCCCCAAGTATTTCAGAAAGTAGTGTTTCTTGGAGCTGTGCAAGACTGTGATGAATTGCTCTCTCTCTTATGTTAGCAAGAAAACACACACCTTCAAATTGATCAGCAATCAAGTTATGAACAGCACGAGCAGTTGTTGATTTTCCAATTCCACCGATTCCATAAATGCCTACCATGCTAACTCTCTCATCCGACTCAAGTCCAAGGAGAGATGTCACTTCTAACATTCGAGACTCTAGCCCAACTGGGTTGTTAGCAACATGCAAAGGAATGCGATTGATCTTTATAGAGACCTCTTCAACTATCTTTCCAATAAACTTATATTCAGATTCAAGCCTGCACATTACAAAAGTATATGTAAATTGAACAGTGTCATTCATCACATACAAATTAATCACATACAAATTATTTCTTCTTCCCTATATTTCCTTCATCTAGATCTCGAGAAAGATTGCATGAATGTGGGAAAAAAATAGCAGAAAACAAATGTGTGAAATTCGCCATTTGTCATTAGGGAAAGATTTTTCTTAGAATGAAGATGTTATAATAGCAAATTCAGTTCTTAAGAAAATAGATAAATAAAGCATATACAAGAACACAATCAATTGATCGTGTTGTTCAGCTAATTGTGTCTACCTCTAATTGTTGACTGTTGTGGTTATTATTAAATTTACAAGGTTACAAATTACTATATAATGTTTAAATACTATGACCATGTTGACAAGTTTATCCTTGAACCGTAACCCACCAAACAAATGGGTCAAAAATATAAGTGAATATGAGCTATACTAAACATAATAGAATAGATAGATAGGTTTCACTTACCTCATGTGTTTGGAAAACAAAATAAAACAAAATTGGGTTGCTTGGGGAGTCGAGGAGAGCATTAGGAGCAACAACAAACTACTGATCATTTGAAATATGGATCCTCTCTCGTATATATTTTTTTATTTAGAATGTGAGATAATAATTCCAACAGGGAAAATGGAGAAAAATACGTATGAAAGGATGGTGTGAAGTACATACCCTGGTTTAAAATGCCATCCAGAGATACTAGCAGCTTGACATAAAGCATCCTTCCATTTCTGCACTTTATTATCCTTGTCATCTCTAAATCTCACCTCATGTTTTGCAAAAGCCTCAGCACAAGCCCCAGTTAGGTGTCGAATTTGGAATGGATCCACATCATAAAAAACCGGCAAAAACAACCTTCCTTGTGACTTGGAACACTCAAGGATCATTACAAGTTCAGTCAAACAGAAAGTTGAGGATGCATAGCTATTAGAGAGAATAGCAATGAAAATCCTAGATTGTTTAATGGCTTGGAGAAGAGTATGTGTGATTTCTTCTCCTTTTTGAATTTCTTCATCATCAATGAAAGTGTGTATACCTCTTTGATGAAGAGAATTATACAAATTACCAGTGAAATTGTTTCGAGTATCGATGCCTCTAAAACTGAGAAAGACATCATAAGTCCAATCACATGTGAAGGAAGACAAAGAAGGTTGTTCCATGAATGATACAAGAGTCTAGAGTCCAATGGATTAGGAATGATGAATGAAGTTAACACCCTCTTTTTTCTTTCTCTCCTTGATTTCTAATCTTTAAGTGTTTCCCTTTCTTCAAATCTCTGTTGACAATAGAGAAGGAAGATTTGAGCTGAAGTAGCTGCAGCTGTCATCTATCGTTGCTTTGTAGATGTTTTCTACACGTTGACTTGCTAATCCACACTTAGTTGACTTCATTGTATAAAACAATAAGTAATATAAGCGGTAGCTAGTTGTAGGGATATTTGATATTTTAGGGCACCGACTTGAACTTGGCGCTTGAACTTGGGATTGCATATGATAAATTCCACCATAATTAACTCACACAACTGTGAGATCTCGGTTTCAAACCAGGGACAAGACGTTCAACCTAACAATATCGGCATTTTCCAGTTGAGCTAGGAGTTAAGGACGAGTTCGAACTTTAATTAAAACAATATTTGATCAGATTTTAGTTACCTCTTCCTTGAACATCCTTAGAACCAGACAATTAAGAAAAAAACACTACTAGTAATATGAAGACAATATACAATCAAATTATTTCAAGATATTAAATAACATTCACAATTTCTCAAAAAAAAAAAAAATGACATTCACTAAGTAACCTAAAAAAAATATGAAAACCAATGCAAATAGCTAGAAATTTAAAAATGCAAATTCAAAACCATACAAAATATTTCTCCTCAGGAGTGATGTGTTTATTTTGATTTCATGTGACAATACAAAGCATCACAACAGTAAGTGAAGAAGATGGAGGGCAAAATAGTAATTTAAACAAAAAATGGGATAGAAATTGCACCTTGGTAGAGTCTTGGCAAGTAACTCTTGTTGAGGTTTGTTTGATGAGTGAAAAGAGGAAAAATTACAGCTTTGGTATAGAGAAATGGAAGAGAGTTGATTTTGTTGGGTGAAGTGAAAGTTAGGAAGAGAAATCAATAATCTTAATAATATGATTTAAAAAATAAATAAACTCACTATTCATCATGAAAGAAGCTCTCACAATGGAAGTTATTATAAGGTTTATTTCTTCGTAGAAATCTAAAAAAAATATTTTAATATTTTATAATTTAAATATTTTTTTATAAATTTATTTGCATTTATATATTGTAATAAAAATAATTATTATTAAAAAATAATTATAAAAAGTGATATTTTTTAAAAAGTTACTAAATTAAATTTTTTTTAACTAGTTTTTAGATTGTTTTCAGATTTTTAATATTCTAATAACAAGTAGATATAAATTTTTAAAAGTAATTATTTTTTTAATAAATAATTATTTTACAACATATCAATGAGAGAAAAACGTTTAGTCCACACCCAACCGACGTGTATGAAGTGGATTTGTGTGTTAAATTGGGTACCCTTGGGGCACACCCCAATTGACATACCTCCACCTATAAACATTACTAGTGTGTGTTATCCATTCTACGTAGGACTTTATGTTGGAAATAATGATGATTTAATAGAGGATTGTTGAAAATAATGGTGCTATTAAATGAGAACTAGTGTTGGTGTGAATTGAAAAATAAGAAAATCCTACATAGGAGGGATATCACACATTAGTAGTGTTTATAAGGTGGAGGTATGGAACTTGGGGTGTGTCCCAAGGGGTACCCCAAATTTGTGAAGGAGGAAGAACGCATACAAACTTGACCACCACGCGCGCCGCCGCTCATCCGGCTCTGTTGGGCCGAGCTTGGGCTTTGTGGTGTATTATTTTTTAGTATATGGAAAATTAATCAATTATTTATTTATAATAAATGAATGCTTGCATTTTTATCTCTTATTGATATATTAATTACGTAATTGTCCTCCACTAAGTCAACATTCAATATCTGATCCAGTCTTCCTTCCTGATTTCGTGCATCTGTGTGCCCGATCAAAACCCTAATCTATGGTCTCACGCATCAGTTATTGCCCCGTCAAAAACTTAGGTCAAAACCCTAAGTTTTGAGCGCATGTTTTTGTGGTCAAACAGTTTGGAGCGTACATTCAATATCTGATCCAGTCTTCCTTCTTGATTTCGTGCATCTGTGTGCCCGGTCAAAACCCTAATCTTTGGTCTCACGCATCAGTTATTGCCCCGTAAAAAACCTAGGTCAAAACCCTAAGTTTGGAGCGCACGTTTTTGTGGTCAAACAGTTTGGAGCGCACATTTCTAAGGTCAAAAACTTGGAGCGCACGATCTGATGGATCATTGGTTTTCTCTCATCCAGTTGCAGATTTCCTCTATAAATAGAAGGTTCTCCTCAATTGGAAAATCACACCAAAAGCTCTCCGAATCTGAGGCTTTTCTCGACTTCTCCCCCTTTTCTTCTCAGTTCTTCTCTTTCTTTCGAGTGGTCTTAGTGCCATATTACGAGTAGCAGTCATTCGACTGCCATATTGAGGTTTTCTATGGTGCAGTAGAACTCCGATTAGGGATGGAAATAGGCCAGGCCGACCGACAGGGGCTTACGGCCTAGCCTACGTTAGGCCCAGGCCAGGCCAACCTTTTTTCTTAAATAGATAAGGCCAAGGCTTTTAAAAAAGTCTAATTAGTTAAAAATGTCAGGCTACGGGCCACCTAATAAGCCTTTTAGACTAACCTATTTAAATAAATATAAATAAATATTTTTTTTACTACTATAATTATTATATTAAATTTGATCTTTTTGTTATATATTCAACTTTTAGTAATTTACGCATATTAACCTCATTTAGTTTTTGACATATTTAAATGTATTATTATAAAATATAATTTAAGTATAATGTTTATAAAGTCATATTCTTCAAAATGTGATGTTAAATATGAAAATAAAACTTAATTTCATTGATATATTAACTCATTAATCTATTTAAAGATATGTTTAATTACTTATTAAAAAATGTTCAAATGAAATAGGCTTTAAGTAGGCTAACAGGCCATATGAGGCTTCTATCAAAGTCAGACTCAGGCCTAAAAATTAAGCTTATGACAGGCCACAGACCAGGCTTATGCCTTGAATTTTTTGACAGGCCAGACTCAAGCCTAGCAAAGCCTAACTCGGCCCAACCTATTCCCACCCCTAACTCCGATAGAGTGTAACTGAGTTGTTTTATCCTGGGGACTTCGTGGTTGATAGTCTGCATTGCACAATTTGGGCAGTGCCGCGAAACGTCTTAAAGAGAGCGACCTAGTCTGTGACTCAACCCAGTAATATTTTTCGGTGGCATAAATTGTTTTTAAACATTTTTGAAATTCAAAAATAACACTTTCTTATTTTTCAATTCACACCAACTTGCTCTTGTTGTTTTCATCATCATCCTCATATGTGAGACTTTCTTTTTTTTTTTAATTCACACCCTCTTATTGTTTTCATCATCATTTTCAACGGCAAGATTCAGGCAACAATTTTTCTCCATTCAACACTAAAACTACATATGACGTGGTTAACATGTTTGGTCTATGTTCTAGTATTTCATGCACACACATAGTAGACCAAATGCATCCCAATATTTCACATGAAGTGGTTGTACTATAAAAAATGTCATCCATTAGATGATTGCAGCAAGAAACAATGATCCTAAAATAAATAAACTTAAAACCTAAGAAAATTAAGATGATGACGACGGTCATAAAAATTTTCATAAAAATTTCGAATTTTTTACACTAATTATCTACGTTACAATTACAATATTAATAGAAAAATCAATTACAATATTGAATTATAGTAATGTATGATAGAGTCGGGGTGTCTTAAAGATTTTGAAGACGCTGTATTATATTAAAAACTGACACTGATACAAAAATGTAATTTTAATAATTAAAAAAATTGATAAAATAAATTTTAGTTCATATACATATATCAGTGTAAGTGATGCACGGAGGTTATACACATACCGATCTTCACTATGTAAAATTGTTTTTTATTTTAATTTTTATACGATATACAGTCTCAATCATATATTATAAAAGCTCTTTAAACTTGAATTAATATTTGTGTTATTGTACTACTAGTTAATTAAAACCATAGAAAGATGCAATGTGAATAGTGTATCGTTGTAAACATTTTTTGATATTAAAAACATTGTTTTTGTTTTTCACTAAAAAGTATCGTATTATATAAAGACATTTTTTTTCACTAAAAAAAGTCTCTTAAAATATTATACTGAAACACATTTTTTTACTTAACAAAAATAACTTGTATTCTAATACTCTGAAAACTAAAAATGATAAAATCTTATATAAATTTAATATTGTTTCAATAAAAATTAAACCAATTAACTTTATTATCAAATATAAAATAAATATTATACAATATTAATTATATTAATTTAATAAATAAATCTAATATATAAATGTAACTTGAAAATATCAATCAGACTATTCAAAATAAAATAAAAAAATGAAAAGAGATGAAGTTTTATTGAATCGCGAAAGAGTTATAGATAAATTTATCAAACAAAACAAATTAAAATTGAAAATATTAGTTATTACTCGTTGATACAAGTTTGAGAGATGTATCGGTAAAAAAAAGACACTGTTTAAACTTATTGATATAAATTTTCCTAATAATGAATCTTCAAGACACTTTTCTTCTTCGCTGTACATTCAAAAGTTACGAATGGACTTTATTGTCAATACTTGGATAAAACATTTTCAAATTATTTAATAAAAATTGGCTAATGAAGATGGTAGGAATTAGAGAAATATTAGTTATAAATTGAGAAATCATGAGACAAGTAGTGAGCACATTGTTAACATGAGAAATATTAGTTATAAATTGAGAAATCATGAAACCAATTTATATCAATTTTTGACGTTTTTGTAGAACAGTTGAAATATCTTATTTCATTTTTTGAAAAATATAAAGAAAATGGATTTGGAAATGCCATGATTTACCAAATAATTTTTCTATAGTTATTAAATAAAATATTAATAATTTATTTATTAACTTTTGAAAAAACGCTTTTTTGATAGTTCTGCTTTAGGCCTTGTAACGTGTTGGGCCGGTGGTGAGAGGTACAGATAACATGTCACTCTTATATATTAGACTCAAATCTACATTTCAACAACGGTAACACATATCACAATTCTACTCGTAAAAACTCATAAAATAAACGGATTATTGTAACAACCTATCTATTTTGTTAAGTTTAGAAGTTAATTAATGAAACTGTTAAATTAAAAATAAAATTAGTTTAAAATTTGATTAATTAAGGAAGGGGCACTATTGTAATATTTGGATAAATGAAAGGCCATGTGATAATTTCCACTATACAGCTTTAAGTATTATTCCTCGTAACAGGCCTTTGTTTTTATGAAAAACACCTTCTCTCTTTCTTCTTCTGGTTACAGTGAGCAAACCCATTCATCACAATCTTCAAACCTCTCATTTTTCTTAATTTTTTCAAATACTTTAAACCCAAAAGTTTGGTAAGGTTCTTTAAAACCGTTTTTAAACCTTCCATGTCTGTCTCTAATAAGACTCAATAAATGAAGCAGGCAGAATAACCCAAAACTGAAGAACTTAAGTCAAAGCTGCAATTCAACAAAGAGAGGAGCTCAAAAACCAATTTAATCAGAACATCATCTTCTCTTTTAGCACAAATGGTGAGTTCTTTTTGTTAAAGATTTTTTTTATACAATGTGAGATTAGGGATTTAATTTTATTACAAAATTCTGAAGTTGTTTGGAAAAAGGGGAATGGAAGAAAAGAACTAAAATAACGAGAAAAATGGAAATCTAGCCTATAAGGATTTCATTGAAAATTTCAGTAATTTTGAACGTACATGCTGTTTATGGTTGTGATGTTTGTGAATGAATTATGTGTTAGGAAAATTTAATTAGATACGCATAACTAGATTTAAGGTCAGTATGCTTGTCGAGCGCGATTTCTGCTCGTTACTACTGCTGCCTCTGATGTGTATGTGAAATTGTGTTCTGTTACATTAATTTCTTCTAGTATGAGGATTTTTGGCACTGAAATTCTTTAAATAAACTATTTTGGGTTATTAGGGATTAGGAGAATTAGAGTGTGATGAAATGGAATTTTTTCATATAGGTGTTTTAAAACTGCATTCAAATGATTCTTCATGACTCTTATGTTGTTATTAATTTCATCACTCTTATGTTGTTATTAATTTCATGACTTTGATATTTTTACCATTTTCATGACTTTGATATTTTTACCATTTTCATGACTTTGATGTTGTTACTATTTTCATGACTGTAAGTTATTTATAACTGTTGTGGATGAACGATGCATTTCATATATGACATAATAAAGGCGTTTTATATAAAACATCTCAAGCTTTGTACAGTATCATTAATCAAATCATGCATAGCCTTATTCACGGTGGGACATTTAGGTTATTCCAGGCATGGAATAACATGTAAAGGAGAACAATCAGGCCGCTGATTGGGGTTTGGCCAGACCACCTTTACCAATCAAGACTCAATTATCTTGGTGACCCACATTAAGATATTGTGCGACTTTTCCTTATTCCAAAGCAAAAGATTTGAGGTGATGCATATGTTTTTTCAGAATAAAAAGATATATAATAATAATAATAATAATAATAATAATAATAGTAATATTTTTATAAGTAAGACTTTTATAAAAATTAAAATTGTGAGTTTTAACTTGAGATGTATAATTGTTTTCATGTTTTATACACTTTTATGAAAGAAACTCCTTGAGACTGTTTTCCCCTTTGTTTTTCAGAGTTCACTGAGATATTTTTATCTCACCCCAATTATTTTTTATTTAGCAACTGGAGGAACATGAGACATGAATTAAGCATCAGAAGATCAATTCCAAACTCGTGGAATTATAATTTGATGCTTTGTTTTAGGATGTAATAAGTCAATCGTAGTTTATTTTTAAGATGTAATATTTTATGAATCTATTAAACAAGTTGTAAACTATATTTATGAATGTAGTTTTCAGTTATGATAGTGATTCTAATTTATTATTCATTATTAGATACCTCTGTTTTATTAAGGTGTATGGGGTCCAATTATCATATTCTAGACAATTGAGAATAGGTCTTACATTTTGGTATCAGAGCCTTCATTTGGACTATGGGTTATGTGTTAGGAATTAGAATAGCTTTGTTTTACTATACATTCTAATTATCATTTCACCTAATATTAAGTCTGATCAACTTAGTATTTTGTGTATGGTATGCAGAATTATGGCTGAAGGATCTAGGAGGAATCTTGCCCCTGAAGATAGTATGTCTCCACCACCCACTGCTGAACCATGGAAGCTATTCAAATGCAAGCAACATCTACCCATAATCTGGTACAACAAATGGCAATGCAAAGAGATGGCACTCCAACATTCTAGGGCAGCCACAATCCCTCAGAGGCCCAAGCTTGGCTGGATGAGATTAAGAAGGCATTTGAAGTAGTGCCTTGTACTGAAGAACAAAAAGTGGCATTTGCTGCCCATCTACTAAAGGGTGGGGCAGAGTATTGGTGGAGGAGTGCAAAGACTTATCTTGAGACTCAAGGAACCCCTATGAATTGGGAACACTTTGAGGTGGCATTTTTGGACAAGTATTATCCAAAAAGTGCCAGAAGACAAAAGGAGTTGGAGTTTGTGCACCTGCAACAAGGAGACATGTCTATTGCAGAGTATGTTGCTAAGTTTGAAGAACTGGCCAGATTTCCCCACATGCCCAGTATGCACCCAAAGAAGAATGGAAGATAAACCAGTTTGAGTGGGGATTGAGGCCTGAAATCAGAGGGAACATAGGCCATATGGAGCTTACTAACTATTCTACTCTTGTACATAAGAGCTACATTGTTGAAGACAATTTAAAGAAGGTACAAGAGGATAGGCAGGCTAAGTGACAACAAAAGAGAGAGTCTGGAAAATTTGGCCAGCAATTGAAGGTAAAGACTCCCCAAGGGAAGGGAAAACAAGTACATACCTCTAGTTCCCCAAGAGCAAAGAAGTGTCTTACGTGTGGCAAAGATCATGGGGGAGAGTGCTTGGTTGGAAAGCAAGTCTGCTACTAGTGCAAACAACCTGGTCATATGGCTCCCTTTTGTCCAATACGCCAAAAACAAGCAAAGTCCAACCCAAACAAGCCTAACACTGGGAGGGTCTTTGCACTCAGTGAAAATAAAGGTATGAATCATAATCTAATAACTAGCACTGGATTCATAAATGAAATCCCTTTAATTGTCATTCTTTCATCTCTTCTGATTTCGTTTTGCAACATAATCTCCCTGTACTTGAAATGCCTTATCCCTTAGTTGTAAGCACTGCATCTAAGAATTCAATAGAGACCTGCTTAGTATGTCACCAGTGTCTAATCACCCTGTATGATAGAGTTTTTCTAATAAACGTAGTCTATTTGCCCTTTAAGGGCTTGGACATCATATTAGGAACGGACTAGATGTCTGACCATTCAGTAACTCTGATTTGCCATGGAAGGAAAGTCATAATTCCTCAAGGAATTCCCCAACCAGAGGAAACCAAATACCCCTCCTTGACCAACAATTCTCTACTATTCCAATGTCTGACCATTGGGGTTCAAGGCGTAGTATTATTACTATCCTTTAACTCATGGTCTGAAATTGACTTGTCCAATATTCCTGTAGTCAGTGAGTTTGAGGATGTCTTTTGAAAGGATGTGACATCATTGCCTCCTGAAAGAGAAATAGAGTTCTCAATAGACTTGGTTCCTGGAACAGGGCCAATCTCCATTGCCCTTTACAGGATGTCCCCATTAGAATTAAGTGAGTTGAAAAACCAATTAGAGGACCTGATAACCAAACAGTTTATCAGACCAAGTGTGTCTCCTTGGGGATCCCATGTGCTCTTGGTAAAGAAGAAGGATGGCAGTATGAGGTTATGCATAGATTATATAAAATTGAATAAAGTGACCATCAAGAATAAGTACCCTCTACCTAGAATTGATGACCTTTTAGACCAATTAGGGGGAGCTACTGTGTTCTCCAAAATTGACTTGAGATCAGGGTACCACCAAATCAGAATAAAATTAGAGGATGTACCAAAAACATCATTTAGAACTAGGTATGGGCACTATGAATTTCTGGTTATGCCTTTTGGTGTAACCAATGCCCCAGCTGTGTTCATGGATTACACGAATAGAATTTTTAGGCCATATTTAGATAAGTTTGTGATAGTATTTATAGATGACATACTAATATTCAAATAGTGTTGCAAGTACTTAGGGATAGAAAACTTTATGCCAAACCAAGCAAATGTGAGTTTTGTATGTCAGAAGTAAAGTTTCTAAGCCATGTGATCAATAAGAAAGGAGTGATAGTGGATCCCTCCAAAGTAGAGGCAGTGCTGAAATAGGAACATCCTAGGAATGTGACAAAGGTTAGGAGTTTCTTAGGACTGGCGGGTACTATAGGAGATTCATTAGGAAATTCTCCCAAATTGCCCTGCCTCTGACCAGACTGACTAGGAAGGATCAACCCTTTGTGTGGGATGAAAAATGTGAAAAGAGTTTTCAGACTCTAAAGACCAAGTTAACCACTGCCCGGTGCTAGCCATATCAGATCCAACCTTAAGATTTAAAGTGTATTGCGATGCATCCCTGAAAGGTTTAGGTTGTGTATTGATGCAAAACAACCAAGTAGTGGCTTATGCTTCAAGACAACTAAAGCCTCATGAGGGGAAATATCCCACTCATGACCTAGAATTGGCTGCCATAGTGTTTGCCTTGAAGATCTAGAGGCATCATCTGTGTGGAGCACAGTTTGATGTTTTCAGTGATCACAAGAGCCTAAAGTATCTATTTGACCAGAGGGAACTTAACATGAGGCATAGAAGGTGGGTAGAGTTCTTGAAAGATTATGAATTTGAACTGAAATACCACCCAGGCAAGGCCAATGTAGTGGTCGATGCATTGAGCAGAAAATCCCTACATATGTCTCATCTGATGATCCAAGAACTTGCATTGCTAGAAAACCTTAGAGACTCGAACCTAAATATGACAATCCTCTAAGGGGGAATTCTTTTAAATAAACTAGAAATAATTAGTAGCCTTAGGGACCAAATTAGGCAATCTCAAGGGATGGATGAGAAGTTGCAACTTAGAAAGGACCAAGAAAGATTTACAAGGGCAAGAGATGGAACAATTCTATTTTATGGCAGAATTTGGGTACCTAAGGATTCTAAATTAAAGAGACTGATACTAGAGGAAGCTCACAAAAGTAACCTGACCGTCCATCCTGGATTTACCAAGATATACCAAGACCTTAAGAAAAATTATTGGTGGCCAAGTATGAAGGTTGATGTGGCTACTTTTGTGGGCCAATGCCTGACTTGCCAAAAGGTGAAAATAGAACATCAGAGGCCAGCAGGATTGCTGCAGCCTCTGGAAATACCTGAATGGAAATGGGACTCAATTTCGATGGATTTTGTTGTAGGTTTGCCACATACCCACACTGGGTATGATTCCATTTGGGTGATTGTGGACAGATTAACTAAGTCAACCCATTTCTTACTAGTAAAGTCAAATTACAACACCCTCAAACTAGCCAAGTTATTCATTAAGGAAATAGTGAGGTTGCATGGGGTGCCTCTTAGTATCGTAATAGATAGGACCCTAAGTTTACCTCCATGTTTTGGAAGGCCTTTCAAAAGTCTCTAGTAACTAGACTACACCTTAGTACTGCTAACCATCCCCAGAATGATGGTCAAACTGAAAGAACCATTCAGACTCTGGAGGATATGCTGAGAGCCTGCATTTTTTAGGAAGGAGGAAACTGGGACACGCATTTGCCTCTGGTAGAATTTGCCTACAACAACAGTTACCATTCCAGCATTGGTATGGCACCTTATGAGGCTTTGTATGGAAGAAAATGTAGGACACCGTTATATTGGGCATAAGTAGGGGATAAGGGGATCTTAGGTCCTGAAGTTATCCAAGAGACCATTGAAAAGATTAAGGTCATTAAGGATAGCCCAAAGTAGGCAAAAGAGCTATGCTGATATCAGGAGAAGGCCTTTGGAGTTTGAGGAGGGCGATCATGTTTTTTTGAGAGTTACCCCCACTATTGGCATTGGAAGAGTGCTAAAGGTTAAGAAGCTATACCCTCATTTTGTTGGACCCTTTCAAATATTGCAAAGGATAGGTCCCTCTGCATACAGAATAGCTTTGCCACCCAATTTATCCAATCTACACAATGTTTTTCATGTCTCCCAGTTAAAGAAATACATTCCTAACCCTCATCAAATTTTGAGTCATGAGTCTGTCCAACTCAAGCCAAACCTTACTTATGACCCAATGCCAGTCCAAATTATAAATAGAAGTGTAAAAGCATTGAGAAACAAAGAAATTCCCCTAGTGAAGGTTGTCTGGGAAGGATCTTCTGTAGAAGAAGCAACATGGGAAGTAGAGACAGACATGCAAAGGGAGTATCCTTTTGAGGGCAAAATTTTTATTAAGTGGTGAAGGATGTAACAACCTATCTATTTTGTTAAGTCTAGAAGTTAATTAATGAAACTGTTAATTTAAAAATAAAATTAGTTTAAAATTTGATTAATTAAGGAAGGGGCACTATTGTAATATTTGGATGAATGAAGGGCAACGTGATAATATCCACTATACAGACTTAACTATTATTCATCGTAACAACCATTTATTTTTCTGAAACCGTTTTTAAACCATGCATGTCTAAATATGTTCCTAATCAGACTCAATCAATGAAGCAGAGGAAAGTAACCCAAAACTGAAGAACTTGAGTCAAAGCTGCAATTCAACAAAAAGGGGAGCTCAAAAACTAATTTAATCAGAACATCATCTTCTCCTTTAGCACAAATGGTGAGTTCTTTTCATTAAAGGGTTTTTTTTATACAATGTGAGATTAGGGATTTAATTTTATTACAAAATTCTGAAGTTGTTTGGAAAAAGGGGAATGGAAGAAAAGAACTAAAATAACGACAAAAATGGAAATCTAGCCCATAGGGATTTCATTGAAAATTTCAGTAATTTAGAACGTACATGTTGTTTATGGTTGTGATGTTTGTGAATGAATTATGTGTTAGGAAAATTTAATTAGATACGCATAACTAGAATTAAGGTCAGTATGTTTGTCGAGCACGATTTCTGCTCATTACTGCTGCTGCCTCTCATGTGTATGTGAAACTGTGTTCTGTTACATTAATTTCTTCTAGTATGAGGATTTTTGGCACTGAAATTCTTTAAATAAACTATTTTGGGTTATTACAGATTAGGAGAATTAGAGTGTGATGAAATGGAATTTTTGCATATAGGTGTTTTAAAACTGCATCCAAATGATTCTTCATGACTCTTATGTTGTTATTAATTTCATGACTTTGATATTTTTACCATTTTCATGACATTGATATTGTTACTATTTTCATGATTCCAATGTTGTTTCGATTTTCCTGACTATGATTTCCGTTTTGAAGTAAGGACTTAAGATTAAATTATTATGGGTTTAGCATATCGCCTAAATTATTTATAACTATTGTGGATGAATGATGCATTTCATATATGACATAATAAAGGCATTTTATACAAAACATCTCAAGTTTTGTACAGTATCATTAATCAAATCATGCATGGCCTTATTCACGGTGGGACATTTAGGTTATTCCAGACATGGAATAATAGGTAAAGGAGAACAATCAGGACGCTGATTGGGGTTTGGCCAGACCAGCTTTACCAATCAGGACTCAATTATCTTGGTGACCCACATTAAGATATTGGGCGACTTTTCCTTATTTCAAAGGAAAAGATTTGAAGTCATGCATATGTTGATGATGTGTGAGATTTTTTTAGAGAAGAGGCCTTGGAAGAGGATTTTGCAGAGGGTGGTTTAGGAATGGATTCTGCAGATATCGTTTGCTTTGAGTCATCAGAAATGACGACGTGAATGGTGTTGTCTTGTTGGAGAGGTTTCTTTGAAGATACAACTCGAGACAGAATTCTGGAAGATCTTCTGATGGGGGCAGACGATGAAGTGTTGTAGGATCTTTTAGATATGAGATGAGGAGGAGTGGATGTGATAGCTGAAACGGTTGTAGCGTGCAGAGGAGGATGAATCACGTTTACATGTTCTGGTTGAAGAGTTTCCTCAGGGTGATCCTTTTCGAGGCTATCATACTCATTGCTTGAATAGTCATCATGGATGTTATCTAGAGCCCTATCAGAGTGTTTACATTTAGTTGAAAGTTTAGTTCGAGCCATTTGTGTATAAAATGTGAAGGTAGTTGGACAGAGGAAAAAAATGAAGAAGGAGGTTTATGTTACAGGAGTTTTGAGGGAGAAGGTTTGAAATGTTGTGACCATTAGAGGAAGAGGAAGGGCCAAATAAACCAACCGTTGAATAGGTATGTAATGATGACAGAGTAGGCAGACTAGGGGCACGCGAATGGTTGTAACGGTCAATATGAGTCGTCTGTGCATTTAATGCTTGACGGAAGCCAAGGAGGCTGCACCAAAAAATTGACCAATGGCGAGGAGGAGCGTGCGCCGGCCTGACAGATTTGACATGAGTTTGTTTCACCAAAATGGAACAAACACTTTCTGGTATTTTTTATCCTCTGATTTATAGGTCCCTTTTAAAGATCAGATGTGATCTTTTAGGAAGAATAAGTTTGACCCAAGGAAAAAATACACAAAAAATTAGATTTGAGATTGACCAAACATCATCAGAGTTTACTCATCCTCTTATTTTAGAGGAGGACATTTCTAAATTGACAGATATGATCCTCAGATATAAATGAAAAGAAAAAAAATAAACGAATAAATATTTAAATTTTTTTTAAATAATTTTGGACAAATTTATGATGGAGAGGTCCTCCAAAATGTTTTTGAACCATTCCTCCTGGAGAGGTTTGGTAAAAATATCAGCCAACTAATTTTCCGTTTCAATGAAAATTAATTCTATGTCCCTTTTTTGAACATGATCTCTGATAAAATGATGTTTTTAGATCTAGAATGTTGTATGGGGTTTTTTTGAAAGATTAATAGCACTTGTATTATCACAGAGGATGAGAATTTTTGCGTACCTTAGAGAGTAATCCTCTAGTTGATTCTTTATCCAAAGTATTTAAGAGCAGCATTGTGCAACTAATACGTATTCAGCCTCTGTAGTTGATAAAGCGACCGTACATTGTTTTTTGCATGACCAAATTATGAGAGATTTACCAAGAAATTGGCAAGCTCCACTCATGCTCTTCCTTTCAACTTTATCTCCTGCATAGTCAGCATCACAATATGCTATAACGTCAAGATTTGAGCATTTTTTATACCATATTCCAAGATTGGCGGTGCCAACAAGATATCTAAAGATTCATTTCACTGCCGTAAGATGAGATTCTTTAGGAGATGATTGAAACCTTGCACAAAGACCAATTGCAAATACTATGTCAGGTATACTAGCTGTTAAGTATAGCAAGGATCCAATCATCCCCTATACTTTTTTTTTCATATATGGGAGTTCCTTCACCATCTTTGTGTAACATGGAGGATGGGTGCATAAGAGTTCCCATAATTTTTGCTGAACTCATGTTATATTTTTAAGTAGATCCTTAGTGTATTTTTCTTGACAGATTAAGATGTCGGTTTTCAATTGTTTAATTTGTAAACCAAGAAAGAATTTCAACTCTCCCATCATGCTCATCTCAAACTCGCTTTGCATGAGGTTAGAGAAATCTTCACACATCCTTTCATTTGTGGACCCAAAGATTATATCATCTACATATATTTGTACAATTAATAGATCCTCTTTAAGAGTTTTCTTGAAGAGTGTGGTCTCGATCTGTCCTCTTAAAAAACCATTTTCTTTTAGAAAAGAGCTCAACCTCTCGTACCAAGCTCGAGGAGTTGGCTTTAATCCATAAAGAGCTTTTGAGAGTTTGAACACATGATTAGGCTTCTTTTCATTCACAAAGCCAGGAGGTTGGTCAACATATACCTCTTCATTTAAGAAACCATTGAAAAAGGCACTTTTAACATCCATTTGAAATAGTGTGATACCTTTATGAGTGGCATATGCTAGGAGGATTCTAATTGCTTCAAGTCTAGCTACTGGCGCGAATGTTTCATCATAATCAATTCCCTCTTGTTGGTTGTAACCTTGTGCCACTAGTCTTGCTTTATTTCTAATGACCTCTCCATCCTCATTCAATTTATTTCTAAATATCCATTTAGTTTCAATGATGGATTTGTCCAGAGGATGGGGCACAAGATCATACACTTTGTTTCTTTCAAACTGTGACAGTTCCTCCATCATGGCGTCAACCCTTGATTTGTCACAAATTTCTTGATCAATTGTTTTAGGTTCAACTTGTGATATCATGGCCATGTTGTTTGTATTCTCTTTTAGAGATTGTCTAGTCCTAACACCGTCGGCAGTATTCCCAATGATCAGATCAGAAGGATGATGCGTTACCACCTTCCGTCCTCATGGAGGCTGTTGAGAGGTTGGATCAGAATCATCCTCTTCGTTTGGACTGTGTACTCTAGAGGATGAATGCTCATCTTCTTCAGATTTATGCATATTGTCTAAACACAAGTCATCAAACTCATCAAAAATAACATGCATGGATTCCTCTACAGTTTGAGTCCTAAGATTATATATTCTATAACCTTTTGACAGAGTTGAGTATCCCAAAAAGATACCTTTATCAGATTTTGGATCAAACTTTCTCAAATTTTCTTAGCAAGTTATGTTTTAAACTATCCACATACTGAACATTTTCAATTTTGGCAGAGTTGTTTTTACCAATAATACATGTCCCTTTTATTTGAGCTTTATCATTGTTTCCAAAAGTGACTGATCCTTCATCCTTTATTTCCAAAGAAATAAAGCAATGCTTATCTCCTGTCATATGCCTTGAGCAGCCACTCTCCAAGAACCAAGGCTTTCTTTTGTTGATCAGAGGATGTACTTGTGTTAGAGTTTAAAAGTGACTTAGGTACCCATATAGAAATGGGTCCTTGTTGGTTAGTTTTTTCTCTTGTAAGGATTTTCCTTTTATGATAACAAGTAGAGTCATGATTCCCATGCTTACCACAAAATGAACATCCCCTTTTTATATTGTCAGCTTTTTGATAGTATGTCCATGTTTTTTGCAAAAGGTGCATTTTGGCCTATCCTCTTGTTTTTGAGGTAGGAAAATATTTTCATATAATTTTTTTTGGAGAACTTTTAAATCCAATACCTTTTCCTGCTCGGATGATGACCCGTCGCTGTCATCCCAAGTAGTCATAATAGATTTATTTTTGTAGGGAGATCATCTTGAGTTCCTTTTGTTTAGAGGACACTCAATTTTGTAGTGTCCCATTTGGTTGCATCCAAAACACGTTATCTGACTTTTGTCAGTTTTTTCCTTTTGAGGAGATCTTTTGTCTTGTCCTCTACAATTTATCATCCTCTAAATTCTTCTAGAAACCAGAGCGAGTTCATCCTCTTCCTCAGATAGAGGATACTCTGAGTTTTCCCTTTTTGTGACATCTTCAGTCCTCTTGGAGGATGGACTTTCTGTTTGGCTTGATTTTAGTGCAATCATTTTACCCTTTTTGCTTGGTTTATCTGCATTCAACAATGGTTCATGAGCTCTTAAAGTTCCAACCAGATCCTCTAATTTTATTTCAGCCAAGTTTCTTGCTTCTATGATGGCAGTCACCATTGGTTTCCATTCTTTTGGTAAACTCCTTAGAA
This sequence comes from Cicer yamashitae, assembly GCA_037974755.1. Lineage (NCBI taxonomy): Eukaryota > Viridiplantae > Streptophyta > Magnoliopsida > Fabales > Fabaceae > Cicer > Cicer yamashitae. Next base: position 9,476,757 of record JBBPBQ010000001.1, on the reverse strand, counting down.
TTTTTCTTATCCTCTCTTGAACGGAGTATTCCTTTCCAAGAGACCTCAAGCTATTTAGTATGATTGTTAGCCTTGAGAACATTTCATCAATTGTTTCTTCCTCCTTCATTTCGAACAGTTCGAATTCTCTTACTCCCATGTTAATCCTAGCTTCTTTTACGTGACTTAATCCTTCATGATGGATCTTCAGAGTGTCCCATAGTTTCTTAGCGCTTTTGCATTCTTCAACTCTATCATATTCTTCCCTACTCAAAGCACACATTAGAAATAAATGAGCTTTAGAGTTTAGGAGTACCTTAGCATTTTCATCAGCCGTCCATTATGTTTGAGGTTTTTCGTCGGAGGTTGAATCTGTGTTGTTGATTCTGATGACGTGATTCTCGTTTTCAACCACATACCACATGTTGTTATCTTGTGATATGAGAAACAATTTCATCTTTCCTTTCCAATGGTAGTAATCTGTGCCATCAAAATAGGGAGGTCTGTTGGATGATCCTCCTTCAGGGATATACTTAGATGTAATTTTCTAGAGAACCTTGCTCTGATGCCAATTGATGTAGCTAAAATATCACGAAAAGGGGGGGGAGGGTTGAATAGGGATATTGTTGTTTTAAAATTTTCTCAAGTGTTTAAATCAATATCCTCTATGAGAGGATGAGAGTTAGATGATGGAAATTTAAGACTTTAAATATGAGCTGAATAAATAAAAGAGAGAGAAAGTATAGAGATGACACACTCAACTTTATACTGGTTCACCCAATAAAGGCTACGTCCAGTCTTCACACACTTGTGAGTTTTTACTATGGATCAAACGGATTAACCTCTCACAGAGGTTAGTTACACTTCGTGTGTTCTTTAGCCTCACCAAGCTTACAACTTTGATTCTTACAAGTTTCAACTATTCCCAAATGTAACTCACTTGGAAATTACAAAATGACATGAGTATTATGATTTTTCTCTTTACTAACACTTTTTAAAAGGATATTTCAAAGATATAGTGTAAGACTATAGAAAGTATAAAGAGACGATGGAAATGTTGTTGATAGCTTTTAGAATTGCTCTTTTTATGCTTTGTTGTTGTGTGTTTGATGATGATGAGCTCCCTTCCTTTTATAGAGTTTGGTGATGCTCTATCCATGTGTCAAAACACTTTATGACCATTAGGGACTTAATCAAAAGTCCAAGGTCATTAATCTTAATTACAGAAATGCCATCTAGTTGTCCTTTGTACTGATTGAGCGTAGGAGGATGGGTATTCAGTTCATCATCGTATAGGAGGTTCAATCCTCCTAGAAGTTCGGACATGAGTTGTCCTTTTCCTTTTTTCATTCTTCAAGACATGTAAGACTTTATTTTTGTCTTGTTAAGTACAACCTTTTGTATGTTGATGTGTTGGTTATTTTCAACATGTGAGGATGAAGTGAGCTAGAGGTCCATCCACTTACAGTCCATCCTCTGTCATATAAACTCTGGCCTTTGACCTCTTCTTTTAAAATTCTTTTTCTATCACTCTTTGACATTGATTTATCTTCTCTTTATGACAAGAAATCATTGTATTAGTGACGTTGAATATTTTGCATCTTTGAAAGTTCATCCTCTTAAGGGTTCATCCTCTTGTCTGTCTATTCTCCAGTTTTGAAAACTTGATGGATTGAGTCAGATTTTTATCCTTTTTATCTTAATGATGAGTAACCTGTTTTCTAATATGAATTCACTTAAAAGCACAGATTAATCATTAACCACAATCATAATCTTTTAAACAATTTTGTTATCATTAAAACCATTTGAGAGAGATTTTGTCTCAACATACCTCCACCTATGTATTATCCCTTGTATGTGGAACTTTCTTATTTTTTCAATTCACACCAACTTGCTCTTATTGTTTTCATCAATATTTTCAACGACAAGATTCAGGCAATAGTTTTTCTCCATTCAACACTGAGACTACATATGACGTGGTTGACATGTTTGTTCTATGTTCTAGTATAGTATTTGCTGCACACACGTATAGACCAAATGCATCTCAATATTTCACATTAAGTGGTTGTACTATAAAAATGTCATCCATGAGATGATTGCAGCAAGAAACAATGATCCTAAAACAAATAAACTTAAAACTTATGTAACCAAGAAGATTAGGATGATGACGACGGTCATAAAAAATTTCGATTCTTTTTACATTAATTATCTAAGTTACAATTATAATATTGAACAGAAAAATCAATTATAATATTGAATTATTGTAATATATGAGAGAGTCCGGGCGTCTTAAAGATTTTGGAGACACTTTTCTATATTAAAAATTGATACACTATACAAAAAATGTAATTTTAATAATTAAAAAAATTGATAAAATAAATTATAGTCCATATATATATAACAATCTAAGTAATGCACGGAGGTCATACACACCTATCTACATTATGCAAAATTGTTTTATTTTATTTTAATTTTTATACGATATATAGTCTCAATTATGTATTATAAAAACTCTTTAAACTTGAATTAATATTTGTGTTGATTGTACTACTGGTCAATTAAAATCATAGAATGACGCAATCAAAATAGTGTATAGTTGTAAATATTTTTTGATATTAAAAACATTGTTTTTCACTAAAAAGTATCTTATTATATAAAGACATTTTTTTTTCACTAAAAAAGTCTCTTAAAATATTATACTGAAACAAATTTTTTACTTACCAAAAAGACCTTGTATTATGATATTATAAAAACTAAAAATGATAAAATCTTATATAAATTTAATATTGTTTCAATAAAAATTAAATCAATTAACTTAATTATCAAATATAAAATAAATATTATACAATATTAATTTAATAAATAAATCTAATATATAAATGTAACTTGAAAATATGAATCAGGCTATTCAAAATAAAATAAAATAAATGAAAAGAGATGAAGTTTTATTGAATCATAAAACAGGCTATAGATAAATTTATCAAACAAAACAATTAAAATTGAAAATAGTGGTGATTACTCGTTGATACAAGTTTGAGAGATGTATCAATAAAAAAAGACATTGATTAAACTTATTGATATAAATTTTCCTAATAATGAATCTTCAAGACACTTTTCTTCTTCGCTATACATTCAAAAGTTACACATGGACTTTATATTGTCAATATTTGGATAAAATATTTTCAAATTATTTAATAAAAATTGACTAATGAAGATGGTAGGAATTGGAGAAATATTAGTTATAAATTGAGAAATCATGAGACAAGTAGTGAGCAAATTTTTAACATGAGAAATATTAGTTATAAATTGAGAAATTATGAAACAAGTAGTGAGCGTATTGCTAGCATGAGTTCTTGGAGTGGTACAATGTATATACACATTTTTTATTCTTCAACTAAAAGATGAAAAATTTTATATCAATTTTTGACATTTTTGTAGAACAATTGAAATGTCTTATTTTATTTTTTGAAAAATTTAAAGAAAATGGATTTGGAAATGCCATGATTTGTCAAATAATTTTTCTATAGTTATTAAATAAAATATTAATAATTTATTTATTAATTTTGAAAAAACGATTTTTGATAGTTTCGCTTTAGGCCTCATAACGTGTTGGGCTGGCCCTGAGAGGTACAAATAGCATGTCACTCTCATTATTAGACTCAAATATACATTTCAACAACGATAACACAACAACCACAATTCTACTCATAAAAACAATTATACTCATAATCATAAAATATACCGATTATAGAATCCAAAATTACGACAACATACACCGCAATATCTTTATTAATATCTATTAACATATGTTGTGTTCCGAATTCATCACAACTGATTAACATATATCAAACCACGCAAATCACAATTATCCTATATATCTGTATAATTTGGTTTTTACAATTAATAATTATTACTTTTTCAATTTTTTTTAACGTAAATAATTTTTTCTTATAAAATTTAACTACTTCTATACATTCAATCAAATTCATATATAAATGTTTCTCGAAAATTATACCTTCACAATTTTACTTTTGAGACAAATATTTTATACTCATTCACACAAATATTTTTTTTACGAGTATCGTAAAACTAATAATAAACATTCATCTATAAACGTAAAAATATCAATGATTCCTGGCAAAGGTAAGTTTAGTGTGTTGAGAAAGAAGATAGGGAGAGCAATATTCTAGGCATAATACAAGGATCAAAATTAAAGTTATACAAGGAGTGATTTGTGATTAAACTATTACTAGATACTAACCCGCGCGTTGCGCGGTAGAATTTAATATATTACTGAATATAAAATAACAATAATATGTAATTTAAAAGTATTGTTAATTTTGTTTTACTGTATAATATACTCAAGTGTTTGTGGACTTAAAGGTAAATATAGCTTTGAATAATTATATATAAGCTAGGTTTGCTTTAGTAAAAGAAAAAGTAAAACATTGTTGACTAATACAACTCATGCAAAATATATTTAAATGTGAAATTGGTTTATTCAAGCTTTTTGATTTCATTGAAGTGATTCTTCTAATAATATATTTGTTAAATAGTTATGTATTTATTTATTGTTAAAGTTATACATTTAGCTATAATATTTCTTCATTTTATATAATATATATTAGTTTTGAAACATTAGATTTATAAATTTATATACTTTTTCATGTTTTCAATTTTATATGTTCATCGTAATTCTGTCAATCTCACTATCAATCTAAGCATGACCTAAATAAAATTATGTGTTTTGTGATATATTATAACATTCATTAATGAGTGATAGTTTGTTAAATCTAAAATATTGAAACAATTAATTCGTGTGTGCCTTGAAATTTTCAAATAATTATTTGACACGGTCAAGAAATTTCAAGAGTGGTTGAAAAAAATTATAGGCAAGAAAAGTTTGTGAATAAGACATAGAAAGTTTCGTGTGAATAATAAAATAGTTAGAAGTTATTTATTTCCAAATATTTAGTATTATTCATTTTATTTTTTAATTATGATTTGTGTTTTTTTAATTATAAATAAAAAAAATGTTATGGGAGACACATTCAACATAGAGAAAAAAAACTTATTTCCTATGCAATAATATTATATATGAACTTGAACATCTATTATAATAATTAAATAGAATCCCAAAATTCTTCATTGTGATGATTTGAAGATATTGGATGGTTTGTATTTTTTTGTATGAGTTATTGAAATGAAAGTTTTGATTAGTAATTAGAGCTTTTTAAGTGTATTGATGAGTCATTGAGAAATAAATTAAAGTTGAAAAAAAATTATATAATATATGAAATAATTGTATTTGGGCAAGTTAAAAAGGTTTGCATTATATATTGAAGAAACAAAACATAATGGAATAGAAGATGAATTTGGAATGTGCCACATTAGAATTTTGGTGAGTTGGCAAATATTGAAGGATGTGGCATAGATGAAGAATTTTGGGGTTCTGTTTTAATTATTATAATAGATAATAGATAATAGATAATAGATAATAGATAATAGATAATAGATAATAGATAATAGATAATAGATAATAGATAATAGATAATAGATAATAGATAATTGATAATAGATAATAGATAATAGATAGTTAGAAGTTATTTATTTTCAAAAATTTAATGCTATTCATTTTTTTTATTTCGATTATGATTTGTGTTTTTTTAATTATAAATAGAAAAAATGTTATGGGAGACACATTCAACATAGGGAAAAAAAACTTATTTCCTATGCAATAATATTGATAATACGAACTTGAACATCAATTATAATAATTAAATAGAACCCCAAAATTCTTCATTGTGATGATTTGAAGATATTGGATGGTTTGTATTTTTTTGTATGAGTTATTGAAATGAAAATTTTGATGAGTAATTAGAGCTTTTTAAGTGTATTGATAAGTCATTGAGTGATAAATTAAAGCTGAAATTCTATAATATATGAAATAATTGTATTTGGGCAAATTAAAAAGGTTTGCATTATATATTGAAGAAACAAAACATAATGGAATAGAAGATGAATTTGGAATGTGTCACATCAGAATTTTGGCGAGTTGGCAAATATTGAAGGATGTGGCATAGATGAAGAATTTTGAGGTTTTGTTTTAATTATTATAACTAGAATATAACCCACACGTTGCGCGGGTGTAATTTGTAAAATATTCTTTTAGAATAAATTTATTAAAAAGTTTAAAGGTAATTTTATGGTGTAAAAATGTATCAATCTGATTGGAAAAAAAGGTTTCAAATTTGTAAATTTCTTAGTTTATAAGAATAGTGGTTGTATAACAAAAGAATAAATGGAATAGAAACAATTGAAAAGTTTATAATAAAATGAGTGATTTTCATTCTAAATAATATGATTACAAAAAGATGAGTTAGTGTTAATATACACAATTAAAAAGATTTAAATAAAATGAGTGATTTTGATTCTAAAAATATTATTAAAAAAATATGAGTAATTGTTTGTATTCATTTTGTTTTATTTTAAACATTCAATCATTTTAGAATATTTTCTTCCAATAAAAAATAGAATATATATTTTGCAATCGTTGATTTGAGATATATCTGTAAGTATTGGTTTTTATTTGATTATTATTTTTATTTTTATTTTACTTTTTATCTTGAGCACTATTATTTCTTTATTCTTTTTTTGACTAATTGAACGAAATATTATTTCTTATATTTTATGTTTCATATCTCATTTTCACTTAAACTTTCGATAACTAATTCTTATATAGAGGTGTTATGTTACGTATTTCTTTCAAAAATATTTTGAATTAATTATCCTTTTTGGAGACTGTATATAATGAATAAGCTCAAAGTATTATTTTTTACGACAAAAACACGAAATAATGTTGGGAATGATAAGAAATCACTACTTGATTTTGATTATTTTTACTGTTAATTGAAACTATGCTCTAATTTATACTTCATCTAATCTATAAGTTTAATATTTTGAAATGAATGTATTTATTTTCTTGAACAATTTATATAGACAAATACTTTCTTTGTATTAAAGAAATAAAATATGTATCTGAGCATAAAAAGAAAAATGAACACAAATTTTATATTACTTTGAAAATACTTAATGTATAATTTAACATTTTTATTTTTTAAAAATATTCTTTGTTTGTTTTTTTTGCAAATGTTTGCTAATTTAAATGTTTGTGTTTTAATATTTTTTATTTATTTTAATTTAAAATTCATTGGATTGTTTGTGCATAAGTTTGATTATTGATTTTTCATGTGATTATTGTGTTTTTATATTTGTTGTGGTAATTTATGGTTGCTACATTTTAATTAATAAAATTTTGCAATAATTGATTTGAGATATATTTGTAAACATTGGTTTTTATACGATTATTATTTTTATTTTACTTTTTGTCTTGAGCACTATTATTTCTTTATTCTTTTTTTGACTAATTGAACGAACTATTATTTCTTATCTTTTATGTTTCATGTCTCATTTTCACTTAAACTTTCGATAACTAATTCTTAATTACGAAATAATGCTGGGAATGATAAGGAATCACTACTTGATTTTGATTATATTTGCCATTTATTGAAACTATTCTAATTTATACTTCATCCAATCTATAAGTTTAATATTTTGAAATGAATGTATTTATTTTCATGAACAATTTATATAGACAAATACTTTCTTTGATTGATATTGATATTGATTATTGTGTTTTTATATATTTTGTGGTAATTTATGGTTGCTACATATTAATTAATAAAATGTAATTTAAATATTGTGATGTATTTATATGCAATAAATGAAAAAAGTAATTAACAATTAAATCAAGTTTGTAATGGGAGTTATATTTTTATTGTTGTTTTTTTAGTTATAGAGATATAAACAAAGAATTAGTAGAATGTGAAATAAAAAAATGAATGAATTTTAGAGGTGCTACATCATACTATTGAATGATGTGTCAAAATGAGTGTCTCATGTCAACATATTATTTTGGGGGTTTGTTTTAATATATTACTAGAATATAACCCGCACATTGCGCGAGTGTAATTTGTAAAATATTCTTTCAGTATAAATTTATTAAAAAGTTTAAAGGTAATACTTATGGTGTATAAATGTATCAATCTGATCGGAAAAAAGGTTTCAAATTTGTAAATTTCTTAGTTTATAAGAATAGTAGTTGTAACAAAAGAATGAATGGAATAGAAACAATTGAAAAGTTTATAATAAAATGAGTGATTTTCATTCTAAATAATATGATTAAAGAAAGATGAGTTAGTGTTTGTATACACAATTAAAAAGATTTAAATAAAATGAGTGATTTTGATCCTAAAAATATTATTAAAAAAAGATGAGTGATTGTTTGTATTCATTTTGTTTTATTTTAAACATTCAATCATTATAGAATATTTTCTTCCAATAAAAAATAGAATATATATTTTGCAATCATTGATTTGAGATATATTTGTAAGAATTGGTTTTTATAT
>JBBPBQ010000001.1:9385923-9464473 GCA_037974755.1 Cicer yamashitae | reverse complement strand
TATTTATTTTAATTTAAACTTCATTGGATTGTTTGTGCATAAGTTTGATTATTGATTTTTCATGTTATTATTGTGTTTTTATATATTTTGTGGTAATTTATGGTTGCTACATTTTAATTAATAAAATGTAATTTAAATATTGTGATGTATTTATATGCAATAAATGAAAAAAGTAATTAACAATTACATCAAGTTTGTAATGAGAGTTATATTTTTATTGTTGTTTTTTTAGTTATAGAGATATAAACAAAGAATTAGTAGAATGTGAAATAAAAATGAATGAATTTTAGAAGTGCTACATCATACTATTGAATGATGTGTCAAAATGAGTATCTGATTTCAACATATTATTTTGGAAGTTTGTTTCAATATATTATATTGATATTGATAATAGATAATAGATTCTATCAAAATTTGCTAGCAACACATTCTCCCTATCTTCTATTTATCATTTACCTTTTCCCAACTATCAATCGCCATAAAAGTATCATAATGTAGTTTCAAACTAGTTTTTGGGAAGGAGCGGAAGTCAGCCGACATTCTACGTATTCTCTCCCATACTACGTATCCTCCCTCCCATACTATGTATTTTCTCATCTTTTGATAATTCATATGACAGAGGAAAATCAGGATAGTCAAATAATATGGACTCTCCCTTTTTGTCTTCTAAGTAAGGATTGTCAAATAACGTGAAATCTTCCGTTTTGTTTTCTAAGTAGACATATACGAAGAACCACTCTAGCATCCTCTTAGTGGTCATATCATGGTAGGTCATGACCCTTTTAGAATCATATGGCATGATGAGATGTTCTGTCTCACATAAAATCTCTGCAATGTTCCACTCAGTCTCTGAAAATACACCTTCCACTAAACATTGTGGATCACAACAAAGTATTTGGTGCGTCGAATTTTGTGTATAAAATATGTATCGGCAGGAAGAAGTGAGTTGCTTAGTGCCATTGATGAGTAAATTCAACTTGAAATCCAACACCATGCTGTCAAAATGCTCTCCAGGTTCTACAAAACACCATAAAGCAATTTTGGGGAATTTTGTTCGGAACCGAAAACGCACTGAAGATTCATTTCTTCTAAGCTTATCCACATTTACTCTTCCCTCTATAAGCCTCGAACGAAGGACCCCATCATCAAGATTCCAAGGAACATGCCCTTGCTGATTCCACAAAGGACTACATACTTCTATGACATCATTGGAGCTAATATTACAAGAATACAGGAAGGACTTCCCATATTCATTATAAATACACATAGAATTTGCAAACACTTTTGGATTCAATTTTTCTTCATCTTTAGATGATCGAAATCCCCTACAACAATATGATGTTATTATCTCAAGTTTGGGCAATATGTAGCTTGGTAGCTGAATCATCCTTTTGCATCCCCTCAAGAACAAACGTTGGAGACCAACAAGATTTCCAAATGTAAAAGGCAATTGTTTTAGGATAGTTTGGTCTAAATAAACATCTTTAATATTCTCCATCACTCCTTGTACTTCTGGGAAACTCTCAAGACGTGAGCAACTCCTAAGATCTAAAGTCTCTAGAGATGGCAAGTTGATGTAAGAAACCAAACTTTCTAGTTGGGTGCATCCTTGAGCACTAAATAACACAAGTCTATCAAGAAATCCAACTGAGTCATGAATTCTAATTAAGTTAGTGCAATAGTCAAGACATAGTGCCCCCAAATTTGGTACTCTAGATAAGCTAGGTACTTCAGTTAGGAATTTGCATCCTTCAAAATCCAGAAAGCTTAATGTCTCAAAAACCTACAAAAAATTAGATGCCTCAAATTGTTATGGTTCAATTGGAAATAAACATTAGTTTAAGGCAAATGGTACATGTTTGAGATATGAATTATTTTTAAAAGAATACATGCCTTGAGTGATTCGAACCATTTAAGGCAACTTTCAGGCATGTTAAGTATGGCAAGATTCTTGGGATTAAAATCGGATGGTAAAGCGGAGGATGGATATTGGCTCCAATCAAGCACTCTCAAACTATTTGGAAGACTTTGAGGACCTCTAGAAAATTGTGCATTTCTAATTATAAGAATTCTCAAGTTCTTCATCTGTCCAAAGGCTATTCCACTCCATTTCACTTTTCTGTCTTTGTTCAAGTTGACGATCATAACTTCAATTGTATGAGTTCCCTTTCAATTCCAAATCATAGGTTAAACACAAATTAAAAGTTGAGAATTTGTCGTCTACATATTTGATTGTATACACAAATTTCTAAATCAATATGTCTTTTTCTACTAGTAGTAGTAACAAATTTCATCAAACATTTATAGTTGAAAATGAAACTAACTATCCTATAAACTAATACATATCAACCAAAATGTAAAAATATATATAAAAAAGAAGGGACATTTTAACTATCATACCTCGTTTTCTTCCAAAACTTGAACAATGTCATCACTAAACCATAATCTACTACGTCTTCCAGGCTCCAATGTTGATTCCTGCCTCACGATTTCTCTACCCATGCCTTGAATTAAGTCATGCATTCTCACACAACCGTTGACGTCAATTTTAATGAGAGATTTGTCAGTTAGCGCTTGTATGCCAGCTTCCGCATGAAAACCATGCAAATATAGTATTTCTTTGACATAGCCTATTTCATAAGAATTGAAGAAACAAGCTATGTCTAGAAAGATACCCTTTTCATCTTCATCCAAATCATCATAGCTAACTTTTAGAATTTCATGGATGTCTTGAGGAATGACTCTTTCATATTTATCTAATAAGGATATCCATACAGCTAAACTTTTTCCAAACAAGTGAGAACCAATTACCTCCAAAGCCAAGGGAAGACCATGACAATAAGAAATTACACGTCTTGCAATATTCACATAACCTAGATCAATTTTTTGATTTTTAAATGCATGCCAACTAAATAACTCGAGAGCCTTATCATCTTTTAGTTGTTTAACCTCAAAGACTTTCAAAATCCCATGAGTGGCCAACAAATGCTTGTCCCTTGTAGTGATTATGATCTTGCTGCCGAAGCCAAACCAATCATGTCCTCCTACAAGTGCCTGTAAATGTTGCACTTTGTCAACATTATCCAAAATCAAAAGGACTCTCTTTCTTTGAAGCCTCCTTTTAATTATTGAAATTCCTCTATAAACATCTCCCACTTTAATATCCTTTTCCCCAAGTATTTCAGAAAGTAGTGTTTCTTGGAGCTGTGCAAGACTGTGATGAATTGCTCTCTCTCTTATGTTAGCAAGAAAACACACACCTTCAAATTGATCAGCAATCAAGTTATGAACAGCACGAGCAGTTGTTGATTTTCCAATTCCACCGATTCCATAAATGCCTACCATGCTAACTCTCTCATCCGACTCAAGTCCAAGGAGAGATGTCACTTCTAACATTCGAGACTCTAGCCCAACTGGGTTGTTAGCAACATGCAAAGGAATGCGATTGATCTTTATAGAGACCTCTTCAACTATCTTTCCAATAAACTTATATTCAGATTCAAACCTGCACATTACAAAAGTATATGTAAATTGAACAGTGTCATTCATCACATACAAATTATTACTTCTTCCCTATATTTCCTTCATCTAGATCTCGAGAAAGATTGCATGAATGTGGGAAAAAAATAGCAGAAAACAAATGTGTGAAATTCGCCATTTGTCATTAGGGAAAGATTTTTCTTAGAATGAAGATGTTATAATAGCAAATTCAGTTCTTAAGAAAATAGATAAATAAAGCATATACAAGAACACAATCAATTGATCTTGTTGTTCAGCTAATTGTGTCTACCTCTAATTGTTGACTGTTGTGGTTATTATTAAATTTACAAGGTTACAAACTACTATATAATGTTTAAATACTACGACCATGTTGACAAGTTTATGCTTGAACCGTAACCCACCAAACAAATGGGTCAAAAATATAAGTGAATATGAGCTATACTAAACATAATAGAATAGATAGATAGGTTTCACTTACCTCATGTGTTTGGAAAACAAAATAAAACAAAATTAGGTTGCTGGGGGAGTCGAGGAGAGCATTAGGAGCAACAACAAACTACTGATCATTTGAAATATGGATCCTCTCTCGTATATATTTTTTTATTTAGAATGTGAGATAATAATTCCAACAGGGAAAATGGAGAAAAAAATGTATGAAAGGATGGTATGAAGTACGTACCTTGGTTTAAAATGCCAACCAGAGACACTAGCAGCTTGACATAAAGCATCCTTCCATTTCTGCACTTTATTATCCTTGTCATCTCTAAATCTCACCTCATGTTTTGCAAAAGCCTCAGCATAAGCCCCAGTTAGGTGCCGAATTTGGGACGGATCCACATCATAAAAAACCGGCAAAAACAACCTTCCTTGTGACTTGGAACACTCAAGGATCATTACAAGTTCAGTCAAACAGAAAGTTGAAGATGCATAGCTATTAGAGAGAACAGCAATGAAAATCCTAGATTGTTTAATGGCTTGGAGAAGAGTATGTGTGATTTCTTCTCCTTTTTGAATTTCTTCATCATCAATGAAAGTGTGTATACCTCTTTGATGAAGAGAATTATACAAATTACCAGTGAAGTTGTTTCGAGTATCGATGCCTCTAAAACTGAGAAAGACATCATAAGTCCAATCACATGTGAAGGAAGACAAAGAAGGTTGTTCCATGAATGATACAAGAGTCTAGAGACCAATGGATTAGGAATGATGAATTAAGTTAACACCCTCTTTTTTCTTTCTCTCCTTGATTTCTAATCTTTAAGTGTTTCCCTTTCTTCAAATCTATGTTTATAATAGAGAAGGAAGATGTGAGCTGAAGTAGCTGCAGATGTCATCTGTCCTTGCCTTGTAGATGTTTTCTACACGTTGACTTGCTAATTCACACTTAGTTGACTTAATTGTATAAAACAATAAGTAATATAAACAAGCTTCGGTATGTAATATAAACAACCGTAAGGTCTCGAGCTAGAACCCGGGACAAGACATCCAACCTAACTATATCAACATTTGCCAATTGCCAGTTGAGCTAGAACTTAAGGACAAATTCGAATGTAATTAAAACAATATTTGATCAGATTTTAGTTACCTCTTCCCCGAACGTCCTTAGAACCAGACAATTAAGGAAAAAAACACTACTAGTAATATGAAGACAATATACAATCAAATTATTTCAAGATATTAAATAACATTCACAATTTCTCAACAAAAAAAATGGCATTCACCAAGTAACCTAAAAAAATATGAAAACCAATGCAAATAGCCAGAAATAAAAATGCAAATTCAAAACCATACAAAATATTTCTCCTAAGGAGTGATGTGTTTATTTTGATTTCATGTGACAATGCAAAGCATCACAACAGTAAGTGAAGAAGATGGAGGGCAAAATAGTAATTTAAACAAAAACTGGGATAGAAATTGCACCTTGGTAGAGTCTTGGCAAGTAATTCTTGTTGAGGTTTGTTTGATGAGTAAAAAGAGGAAAAATTACAGCCTTGGTATAGAGAAAAATGGAAGAGAGTTGATTTTGTTGGCTGAAGTGAAAGTTAGGAAGAGAAATCAATAATCTTTAATAATATGATTAAATAAATAAATAAACTCATGAAAGAAGCGAGTTTTTTTTTTCAAATATCTCTTTTTTTAAAAAAATTAACCAAAATGCCCCCTTTCTGAAAATGTTTATCAAACTACTCTACTTTTTGGACTTTTCTACTGGTCGCAATGGGGGCTGCGACCTCCTTCTGGAGTTTTTTTTTTATGTTTTGTCTTTTTCTGCTGTTTTTAAATTTTTAATAATTATTTAATTATAATAATAATAATTAAAATAAAACATTAATATTAATAATAATAATAATACATTAAAATTAATAATAATAATAATAATTAATAAATAATAATAATAATATTAATAATAATAAATTAGTAAATAATAATAATAATAATTAATTTATAAATAAATAAATAACAATACATTAATAAATAATAATAATAATAATACATTAAAAAAATTATTATTAATATTATTAATAAGTTATAAAACAATAATAATAATAATAATACATTAATAATAATAATAATAATACATTAATAAATAATAAAAATAATACATTAATATTAATAATAATAATAATTAATAAATAATAATAATATTAATAATAGTACATTAGTAAATAATAATAATAATAATAATTAATTTATAAATAATAATACATTAATGAATAATAATAATAATAATGATAATTAATAAATAATAATAATAATAATACATTAAAAAATTATTATTAATATTATTAATTAGCTATAAATAATAATAATAATAATAATAATAATAGTTATTTTAATTATAAATAATACATTAATAATAAAAAATAAATAATACTTATAATTATTATGATTATTATTATTATTTTAAATGATGATAATTAAAAATAATTTAAAATAAAAAGTTATATTAAAATTTTAAAGAAAAAACATTAAAAAAAATACATGAAATAAAATGAAACAAAATACAAAATACATTAAATAAAGAGTTTAATAAAATGAAACAAAATACAAAATACATTAAATAAAATGAAACAAAATACAAAATACATTAAATAAAATGAAACAAAATACAAAATACATTAAACTATTGATGTCCACCTAAATGACCTCCAGTTCCACATCTAGGATGTCGTCGAACTCGTCTAACTCTTTGAACGAGTTGAGGTTCTTCCGGTTCATCCTGATCATTATCCTCAATGTAAGTCATAGGTGGATTTGAACCACTACCACCTGCTTCCATGAAATTTTGAGGCTGAGGCTGAGGATTATACATGGAGTCAAACACAGCATAAGCCGACTCAGGAGTTGTGCACTGAGTTCCAAACAAATTATAGAAAAGCCCACTTTCTGTCGGATAACCGGGGGTAGGCATTTCTGGTATCGGCGGAACGTAATATTGAGTCGGTGGTGGTGGATCATAACATGGTTGTGCTGTGTTTTGTTGTTGTGGGGTGGATTGGGAGGTCGACGTCACAGAAGGATACGACGGTGGTTGCAATCGGGGATCACGGAGATATTGTTCCACAGATATAAATAATTTGGTGTGCTGTCTAAACCAAATCATATATTCTGTAGTATGACATAAAAGACCTTCCACGATCTTACCTTGCAACATGTAATTGTGACGCTCATTCCAATGTTAATTTCTTCCCTCCAAACCCAGTTCCAATTATCATCAACCCCATGCCTCATGTCGACCTCATGATACATTTGCATATCCTCGGGTGGTTGTGGTATTTCTTGATGGAAGCCGAACTGAAGTGTGACTCTATCTGTATGATGTTTTTCAACGATATGATAGCAATGCAGATAGGTACATGCACTCCAAGTGACCACCTCTTCTTCAGAAACTTCATGATGGAACATGAGATAAGGTCTCCAATAGAACTGATATTTAAAAAACTTCATGATGGAACATGAGATAAGGTCTCCAACGATATAAGGTTTATTTCTTCGTAGAAATCTTTGTAAACTTTTTTGCATTTATATATCGTAATAAAAATAACTTTTTTAAAAAATAATTATAAAAAAAGGTTTAAATATATTTTTTTTGTACCTGTAAATATAACTTTTTTTGATTTTGGTACTCTTAATTTTTTTTTTTTGGTTTACATCTCTACAATATCAAAAAATTTATTTTTAGTCCTTAACGTTAAGTGGACGTTACAAAAACGTTAACTGATAAAGGAAAACAATTTTTGGTCCCCGTCAATATAACACTTTTCAGTTTTACTCCTTGAAAAATATTTTTTTGAATTTCATCCCTGCAATATTCAAAAATCTCCTCAAATATAAAATAACATACAAATTGATCTTATACTTAAAATATTTTCACTTCAATAATTTAAAATTTATTAATCTCCTGTTGTATTTATTTATTATTATTAAATTAATTTTCATTTTCTGTTTTAAAAAAATCACTAAAATCTTCTGTTTTATTTAATTATTATTAAATTAATTATATTAGTATAAAATAAAGATTAAAATAACTTTAGATTTAAGCTTTATAATTTTAACTAAAATCTCCTTTTACGATTTAGATTTTGTTCGTTATAACTTAAAATAAATAAAATATATATTAGGTGATAGATTTATTTTAATCATTATTTTATACTTATATAATTGTAGTTAATATTATATTAATTTTATTTTAATTATAATATTATATAATATAATTAAAATAAAAATATAATATAATGTAATTAATATTATATAATATAATTAAAATAAACATATCATATAAAATAATATAATTAATAAAACATAATATAATATTATAATTAAAATAACATTAATATAATATTAACTAAAATTATATTAGTATAAAATAATGATTAAAATAAATCTATCACCTAATATATATTTTATTTATTTTAAGTTATAATGGAAAAAATCTAAAGCGTAAAAGGAGATTTTAATTAAAATTATAAAGCTTAAATCTAAAGTTATTTAAATCATTATTTTATACTAATATAATTAATTTAATAATAATTAAATAAAATAGAAGATTTTAGTGATTTTTTTAAAACAGAAAATGAAAATTAATTTAATAATATAAATAAATAAAACAGGAGATTAATAAATTTTAAATTATTCAAGTGAAAATATTTTAAGCATAAGTTTATTATTAATAAAGATCAATTTGTATATTATTTTATAGGCTAAATACCACCCGTGGTCCCTTAACTTAATTTTGGTTAACGATTTAGTCCTTTATCTTTTTTTTTTCCCGATTTGGTCCTTTATGTTTTTAAATAATTTCAGTGTTACCCTTTAAGTGGGGTTCCGTTAAGAAAAAGTTAAAAAATCTCTCATTTAGATCATTGTATATGTTCATCAAACCTCTAAGAACGATTGTCACTGATCTAAAGTGATGTATATGGAGTATAAACACCTCATAGCTTCAGTTTTAACGAATCAATCATACTACCAAACTTAGAACAAACTTTGAATATTTTTCTGAAATATTTTCAAAACATAAAGGGTAACTTTTTCTGAACACGGAGGAGAGATTTTTTTAACTTTTTCTTAACGAAACTCCACTTAAAGGGTAACGCTGAAATTATTTAAAAACATAAAGGACCAAATCGGGAAAAAAAGAAGATAAAGGACTAAATCGTTAACTGAAATTAAGTTAAGGGACCACGGGTGGTATTTAGCCTTTATAGGAGAGTTTTGAATATTGCAGGGATAAAATTCAAAAAAATATTTTTCAGGGATTAAAACTGAAAAGTGTTATATTTACAGGGACCAAAAACTGTTTCCCTTTGTCAGTTAACGTTTTTGTAACGTCCACTTAACGTTAAGGACTAAAAATAATTTTTTTTTGATATTACAGGGATGTAAACAAAAAAATAATAATTACGAGGACCAAAATAAAAAAAAAATTATATTTACAGGGACCAAAAACATATTTAAGCCTATAAAAAATGATTTGTTTCAAAAAGTTACTAAATTAAATTTTTTTAACTAGTTTTTAGATTGTTTTCAGATTTTTATTATTCTTATAACAAGTAGATATAAATTTTAAAAGTAATTAGTTTTTAATAAATAATTATTTTACAAAATAATCTATAACAAACACATCCTAAATATTTAAGTAAAAAATTTATAAGGGTGTTCCACCTAATAAAATGTGGCTAGAAGTAGTAGGAACATTTATATTTGAATTGATCTAAAATAATTGAAAATTGAGTAAAATCAAATTTATTGGATATTTTTTATGTTATTTATTGAAAACTACATAGATCTGAACGAATTATGAAATTCCTTTTTTAAAACTGAAGCAAACTACATATTTAAATTTTAATACTTATTTTTTTTATTATTATTGATATATTGTATTTATATATCATTTATTTTTTATTTTTTTATTAATAATACTTCTTAGTTTTATTTATTTATTTTTCTTTTCTATTTCATATATTTAAAACATAATCGATTATTATTGTTATTTTGTAATGTGAAATTTTAGTATTATAAGTTATATTTTGCATCAAATTGAACCTACTATTTTATCGTGTTTTAATAACATTATAATTAATATATTTTTTTACAATTGTAATTTGGATATCCCAATTAAACTACATGTAATTGGATCGCATCGAATTAGGTTTTTTTTAAACGCCTCATCCAAACTGCATGTAATTTTCTCTTTTGATTGAATAATTTTTAGCCTCAAAACTAATTCAAATTGCACCACAAACACCCCTAACTAAAAGGCTACTTTATCTCTTCTTGTCTTATTTTTCTTTTATTTTTAATTGCAGTTTTAGTCCCTTTATTTTACTATTCGTGGAATTGGTCCCTCAATTTTAAAATTCGGTATCTTTGGTCCCTCCTTATGATTTTATTGACTAAAAATTATGATTTAACATATTTTAAATGAAATAACTTATGAATAGACAACGTTGAATGATTCATACTAAAGAAATTGCAATAAAATCTCTAAAAATATTAATTTGAAATTATGGAATAATTAATTTTTGTAATTTAATCAATAATGTACAAATAATTAATATATCTAGATATATCTACATCATGAAATCATATGCCATATAATTTTAATTATGTCAAATCACTATTTTTTTTGTTAAAAAATTTGGTAGAGAACCAAAATTATCTAATTTTAAAATAGGTGGACCAATTATGTGATTAGATTAAAATAAGAACACCAAAATTACAATTAATTCTTTTTTTTTAAATCCTCACTTTATTGATAAGAAAAACTAAGGCCCATCACGACCAAAGTCATCAAAGAATAGCATCAACCCAAACCCCCAACATCGTGGTCCAGCACATACTTTGCTAAAAAATGGGAACTCCATTCTCTTTCCTAGTAACATGTTAGTAACTAATAGACTGGAAATTAGCCCTAAATTCGCTATCTTCTGAAGGTACAAATGCACATAACCGTAAAACTCTCTTTTCTTCTTCAATCCCTCAATCATCGTAAGGTTGTTGGGTGTATTAGATTGAGATTTTAAAAGACTCTTTTGAGAGAAAAGATTTGAAGATTTTAAAAGATCCTGTTGGAATGTGTATATTTTAAAAGACTTTTTATAAGATTTTAAAAGACTTTTTTATAAGATTTTAAAAGATTCTTTACAATCAAGATTTTAAAAAAACTCTTTAAGGGATTTGTAACACAAGATTTCGAAATATTTATGAATTTATAATATTGAATGACAAAATATAATAAATATATTATAAAGTTTAAATAAATAAAAACAAAAATGATACAGTTTTTAAAATCTTTCAACAACAAAATAGTTTCTAGTTTCATATCCTCCTAAGTATCATTTATCCACATATCTGTAGTTATAGTACTCCTTCATAAATTAACATCTTCGTGTTCCTGCTCTTGTGTTTGAACATTAGGTTTATAATTATGGTATTCATTAATTGGTAATATCGGAGATGAAGATACATCTACAAACTCAACTGGAAATTCATCTGAACAACATTCTTCGCAAAAGAAATTATTAAGTGCTGCATAAGCCAATACAAGTTCTGCATGTATCTTAAATAAAAATGGAGGCGCTGACTTAAAGATTGTGAACTGCAATTTAAATATACCAAATATCCTCTCGATGACATTTCTTAAAGACGCATGTCGAAGATTGAACAATTCTTTTTCATTTTGTGGATCATTATCATGGCCTGCAAAATTTTTTAGATGATATCTCACATCTCGAATGGAGCTAAAAATTTGCACGGATTAAGAAATTCGCAATCCATCAAAAAAGTTGTTACCTATTTACAAATAATATACATATAAAATTAGAATATATTTAATTTTAAAAAATAGTATAAAAGTTAAAAATAACATAATTATTATTTAAAAATGACTTATTTACCTTGCGGTATTTTAAGTTCATTTCTCCTTGTCAAAGCATAACTTAGTAGTTTAGAATCATGAGTTGAACCCTCCAACTCGTTGCTGGAATATGTGTCCCATCAATAGCTCCAATGCAATCCTAGAGTAAGAATAAAACAATGTAATAAAAATTACATATTATTCATTACAACTTTGTTATTATTAAATTATAATCATCATCACCATCATCATGACATACCTTTGAAGTAACAATGTCAATTATAGGAAAGGGGGGTTTGAATTATAATTGCCCCTTTTAAAAATTCCTGTTTAAAAACTGAAAGTTTAGCTCAAGATTGATCTTGGTTATAAACGAAGAATGTTCTTGGTTAGTGTAAAAACAACAATATCAATTTTATCAATATAAAAGCTGATTGTAAAACAAATAATAAATAGAGATAGAGATAGAGATAGAGATAGAGAGATCACACAAGCATATATCCTGGTTCACCCAAACACGGGTTACGTCTAGTCCTCACAAATGTGAGATTTTCCACTAAGTGCTCAAAGCAAGATCGTTCTTGGTTTTCACACAGTTTTTCACAGATCAGTCTTGATCTTTACATAGTTTCTACCTTTCTACCTAGAAAGAATTTCCACAGGTTTACCTTACACTATTTCAGAAAGGAATTTACAATCTACCTTTTAAATCATAAAAGGATTTTTACACACTACTCAAGCTATGTTAACAATATAGCCTTGAGTTACAAAGTAATGATTTTGAGAATGTTAGAATCTGGGTATTGCTCAACTCTTGTTTGAGAAATAGATTCTATAGTTTAGAACTCAATTATTACTGATTCTAAAACAACACAAAGAATGGAACTGCAACGTGAGAATGATTTTGACAAGCTAGAGTACAATTGAATGATTTATGCTTTGCTTGACACTTTTTGTTGTGTTTTGTTCTTCATCTTGAGGCTGTATTTATAGGCTTCAAGAGAGCTTAGGATAACTCATTTATCCGTTGAAATAAGGCCATCTGTCATGAGAGAGTGAATAGATAAGATTAGTCAAAAAGCAAGAGAGATCATGCTAAAACCAGGAACGTTCTTGAAATCCAAGAACGTTCTTCGAATTGGTTGGAGATGAGCTGACTTGTACTTATGATCCTGTCAGTTGTTTGAGATGATTGCTAGCTTTAAGTCAAGTGTGCAGGTCTTGATTGAAAGTACAACAGTAGTGTACTTTACAGCCTGTTAACTTGTACTTGCATTTGCCTCACTTGAAGAATGATCTTGCTTTATACTTTTCATAAAGCACATCTTTCAGCCTTCGAATTCTGGAATATTTCTGACTCAGATTGATCCTTGTTTATTCTTGATTAAGATATGGGATGAATAAAACTTCCTGGATCCAATCTTTCACAAAGAAAACTGATCATTCTTGTTTATGGTAAATGTGGAGAACGTTCTTCGTTTTTCAGAAAGATGTCAAGAAGGTTCTTCGTTATACTGATTTTGCTTTCTTGATTTTAATGAGATCTTCTTTGTAATACTTGGTACCTAACTTGTTTTAACACAGTCAAATACTCATGTTAAATACCAAAACACTTAGAATCATAATTAGAATTCTTAATTAACCTTTTGTTTAATTATCATCAAAACATTAATTTGGGATTTTGTCTTAACAATCTCCCCCTTTTTGATGATGACAAAACATGTTAATTTAGATTTTAATTTTGATTCTAATAATAATTCAGAGAGCTTTTTAGTAAAAACTCCCCCTTAGTATGTGCTAAACATTTGAACCAAATAATGATTTTTCATTTATATAACAAAAAGATCTTGATCATTAGAAGGTGGTTCAAAACAAAAAAAATACATAAGTATTCATACAAAAAGAAAGCTTCAGATCATACTTAAAATCTAAGACACTTCTCCCCATTTGTCATAGCAAAAAGGAATAGGAGAGCTAAGCTAAACAGTAAATCAGAAAGACAAAGAAGGTGAAGACCCTTTAGACGAAGGAGACAAAGATGGCTGAGGTATATCTGGAAACGTGGGAGGAGGATTAGGCATAGGTGGTTCGAGTCCAAGCTTAGGAGCAAGCTCATTTGCCATCCAGTCCCTCAGAATTGCTTGCTCTTTATCCTGATGAGCTTGCCTAACAATGATGGTTTGAAGGGCAGCAAAAATTATGAGGATTTCCTTATATTCTCTTGATGATTCCCGTTCCAGTTTGGTCCTTTTAGAGGGACGCTGATGATCTTCAAGAGGAGTGCTTTGGGAAGGAGCAGCAGAGGTGCAAAAAGTGGATAGAGTGGCAAAAGTAGTATTGATGTGAGGAATAGAGTTGGGAGCAGAATGATGGGGCATAGAGGGGCCAGCTATACCCGAATCTGGAAAAGCCAAGTATTGACTTATTCCAAAAAATGATGAAGTTGTGGTTTTTTGTGGTGAGACAAAAACTGGAGACATTTTGGAGTTGTGCTGAACTGGAAGTGTAGGACATAGACTGCCTTGAGAGGATGGATTGATGAAAGGTGGAAGTGTAGAAGCTGTAGGAGAGACTTGATTGAGGATAGGATTCAAATTTTGGAAAATAGTAGGAAACAGAGAACATTCTTCAGCATGTGGTTGGGGTTAAGAACGTTCTTGAAGTTCAGTTGGTTTATTTACAGCAGGAATGCGTGTAGACCGTTTTCTTTTTTGTGATGGAAGATGGATTGAAAACAAATTGTGATGAGGGTGGGATGGTGGGAATCTGTTTCATATGAGAGATGTTTTTTTATGAGAATTTTGAAATCTTGATGTTGGATGTTTCAGTCAATAAATGAATCTGAAAATGCTTGAAGATTTTTGAGAAAACCATGCCATAAGGGATAGTGTTTCTCTTATAATCCTTGTGGATTGCAGCAATCATATGCTGGATTATCAGGTAGGGCAGATTTATCTTCTTACAATGAAGAAGGTGATAAATGACTAGAGCGTCATTATCAGAGACAAATTCATGGCTGCCCCAGTGGGGTAAAATGTTGTGTTGGCTGATGTTATTGAAAATTTTGGGAAGAAGTTTCAGGTCAGCTGAGAGAAATTTGGTAGATCCATCAATAAACAGTTCTTGAAACACCTCTTCTTTTGTGATGTTTAAGGCTGTGTACCAATCTTTTCCAAAGATTGTTAGGCCTTCATATGGTAATTTCAGAATCTTAGCCAAAATCAAAGGATCAAGACGAGTTTCAATACATTTCAGTGTGGAGACAATAAGGGATTTGTCTGCAAATGCTTCAGCTTTGCAATAAAAAGCTCGAATGACTTCTGGGTAATAGCAATCAGACAATTTAAGGAAATCAGTCCATCCAAGTGCATTATTATGATGCTGAATGGAGATTCCTTCCACTTGAAGGTTGTCAAAATCAAAAACTCGACTAATGCCGATTGGGCGTTGAGCCCATTTTTCAGTATATAGTTTTTGAATTTTTGAGGGAATCAAAGGTGGAATAAGAACTTTTGAAGAGGAAGGTTTGGTGGAGGATTTAGGAGGTGCTGTTTTGGAAGTCTTTGTGGTTTTTGTTGATGAAGTTTGATGGGGAGAATGTTCTTGGACTGGTGGTCTAGGTGAATAACGTTCTTGAGTTGAACGTTTCTTTTGGGATTTTTTAGGATTCTTGAGTTTTTTGGAGGCTAAAAACTGTGAGAGTGTTGAAGATGATTTAGATTTAGGAATTGTTGGTTTAGATTTAGAGGGTGTGTTTTTGGTTGGAAGGACTTCCGAAGAAGATTTTGGGGATTTTGAAAGAGGTTTTGGGGATTTTGAATTTTCTGGGGTTTTTTGAATTTTTGAGGACTTTGTAATTTCTGGGGATTTTGAAATGGAGGGCTGTGATGTAGGAACAGGTTGTGATTGGGGAATATGTTGAGGTAGTGAGGGTTCAAAATCATCATCAGAGATTGTATAGATTGTTGTATCTATATTTTTGGTTTTAGAAGAGCCAATACCGTCCAGAACACGCATTGATCTTCGTTTAGAGGATGAGGTGTTGGAACTAGGATTAAGGGTTTTTTGAAGGTGGGGTGGGGCTTGACTATTTGAAGGAAGAGGGGATTGAAATAGTGGAGGGAGCACAGTGGAGAGTGGAGCAAGAGTGATAGGTTGAGGACATGATTCTGGAGATGAAGACATGTAATCCGAGAATGTTCTTTCTGAGGATGATGAATGGGGAGGTGTTGGTCTTGGTGGAGGAGATGGTGAAAGAACTGGAGATGGTGAAGGTGTAGGAGATGATGATGGTGGTGGTGATCTGGGATTTTTGTGTGCTGGGATTTTTGTACGAGCCATTTTGGAAAAAAAATGAGAGCTTGAGGAAGAAGAAGACAAGAGATGGATTTGCAGAAAAAGTTTGAAATTGTTGTTTAGTGTTTGAGAAAGTGATCGTTTTGATTTGTTTGCAGTTGATTAAGGAGTGGAGAGAGTGCCACACGTGTGATGGGATTGATTGGCCAGTTGAGTATTGGGAAGGAGGAAAGTGAAATGATGTGGCTGGGCAAGCATGGGTAGCCGTTAATTTTAAAAAGCAGCTGACGTTTCAGATGGAAAAGGCTGATTTTGAAAGTTGGTGATGATAAAAAACGAAGATCGTTCTTGAGCTGCTTGGCAAAACAAGCTAAAAATGGAGAACGTTCTCTGTAATGACCAGAATGATCTGGTTTCAATTTTAACGATCTTGACCAGCATTCTTAACGATTTTTAATCGTTCTTTGATGGAATTGAAGCTTTCTTCAACAAGAGGCTTTGTAAAAATGTCAGCTAACTGATTCTTTGTATCCACAAAGATCAATTCAATCTCCTTTTTACTCACATAGTCCCTAATAAAATGGTGCTTTATCTCAATATGTTTGGACCTTGAATGCTGAATAGGATTCTTAGATAAATTAATAGCACTATTATTATCACAATATATTGGAATATGAGAATACCTTACTGAAAAATCTTCAAGTTGATTCTTGATCCATAAGACTTGAGAGCAACAATTTGCTGCTGAGACATATTCAGCTTCAGTGGTTGATAGGGCAATCGTGTTTTGCTTCCTACATGACCAGCTTATTAAGGCTTCTCCTAGGAACTGACATGCACCACTTGTGCTTTTTCTTTCCATCTTATCACCAGCATAATCGGCATCACAATAAGCTACAAAATCAAAATGAGAACCTTTGCTATACCAAAGGCCAAGATCAGTAGTACCTACGAGATAACGAAAAATTCTTTTGACTGCTGTTAAGTGAGACTCTTTTGGTGAAAATTGAAACCTAGCACATAAGCCTACTACGAAAACAATGTCAGGCCTACTTGCAGTTAGATAAAGTAATGAGCCAATCATACCTCTATATTCTTTTTCAGAGATTGATTGTCCATTTTCATCTTTATCTAATGAGGATGATGGATGCATGGGAGTAGTCATAATCTTGGCTACACTCATTTTGTATTTCTTTAAAAGATCCTTGATATATTTTACTTGACAAATGAAAATTCCATTCGTATGTTGTTAAAATATCTCAATTCTCCCATCATACTCATTTCAAATTCACTTTGCATGAGATTTGAAAAATCCTCACACATTTTTTCATTTGTTGATCCAAAAATAATATCATCAACATAGACTTGAACAATGAGTAAATCATTTTTACTTGTTTTCATAAAAAGTGTTGTGTTAATGTTTCCACGGGAAAAATTATTTTTGATAAAAAATGAACTCAATCTTTCATACCAAGCTCTAAGAGCTTGTTTTAAACCATATAAGGCTTTGGTGAGTTTAAAAACATGATTTGGTTTCTTTTGATCTTCAAATCCTGGAGGTTGACGAACATAAACTTGTTCATTCAAAAAGCCATTTAAAAAAGCACTTTTAACATCCATTTGAAAAGGTTTGATGTTTTTATATGATGCATACGCAAAAAGGATTCGTATGGCTTCTAACCTTGCAACTGGAGCAAAGGTTTCATCATAGTCTATTCCTTCTTGTTGATTATAACCTTGAGCAACTAACCTTGCTTTGTTTCTTACAACCTTTCCTTCTTCATCCAACTTGTTTCTAAAAATCCATCGTGTTCCAATAATTGTTTGATCTTGTGGATCTGGAACAAGGGTCCAGACTTCATTTTTCTCAAATTGAAGAAGTTCTTCTTTCTCAAATTGAAGAAGTTCTTCTTTCATCGCATCGATCCAAGATTGATCAATTATTGCTTCTTTGATGGATTTTGGTTCCACTTGAGATATCATTGCCACGTTGCTGTTTGCATCATCTTTAAATGACATTCTTGTTCTAATGCCATCAGCTGTATCTCCAATGATTTCATTTGGAGGATGATCACCTATTAGTTTCCAGCTTATAGGAGGAGTTTGAAACGAAGATTGTTTATCAATCTCGTTTTCCTGTAGAATGATCTGCTGTGTTTGCCCAGATTTTTCTTCCTCCTCATCATTTTTCTTTTTTAACTCAAGATCATCAAACTCATCAAATAAAATGTGCATACTAATTTCAACAGTTTTAGTTCTCAAATTAAAAATACGATATCCCTTAGATTCAGTTGAATATCCTAAAAATATAGCTTTGTCCGATTTCACATCAAATTTTCCCAAGTTATCTTTGTTGTTTAAAATGTAGCAATAACAACCAAAGATGTGAAAACATGAAATGTTTGGTTTTCTATTTTTCCATATTTCATAGGGTGTTTTGTTTATCATTTTTCTAATTGAAACACGATTCAAAATATAGCAAGAAGTATTTATAGCTTCAACCCATAAATACTGTCAACATTGGATTCTTCCAAGATCGTTTTTGCCATCTCTTGCAAAGTTCTATTCTTTCTTTCAACAACTCCATTTTCTTGAGGAGTTCTTGCACAAGATAGATTATGAGAGATGCCAAGTTCATCAAAAAATGTTTTGAAGGATGCATTAATGAATTCACCTCCATGATCAATTCTTATATTGATGATATTGGATTACTTTTCATTTTGAACCTTTTTACAAAAGTTTTTGAAAGCATCAAATGCATCATCCTTTTTTTTTTTTCAAAAATAGCAGCCATGTGTATCTAGAAAAATCATCAACAATCACAAATCCATATTTCATACCTCCTAAACTGGTGGTTTTGATGGGACCAAAAAGATCAATGTGAAGTAGTTCTAGAGGTTTTTTGGTTGATATAAATTCTTTTGGATGAAAGCTACTTTTAACTTGTTTCCCTTTTGCACAAGCTTCACATATTTTATCTTTTTCAAAGTTTATTTTAGGAAGTCCTCTAACAAGATCTAATTTTGACAAATTTGAAATTGTTTTCATACTCACATGTCCAGTTCTCTTATGCCATATCCATTTGTCTTTATTTATGGACATGAGGCAAGATTCAACTGGTAGTTCTTCAATGTATAAAATGTAAAGACTTTTCTTTCTGGATGCAGAAAATATGATTTCACCAGAATTTGCCATTCTCACTTCACATATGTTTGGTTTAAAAATAACTTCAAAGCCATTATCACAGAGTTGACTAATGCTGAGAAGGTTATGTTTCAATCCTTCAACATATTGAACATAATTGATTTTGGCAGAATTTATTTTACCTATGTTTCCCTTGCCTTTGATCTTAGCTTTATCATTGTTCCCAAATGTTACGAATCCTCCATCCTTTTTGATAAATGACATGAAGCAATTCTTGTCACCCGTCATATTCCTTGAACAACCACTGTCCAAGAACCATGGCCTTTTCTTGACATCTTGAAATCCATCCTACATGATGTGTTATATCAATTTTAGGTACCCATTTGGTCTTGGGTCTTGAAGAGTTAGTTTTAAAATATGATTCCTTCTTAGTGTTAAATGTTGTCTCAGAGTGGCCAATCTTGGACCAGGAGGAATATCTAGTGGTTTGTTTTGAAAAAGGTTTAGAAAACTGAGTTACAGCTGGTTTTGATAAAGCTCCAGAACGTTCTTCATTTTTTACATTAGCTGGAGAACGTTCTCCTTTTTCAAGATTTTGAGAAAATTTTGCTTTTGTTCTAAAATGTTCTTCTTTTCTGAAGATCTTTTTGTTCTTGATTTTTTCATCTCTTTTTTTAAAATAGCATGCAAACTCTAGATGTCCAATTTTGTTGCAATATGAACATTTGATTTTTCATTTTCCCTCTTTCCTTTCAAGAACAAAAAAGTTTTCATACATTTTGGTTTTTTGAGTTTTATCAAAACTAACCCCAACTTTATCAAATATTCCCACTTGGGATCCCATTTTTCTCTGAAAAGTTTCAGTAGCTTTAATGAAGTTTGTTAAATCATTTTTAAGAATTTCAACTTCAGCCTTAAGAAGAACGTTCTCCGTTTGAGGTGAAGATCGTTCTTGACTTTCTGAACTTTCAGATTCAAAATTTTTGAGTTGAGACTCTTTCAGATTTTGAATGATCTCTTTAAATTTATCATTCATAGCGTGAACTTTCTCTTTCTCTTCTTTTTCCTTGTGAAATTTTTCTTTAAAGGAACTACACTTTTGAATGAGAAAATTTGAATCATTTAACAGATTATCAAATTCAGTTTTCATTTGTTTACATACAAGACATGGTTCGGAATTTGTTACCTCTGTATCTTCAATGTTTGCCATCAAACACAGGTTGGCTTCTTCAGGTTCATCTGTTTCTGATTTATCAGAATCATCCCAGGTTTCCATCATTGACTTCTTCTTGAAGGGGAATTTCTTTGGCACTTTTTTTGTTCAATGGACATTCAGTTTTATAATGTCCTTGTTTGTTGCATCCAAAGCAAGTGATTTTGATTTTATCTATTTCAGTCTTGAAGTCCTTTTTATCTAGAGATCTCTTTTTGATCTGATCTCTTCTCCTCATCATTCTTTGTATCTTTCTTGTGAGGAGAGCAATCTCTTCATCAACATCTTTTTAGCTATCTTCTGAATCACTTTTCTCATTTGTTTGTTGAATACTTGGTGAGCTTTGAGATGCTTTTAAGGCTATTATTTTGCCTTTCTTTATAGGTTTATCTTTCAGTAACAACACTTCATGTGCCCTTAGAGTTCCAATAAGTTCTTCCAAGCCCAGTACCTCAAGATTCTTGGCTTGGCTTATAGCTGTCACCATTGGTCTCCACATGATTGGAAGACATCTCATGGTCTTTCTTACCCTGTCTTGTACTGAATAAGCTTTGCCAAGAGAGCGCATTTCGTTCACTATAGTTGTGAATCTTGAGTACATTTCATCGATTGTTTCTCCTTCATTCATTTCAAACAATTTGAACTTTCGAATGCCAATGTCAATTCTTGTTTCCTTAACATGGCTTGTTCCCTCATGGTGAGTTTGCAATGTGTCCCATACTTTCTTGGCCGTATCACATTCATGTACTCTTTCACTTTCTTCCTTGCTTAAAGCACATGATAAAAATAATTGAGCTTTTGAGTTTAGAAGTACCTTAGATTTTTCATCTGCTGTCCAATCTGCTTCTTTCTTTTCAGCAGATGTTGAATCGTTTTGATATACTCTTGGTATGAATTCTCCATCTGTGATGATTCTCCACATACCAATATCTTGTGACTTTAGGAAAAATTGCATTTTGCTTTTCCAGAAATAATAATCTGAGCCATCAAAGTATGGTGGTATGTTTGAAGACCCTCCTTCAGCAATATATTTAGCTTTTGACATTTTCTTCCTGAATCTTTTACTCTAACACTTTTTGGGTGTTTAATCCTTAGAGACTGGTTCTGATGCCAATTGAAGTAACAATGTCAATTATAAGGAAAGGGGTTTGAATTATAATTGCCCCTTTTAAAAATTCCTGTTTAAAAACTGAAAGTTTAACTTAAGATTGATCTTGGTTATAAACGAAGAATGTTCTTGGTTAGTGAAAAAACAACAATATCAATTTTATCAATATAAAAGCTGATTGTAAAACTGATAATAAATAGAGATAGAGATAGAGAGATCACACAAGCATATATCCTGGTTCACCCAAACACGGGTTACGTCCAGTCCTCACAAATGAGAGATTTTCCACTAAGTGCTCAAAACAAGATCGTTCTTGGTTTTCACACAGCTTTTCACATATCACTCTTGACCTTTACACAGTTTCTACCTTTCTACCTAGAAAGGATTTTCACAGGTTTACCTTACACTATTTCAGAAAGCATTTTACAACCTACCTTTTAAATCATAAAAGGATTTTTACACACTTCTCAAGCTATGTTAACAATATAGCAATGAGTTACAAAGTAATGATTTTGAGAATGTTAGAATATGGGTATTGCTCAACTCTTGTTTGAGAAATAGATTCTATAGTTTAGAACTCAGTTATCACTGATTCTAAAACAACACAAAGAATGGAACTGCAACGTGAGAATGATTTTCACAATCTCGAGTATGATTGAATGATTGATGCTTTGCTTGGCACTTTTTGTTGTGTTTTGTTCTTCATCTTGAGACTGTATTTATAGGCTTCAAGAGAGCTTAGGACAACTCATTTATCCGTTGAAATAAGGCCAGCTGTCATGAGAGAATGAATGGGTAAGATCAGCCAAAAAGCAAGAGAGATCATGCTGAAATCAGGAACGTTCTTGAGATCCAAGAACGTTCTTCGAATTTGTTAGAGATGAGCTGACTTGTACTTATGATCCTGTCAGTTGTCTGAGATGATTGCTTGCTTTAAGTCAAGTGTGCAGGTCATGATTGAAAGTACAACAGCAGTGTACTTTACAACTTGTTAACTTGTACTTGCATTTGCCTCACTTGAAGAATGATCTTGCTTTATACTTTTCATGAAGCACATCTTCGAGCCTTCGAATTCTGGAATAATTATGACTCAGATTGATCCTTGTTTATTCTTGATGAAGATATGGGATGAGTAAAACTTCCTGGATCCAATCTTTCGCAAAGAAAATTGATCATTCTTGTTTATGGCAAATGTGGAGAACGTTCTTCGTTTTCCAGAAAGATGTCAAGAAGGTTCTTCGTTATACTGATTTTGCTTTCTTGATTTTAATCAGATCTGCTTAGTAATACTTGGTACCTAACTTGTTTTAACACACTCAAATACACATGTTAAATACCAAAACACTTAGAATCATAATTAGAATTCTTAATTAACCTTTTGTTTAATTATCATCAAAACATTAATTTGGGATTTTGTCTTAACAACCTTGAAGTATGAATAAAATCTTATGCTTTCCCTTATTTTAGCAAGAACGACAACGTCTGGTTTAGCCATCAAATCAGGTGCTATTGAGTTTAAGCCCTTCAAAATTTTGTGAAAATTTTTACTTGCAGCAAATTGTGATCGGCCAAAGGTATTATGAATCACACAATATCGAGACTTCTGACCGACAATTTGTAGGAATGATGCAAGCCTAAACCAATATCGAGTCCCTAAAAAAAGTTTCTATAAAATCAAAATAATAACCTTAAACCGTAAACGATAAACCTCAAACCCCAAACCCTATTAATAATAATAACCTCAAACCCTAAACTCTAAGCCCTAAACCCTAAATCTTAAATCCTAAAACACGGATTCTGTCACAAATCCTATGTATTCTGTCACTATGGATTCTGTCACAATCACAACTTTCTACGTCGCCCCCACGAGAAATGTTCAATGGGAATTACAAATGACATATTCAAACCCCCAGTTAGTGTTGTATGTTGCTGTATCTTCATTTATTTTTCATAAATCAGTCAATGGGGTTTTCCATGGCGATCTATGAGCATGGTGAGAGTTTACGGAGGTCGAGTTTGTCTGATTAGTGTAGTAGTTCAGTTTGGTAATCATTGAGGAAGGTAACTTCTTTATTAATGGAAATGTCAACATGATTTTGTGTTTTCAAAATAGTTTTTGCTGCGAGTGTGCCAAATGTTGTATAGTGTAGTTGTGATCATCTCCAAAAAATGGTTGCCGCCTTAGCTATAGTTGTCTCTAACCAAGTGCAGAGGTCTAAGTTAATGTCTTTCATCTTGACATCTAAAGGTGATCCAAACCAAATAAACCTGGCCCAAGATCAGTATTTGAAAGTGTGATCTAAATCTTCCACCTTTTCATTACATCTAGGACAAATGGGTGAGCAGAGAACCACTCTCTTCAATAAATTGTCTCTTGTAGTGAGATAATTCTTAAGAATTCTCCAAGCCAAGTGTCTGTATATTAGAAGGGCATTAATACTCCATAGTTTTTTCCAAAGCTTGTTAGTGATAGTTTTTTCCAATCCATTTTTGGTCTATATCTTGACTTCACAATGAATTGACCATTTTTTCTTAGGCCAATAAAAGGAATCCTTACTGATATTCTTAGTAAGAGGAATTTCACATATTTGGTCCACTTCCATAGGGAATGCAAGATCAACAATAGCCTCCCTATTCCAAGTACGGGTTTGGTTTCTTCTAATATCGACCACAACATTTAAATATGAGTTTCGAGGCTATTTCTTCGGGAACCTTGTATCCATTTTGGCTGGGTACCCAATTTTCATCCCATATGTTTATTTGGTCTCCTTTCCCCATCACCCATATAACTCTTTTTTTAAGAATTTAAGAGGAATTGATAATGCTTCGCCATTGTAACTTGGTCTATTTCCTAACCCAACTTTAAGAAAATGGAAATTTAGGTAATATTTAGCCATCAAAACAGTGTTGACTAAAAAATTTGGATTGTCCATTAATCTCCATACTAGCTTAGCCAAGAGAGCCTCATTAGAAGATTTAAATTGTCTTAAACCCAAACCTCTCACTAGCTAACTTGTACATATCAGCTTCCATCGTTTATAATGTATTCTTATGTTTCCTTCTTTGTTGCCTCACCAAAAATTACTCACGATACTGTCAAGTTTTTTGCATATGCTTTTAGGGATTTGAAAACACCCCATTAGGTAGGTAGGGATTGCTTGCACCACTACTTTAATAAAAACCCATTTTCTAGCATTAGATAATAGATGATGTTTTCAACCATTGAGCTTTTTACGGATTATGTCCAAAAGAGGATTGAAAGTTGTCCTTTTAGACCGTCCTACATGTGTGGGGAAGCCTAGGTATTTATGAATTTGCTTCATTTCAGTGAATTACAGAGTATTATGAATAAGGATTCGTGTAGTTGAGTTGACGTGCTTGCTGTAAGTGATTTCAGATTTGTCATGGTTGATGCGTTGGCCTGATTTTTAGTGGTACAAATTGAAAATCCTATCAATATCCCTAACCTCCTTTCATTTTTCCCTGGAAAACAATAAACTGTCATGAACATAGAAAAGGTAAGACACAACTGGGGCTGTTCTGGCAAACTTAATCCCTTGAATTTCCTTGAGCTTTAATAAGTAGGCTAGAAAAAACCTCAACACAAAGAATGAATAGGTATGGAGACCCTTGTTTAATACCTCTTTGTGATTGAAAATAAGGGATAGGGAACCATTTAGAAAATATAAACTTAAGTAACACAATTCATGATAAGAGTAATCGATTTATTAGTGAAACCCATGCTTTGCATTTTGCTTTGTTCTTCTTCTTGGCCAAAACCCTTCATCTTCCTTGATCATCTCTTCTTTGCATGTTGCATCCAGAGACCCTAAAAA
This sequence comes from Cicer yamashitae, assembly GCA_037974755.1. NCBI lineage: Eukaryota > Viridiplantae > Streptophyta > Magnoliopsida > Fabales > Fabaceae > Cicer > Cicer yamashitae. The sequence goes on along the minus strand of JBBPBQ010000001.1, from coordinate 9,439,016 downwards.
GAGAAACCTGATTTCATGAAATTAGAAACAAGAGAAACAAAAAACGCGAGAAACCGCTGAAACTCAAATTCCAGAAATGCGAAACACAAAAACCCTTAGCTTCTTCTTCTTCTTCTTCTTCCTAAATCGATTTTTGAAACGCAAACACAATATACCTAGAAATGCAAATGCAAATGAAGAAACCTAGAAACCCATAAATCAATTTCAGCAACGCAAAAATCCATAAACGAGAAACCTAGAAACAAGAAACCCTATTCGATCTTCTATTTTTGCCACTGAATTGCACCTTCTCACGATTATAAGTCTCTATAACCTTTTATATGAAAAATGTTTCGTCATTTACATTGACTAATTTAATTGTCGATTTATTGCTCATTTTTAGGTTTTGCCAAATTTGAAGTAAGATCACAACTATGTTTTCATCATTGTTCAGACACTAGACATCTCCTCTCAAGTTTGTAAGTCTCTAGAATTCTTCTCAAAGAAAATATTTGGTAGTTTGTAGATGAATTTTGTTGAAATTTATTTTGTTGCTATTTTTCGATTGCTGCAGGTTTTTGTTTTTCAATTGTTGTATGTGTTGTTTTTTCAATTGTTGTATGTTGAAAGGAAATGCCTAATTGTCAAATTTGATTGATGCATATGTCTTGTTTGTCATTTGATTGTTGTATGTTGTTGTTTAACTAAGAAAATAGATAGAGAACTAAGAATGCAGTAAAATATGCTAACCCATTTGAGTTTGAGAAATTCAACTAATTGGGGATTAAACAAGATTTTGATTAAAAATGCAACTGTTTTTCATATTAAGACTACATAATCGATATTTTTATAAAAAAAACAATATGTTTGCTACTTTATGATCATATGTCATTAATAATGGCGTCCAATATCTTCTATTTGTTTTTTTCCCATTATCTTAATCAAAATACGTTACATAAATACTCGCTATTTATTGTCTCTCAGAGTTTGTCTTAACAAAATTTTTTATTGTAACATTTTTGTAGATAGAAACTTTTAACTTTTTTTTAAAGTAATTTTAAAGAAACAATGGATAAAAGATGGATGTTTGCCAATTGATTGTCAAAAGAATATGAAAACGAAGTAAAAAAGTTTGTTAAGTTTGTCAGGTAACACACCAAAGACCCCAGTCGAATCATCTGTCCATGCTTAGATTGCTGATATGGAAATCGAGTTAAAGAAGTTGAGTTGGAATGACATTTAGGGAGGAAACGAATAATTTGGAATATGTAACGAGAACGCTGATTTGGGGAATAATTTGTTATATGCGTCGAACGATTTTGACACAAATACTTATAATTATTAACGAGTCGAAGAGATTGCAGATGTGGTTGAAGAAGATCTTCAGGATTGTCCTGAAATGTTTGATAGGTTGTTAAGTGATGCAGAGAAACCGTTACACGATGGTTGCAATAAATTCATACGATCATCTACATTATTAAAGTTTTACAACTTAAAAGCGAAAAATGGATGGTCTGATTAAAGCTTCACAGATTTATTAACCCTTTTGAAAGATATGCTTCATGAGGATAATGTTCTTCCTAATCGAACCCGCAAGACCAAACAAGTGTTGTGCTCTATTGGCATTAGTTATGATAGGATTCATGTTTGTCCTAACAATTGCATTTTATTTCGAAATGAATATGCATAGTTAAAGGAGTGTCATAAATGTAACATCTCTCAATATAAGAAACAATTGATCACGATTATCTGGATTTTGGGTAAGAAGCATATAATCTACACTTGGTACTGTCTACTGACGGAATGAACTCACATGGTCTTCAAAGGATCTCACACACAACACATGACTTGTGATTTTTGGTGATTTATAACCTACCTCCATGGCTATGTATAAGCGCAAGATCATGATGTTGTCTATGTTAATTTATGGGCCCAAACAACCAGGGAATGATATAGACATATATTTGACACCTTTAATGGATGATTTAAATAATATGTGGAAGATGTGACACCCTAAACCCCAAAATAACATTTATAATAATTTATATTAAATTATTTGAAGAAAACTCGCGGCGGATGAAGAAAATCTGTTCAAGAAAATAAAAACTTTTATATCTATTTTAGGATATCACGTTTCTCTAAATACAGATGTAACAATTCAACTTTGTTCCTCAATTAAAATTCAATGAACTTGATTTAACTAGAATTTCTTGATTTAATTCCCAAGACTTACTCGTACTAAGGTTTTCATATAAAAAGTCATTTGTAATTACATAAGTAAAATACACATTACAACTCTTAATTCCCAGTATCACCTATCAGAGCGGGGTTCCTCCCAAACCTGAACTTCAAGACTCATTAACCTGTAATAACTGCGATTTCACAAACGCAGGGCCAAGCCAGTCAAACACAAACAACGAAGGAGGTGAGTTTTGAAATCATGTTAATAGTATAATATAAGTAAGGAGAACACGCAATTAATTCTAAATAAACCGTATCATTAGACAAACATTCTTCAAAGAAAAACATAACATTATAAAGTCAAAACCACTCAAGGAAAATCAATACATTTCACTATAACATCAAATCATCTAAGAAGAATTATTATCGCACACCACACATATTAATCACAACAAAACAATCACAAGAAAATGCAATGCTATGCATGAGCCTGGACTCTACTTCGCAATGTGGTACCATTCTAACTCTGAAGTACTTTGTTAGGAGGCCATGATACTATGCCACCATCCCGGTGGACGGACAATTCAAATTGGCCCTGTCCTCATAGATCCCCTCAACTCAACCCGAGACACATATACGCGACAGTCGAGGTAAATGTGTGTTGCATGGTAGCTCCCGACATTTGGAGTGCTACCTCCAAGTCACCTAGGAATTCCCCACCCGAAAACCTCCAAGGTCTAACAATCTTGCCTTAAGGCTCAACAGTAGCCCGCCACGATCAGGCTCATATCAGTTGTACTTCCCCGGAATCGCTAGGCTTGTCAGGCCCTACCTATATGATGATAAAATAATCTCCACTTCACAAATTCTCAATATTTATTTTCTCCCCTCGTTGGCCTATGATACTCCATTAAGACCATCATCTCAAACACAAATTGGAATCACAATTATTTCATCTGAGGTTACTTCAATATTTTCATCACCAATTCATAACATCACTATTATAAATCACACATCATCATCATTACATAATTCATCACAAATTTAGAGCATCACTATCATCAATCGTACCTCAGCACATAAACTTATCTCAAATTTATAAAATCACAATTATTATTCATACATCATCATCATCACATAGAATTATCACAACACATCCATCTTTTATTATCATATCACATAAACTCATCTAATCAAACATATACCTAAAATTCATTCGACACCCAATATCACAATAATATCAAATACCACACATTTAAAGAAATTAAATCAATCAACACCTTACAAATATTTCTATTCTATATTTTAATCTCACAATTTTCATATTTTCACATTAATTAATTTATCCCTCAAAGGGCTACTGCCGTACGTTGCAAGCCCAGATGAATCGTTGGGAAATATGGTTTTCCCGTTCATCTCACAATATATTATACTCATGAATTCAAACGCTCTCTCACCCCTTACCTTATTTTGACGCTTTTACACAAGAATAAGATTCCACGAGCATACAGTCTTTGTTCTTTGAATCTTTGTCCTTCAATCGATCTAACTCTACAGTTTATGGGTAAACGTCAAAAATAAATTATGAGAAACTACTCTAAAAACTAAATTCGAAATTCGGTCAAGAAAAATTACCATAAATCAAAAAACCAATCAGTGGATAATATATCCACTTTTTGCACGGTCGTTTTGGCGTTGATTTCACTCAAATCGGAGTTACGGTGAAGAAGAACGATACAAAATAAAGAATTTTATAAACGGAGAAGTCTGATATTTTAGAGAGAAATTGGGATGGTTAAAAATTTGAGGAAGTATGTTTATTTGACTAGCTAAATGATTAAAACAACATACTGAAATTTGGGGGAAAATGGAGAAACTTTTCTGAAACAGTTATCGGTCATCGGTGTCAAACGATAATCCTAATTTATGCTTTCTATTCCTTAGGCGGTTCGTGCTACTCCTCCTTCCTTATATTTTATTTTTATTATTATTATTATTATTATTATTATTATTTAATTAGGTTTTATTTCCATATGGGTCTAACCCATGAATCACATTTTACTTATTTTTTTTTTTTACCAACAATTACCAAAGCTATTTTTTTAAAACACAAAAAGTAAAGTAATTAATATTTTAAAACACATTAATAACCAAAACACTTATATTCAAAACTATCACTATAATAATACTTATGTTTCAAAACACTCAAATTAAAATATTACCACCATCATTAGAGAATAATCAAAACTATAAAACAAATCACACTTTATATTTGTTATTATATCATAATAAATATATATATAAAATCACAATGGCATAACACATATATAAAAATAAGGAAATTAAACACAACATTACTAATATCTCAAATAATTATTTATAAAATAAATAATTAAAATAAGAGATACTTAAAATAATTAAAATATAAATATGTGCACATTTAACATTAGTTAAACATACAAGAAAATATGACATTAATTACCAACTCACATATACACGTAAAATCACTTAAAGTCTTATTCTTTAAATTATTTACACTAATTTACTATTATTTTAGAAAAATATATAAAATAATAAAATATAACATTTATTATTCATATAACATATTTGGTCAAATATGTATAAGATTAGCACATCATAAAAAACACACCTATAAAGAAAATTAATCATAAAACTAATCAACATATATTATAAAATAATTTTAACACAAAATTAATTATCTAAAATCCTATTTAATTAATAAAATAGTTTATTATAAAATTTGGAGTGTCACAATTCTCCCCTCGTTAAAGAAATTTCGTCCTCGAAATTTTTGGTGAATAATAAATAAACTGATATCTAACTAACTACCCTCAAGATTCAAACTTAGTCACAAATGATATAATAAACATATTTACGGCATTTACTACTCACTTAGACATAACATGTCAAGAATCCTAGCATGATAAGGTAATATGACACAACAAATCAATTAACACATATCAAATACGCTATCAAGTTCAACTAACAACTTAAACAATATTCTACTAGTTTTGGTCTCTTTAAAGAATGTCTAAATCCTAACAACAATTACTCTACATGTTTCAAAAAATTAGACATCTAGAGAAACTTTTAAAATATTTCACACCTTCAAGAATCACAAACAAAAATGCATATAACAACTCAATGACATGCAGTCACTTAAGCGTATAATCATAGTGAAATAGGACAAATATTTTCACATATGGTTTCAAACACACTCAAAGTATAACTTAATTTTAAAGTCTTATAAACAAAATTCATTTATAGAACTCATACAATAGTTCTAGTCCGTATGAAATGAGAGAATATAGAACAAATAAGATACTAACACAATGTCCTTATTCATTTTAGCAAATTACTTAGAAGATCAAACATACTTAATTGAATGTTTAATTTAAGTACACACCACCAACCTAATATTCGCGTCTCATAATCAGTTATTAACATTCAACATTGATGCCACATAAGACTCATAATCACTCAAAGTTGTATAAGAGGTGAACATGGTTTCTAACTATTTCCAAAATAAAATTAATAAGTATCTATAACAATAATAACAACGGATTATCGTTGCCTCCTTTATCGACGATGAGTCATCGGGGTAGCTAGTCCCTCCTACTCATGTAGTCAACTACTTAAGGTAACTATAACTGCAGTCATTCAAATTCAGACATCGATAATTAAAAATATTTTTAACGTGGTTCAGGAGTGCGAAGGCGGCGCCACAACTCCTACTCCTTACTTCAAGTGAAAAACTCACTTAATTACACCTTCACAAAAATTTATTTGTAATTTACAAATAGTTACAACAACAAAAGAAATGACACTAACATCATTATATAATCAACAATCCGATTGAAGAAATATAGAACTATTTCACTTTTAGATGCTCTCAACTACTCTAAACTCTATACACTAATTCCCAACAATTAGAACACTTGAAACACAAATAATTTCATATTTACATGGTCATATACAGATTTACATAACTAATCCAAAAATTAGCACCAACATTTTATGTTCATCTCATAACTCAAATGATGATTCTAAACATGAAACATATTCTCATAGAAGTCTAATTGCTCCAATTTAATCACAATTAAATTTTATTTTGAATTAATTATCATCACTTAATAGTTACAACAAATGAAAGCATAGATTTTCCAAGTAGCAAATAAGATAAATAATTATTTACTAGAAGATACAACAAGTTACCAAACCAAATTGAATCAGGTAGTGCATAAACAACTTTCAAGGTTACACATCATTCTAAAAGTTGATTTCTAGACTTAAATTATTATAAAATATCACTAATCATTTAGCACAACAAAAAAATAAAAACTGAGAATTCAAAAAATTTCCTTAAATTACTTTACAATAATTCATGTCTAAATAAAAACAACTAAAATAAATCACATTTCTAAATACAATTAAAATAAAATAAATGACGTGTATTTTTAAAATCTCTAAGATTTCTAAGACTTCACTCGTACTTTAATCATTAAAAACACATTTCTAAATAATTAATCATTATAAAAATTATTATTTTCAACTTATATTTTGAAGGAAGATTTAAATTATATATATATATAGATAGATAGATAGATAGATAGATAAAAAGTTTTCTAACAAATTAACACTCACAAGATAGTTCCAATGTATTTTCTTATTTTCTCAAAATTTACAAAAAAAAACAAAATTGTATATTTATATACATTAAAGTAGTGTACACAACACAAAACATAAGACATACTTGGTTATGATAATGAATTACACTACTTGACAAATCTACAAAATAACATTCTCCTCTCACACCAACTACTCAACATGTCTATAGATACATCGTCAGTTTCTATCAAGGCACAAAATTGGTCTAAAGCATAACACACCATCAATTTTACAAACAGCATGTCACTTTCTCATATTAAACTCAAATATACATTTCAACAATGATAACACAACAACTATAATTCTACAAAAAAAAAAAACATTCTACTCATAACATACATCGATTATAGAATTTAAAATTTAGATAACTTTTCAAAAAGAGTTTGCCTATTGAGATAATTCTTTTAAAAACTTTGTTATTCTTCTCTTTCTCAATTAATAGAAACTTTATCATTTGACCCCCTTTCTTTTTAATTAGTACTATTAGATATCCCTAATGAGTTCTTAAAATCTAAAACTCTAACATCAAGTTAAACTCTAATGAGTTCATAATATCATAATCAATAAATCAATAATTTCAAACAAATATCACAACACGCTCACATTTCAATATTCACATCATCCCCTAACCAACATAACAACAACTCTTTTTAATTTTCTTAAAAACAAGACATTATAAAACATGCTGTAAATTTTAAACTATTTTAAACATTAAATAAAATCAGTAGTATAGAATTATTGTTATTTTATAAATCAACAAAAATTCAACTCAATTTAATTTCTTTAAATTAATCAAGAGTAATTCAAATAAAAGTTATTTTCATCTTACAAAATAAGTAAATTTTAACTCCTTCAAAATGTCATTTTTTTTTTAAAATATTCTAAGTTCTACCAACCTCTAATATTCAAGAATTACTATTGCTAATAATATGAATTTCATACTATTTAAAATCATGACGATCATTCTAAATTATTTTCAAAACCAATATCAAACTCTACTCATATAGATACAACCATCAACACTATCAAGTGATTTAAAGTTAACATTCACAATATACAATCGATTCTTTTCTTCACGCAAGCCAACATAAAATCAAAATAAGAATTTTTTAGTCAAAATTAAAACTTTAAACATAAGAGATATAATTCCTATCTAATTCAAAGTTTAGAACGAAACATCCTTTTTTTTTTCTCTAAATTGAGTTTCAACAAAGATAGTAATAATTCGTACATAGTAAAAGTCAATACTTGAAGTTTTAAACATATAATTCATACGGAAATCAGTGTTTCAATCAATTAGTTATTAGATCAAATACTTTAAACAGGTTCATATCAAGACTAAATGTTTTAAATTGATTAAGGGTGAAAATCGAACTTTAAAACAAATAACTGGTGAGGTATGACATTTGATAACAAGGTTACGTGAATGAGATTAATAACTTGAAACATGCAGGTGGTCAATCAAAATTATTATTTCCAACTATTCACATAAAACAAAAGTGCCAAAATCATAGTTCGGTAGACAAGAAACAAGCAACAAGATCATTCAACAAGTAACCAACAAAATCTTGTCAACAATTAAAATTAACGCAAATCTTAACAAGTAATTTCATGGTTTATTTATTCACTTAGGTAGGAACTTAGAATCCATAACACAATCAGGGTAAGCAAATAATAAACAGTTAATTAGTAACTTCAAAAATATGTATAATTATACAAAAGCATAACACTTAACACAATAACATAACAGGAAAAACATGATAGTGAAAATCATTATTACACAAGAAAACACAATTGACACGACTAACACTGAATCGACATTCGACCCACTCGGCCTGATTGGACAGACCTGCTCTGATACCACTAATGTGACACCCTAAACCCCAAAATAACATTTATAATAATTTATATTAAATTATTTGAAGAAAACTCGCGGCGGATGAAGAAAATATGTTCAAGAAAATAAAAACTTTTATATCTATTTTAGGATATCACGTTTCTCTAAATACAGATGTAACAATTCAACTTTGTTCCTCAATTAAAATTCAATGAACTTGATTTAACTAGAATTTCTTGATTTAATTCCCAAGACTTACTCGTACTAAGGTTTTCATATAAAAAGTCATTTGTAATTACAACTCTTAATTCCCGGTATCACCTATCAGAGCGGGGTTCCTCCCAAACTTGAACTTCAAGACTCATTAACCTGTAATGCGATTTCGCAAACGCAGGGCCAAGCCAGTCAAACACAAACAACGAAGGAGGTGAGTTTTGAAATCATGTTAATAGTATAATATAAGGAGAACACGCAATTAATTCTAAATAAACCGTATCATTAGACAAACATTCTTCAAAGAAAAACATAACATTATTAAGTCAAAACCACTCAAGGAAAGTCAATACATTTCACTATAACATCAAATCATCTAAGAAGAATTATTATCGCACACCACACATATTAATCACAACAAAACAATCACAAGAAAATGCAATGCTAAGCATGAGCTTAGACTCTACTTCACAATGTGGTACCATTCTAACTCTGAAGTACTTGGTTAGGAGGCCATGATAATATGCCACCATCCCGGTGGACGGACAATTCAAATTGGCCCTGTCCTCACAGATCCCCTCAACTCAACCTGAGACACATATACGCGACAGTCGAGGTAAACATGTGTTGCATGGTAGCTCCCGACATTTGGAGTGCTACCTCCAAGTCACCTAGGAATTCCCCACCCGAATACCTCTAAAGTCTAACAATCTTGCCGTAAGGCTCAACAGTAGACCGCCACGATCAGGCTAAATTAAGTTGTACTTCCCCGGAATCGCTAGGCTTGTCAGGCTCTACCTATATGATGACAAAATAATCTTCACTTCACAAATTCTCAATATTTATTTTCTCCCCTCGTTGGCCTATGATACTCCATTAAGACCTTCATCTCAAACACAAATTGGAATCACAATTATTTCATCAGAGTTTACTTCAATATTTTCATCACCAATTCATAACATCACTATTATAAATCACACATCATCATCATTACATAATTCATCACAAATTTAGAGCATCGCTATCATCAATCGTACCTCATCACATAAACTTATCACAAATTTATAAAATCACAATTATTATTCATACATCATCATCATTCGACATCCAATATCACAATAATATCAAATACCACACATTTAAAGAAATTAAATTCATCAACACCTTACAAATATTTCTATTCTATATTTTAATCTCACAATTTTGATATTTTCACATTAATTAATTTATCCCTCAAAGGGCTACTGTCGTACGTAGAAAGCCCCAGATGAATCGTTGGGAAATACGGTTTTCCCATTCATCTCACAATATATTATACTCATGAATTCAAACGCTCTCTCACATTTTCCTTATTTTGACGCTTTTACACAAGAATAAGATTCCACGAGCAAATAGTCTTTGTTCTTTGACTCTTTGTCCTTCAATCGATCTAACTCGACAGTTTATGGGTAAACGTCAAAAATAACTTATGAGAAACTACTCTAAAAACTAAATTCGAAATTCAGTCAAGAAAAATTTCCATAAATCAAAAAACCAATCAGTGGATAATATAACCACTTTTCGCACGGTCTTTTTGGCATTGGTTTCACTCAAATTGGAGTTACGGTGAAGAAGAATGATACAAAATAAGGAATTTTATAAACGGAGAAGTCGGGTATTTTAGAGAGAAATTGGGATGGTTAAAAATCTGAGGAAGTATGTTTGTTTGACTAACTAAATGAATAAAACAACATACTGAAATTTGGGGGAAAATGGAGAAACTTTTCTGAAACAGTTATCGGTCATCGGTGTCAAACGATAATCCTAATTTATGTTTTCTATTACTTAGGCGGCTCCTGCTACTCCTCCTTCCTTATATTTTATTATTATTATCACATAAACTCATCTATTATAAATCACACATCATCATCATTACATAATTCATCACAAATTTAGAGCATCACTATCATCAATCGTACCTCAGCACATAAACTTATCTCAAATTTATAAAATCACAATTATTATTCATACATCATCATCATCACATAGAATTATCACAACACATCCATCTTTTATTATCATATCACATAAACTCATCTAATCAAACATATACCTAAAATTCATTCGACACCCAATATCACAATAATATCAAATACCACACATTTAAAGAAATTAAATCAATCAACACCTTACAAATATTTCTATTCTATATTTTAATCTCACAATTTTCATATTTTCACATTAATTAATTTATCCCTCAAAGGGCTACTGCCGTACGTTGCAAGCCCAGATGAATCGTTGGAAAATATGGTTTTCCCGTTCATCTCACAATATATTATACTCATGAATTCAAACGCTCTCTCACCCCTTACCTTATTTTGACGCTTTTACACAAGAATAAGATTCCACGAGCATACAGTCTTTGTTCTTTGAATCTTTGTCCTTCAATCGATCTAACTCTACAGTTTATGGGTAAACGTCAAAAATAAATTATGAGAAACTACTCTAAAAACTAAATTCGAAATTCGGTCAAGAAAAATTGCCATAAATCAAAAAACCAATCAGTGGATAATATAGCCACTTTTTGCACGGTCGTTTTGGCGTTGGTTTCACTCAAATCGGAGTTACGGTGAAGAAGAACGATTCAAAATAAAGAATTTTATAAACGGAGAAGTCTGATATTTTAGAGAGAAATTGGGATGGTTAAAAATCTGAGAAATTATGTTTATTTGACTAGCTAAATGATTAAAACAACATACTGAAATTTGGGGGAAAATGGAGAAACTTTTCTGAAACAGTTATCGGTCATCGGTGTCAAACGATAATCCTAATTTATGTTTTCTATTCCTTAGACGGTTCGTGTTACTCCTCCTTCCTTATATTTTATTATTATTATTATTATTATTATTATTATTATTATTTAATTAGGTTTTATTTCCATATGGGTCTAACCCATGAATCACATTTTACTTATTTTTTTTTTTTACCAACAATTACCAAAGCTATTTTTTTAAAACACAAAAAGTAAAGTAATTAATATTTTAAAACACATTAATAACCAAAACACTTATATTCAAAACTATCACTATAATAATACTTATGTTTCAAAACATTCAAATTAAAATATTACCACCATCATTAGAGAATAATCAAAACTATAAAACAAATCACACTTTATATTTGTTATTATATCATAATAAATATATATATATAAAATCACAATGGCATAACACATATATAAAAATAAGGAAATTAAACACAACATTACTAATATCTCAAATAATTATTTATAAAATAAATAATTAAATAAGAGATACTTAAAATAATTAAAATATAAATATGTGCACATTTAACATTTGATAAACATACAAGAAAATATGACATTAATTACCAACTCACATATACACGTAAAATCACTTAAAATCTTATTGTTTAAAATATTTACACTAATATACTATTATTTTTAGAAAAATATAAAATAATAAAATATAAAATTTATTATTCATATGACATATTTGGTCAAATATGTATAAGATTAGCACATCATAAAAAACACACCTATAAAGAAAATTAATCATAAAACTAATCAACATATATTCTAAAATAATTTTATCACAAAATTAATTATCTAAAATCCTATTTAATTAATAAAATAGTTTATTATAAAATTTGGAGTGTCACAGAAGACAAGTGTCGAGGTATATGATGGATATTGGAAAAAACATTTTAATTTGAGGGCAATGTTGTTCGACACAATTAATGATTTCCTAGCATACAACAATCTATCAGGATATAACATTAAAGGTCAGCGTACATGTCCTATATGTGAAGAGAGTACACATTGGATGCAGATAGAACAATGTAAAAATAAAGTCTTTCTCATACATCGCAAATTTTTACATGCTAATCATCACTATCTTTGGTGGAGAAAAACATTCAATGGAAAATTAGAGGAACTCTTATGGAATTGACGAGTGCTAAGATATTTGATAACATGAAGGATATGAAGAATAAATTTGGCAAACCTTTTGCGGGAGAACTTGCCAAAAGCGGGTGGAAGAAGAAGTCAATTTGTGTGGACCAGTTTATATGAGATGGATGTACCCAATTAAGCGTTATATGAAAATATTAAAAGGAGGGTTGTATGAAAATACTGGGCTACGTGAAAAGTCGAAGTCGATTAGAGGGTTGTGTTATTGAACGATACATTGTAGAAAAAGCTATTGAATTTTGTACTGAATATCTGTCTAACGTTGAACCCTCCGAATTCTCATAATTTGGAAAGAATAACAAGGAAATGGATAATTGGAAATAAAATAGTGATCATATCAAGGACAAACTGGGAGCAAGCACAGTTGTATGTTTTGCACAATACTGATGAAGTTGAGCAATATGTTGAAATACACAAGGAGTATCTAAGGAGTTTGAACCTGAATAAAAATGAAAATTGGATAGCACGAGAACATAACTGAAGTTTTATGGTTCAAAATGATATTTATTTAAAGTTGTTTGTAGATGTTGCTTCAATTTCTGAAAGATTGAAATGGTTAGCATATGGTACAAACGTACATGTATTTTCTTACACTGGATATGCAATTAATGGCTACACATTTTATTCAAAAGAACAAGATGATAAAAGTACTACGCAAAATTGTGGTGTCACCCTAGTAGCTGAAGCATTGCATGTCTCAAGTTCCAAGGATAGAAATCCCCACATATGCAAATCTATCATAATTTTGGGTCATCGAAAAAAATTTAGGAGTTATATTATAAAATGTTTCGAGTGCTGTCTTTGGGTGCAAGTGGGTTGAAAATAAAAATGATGTTCAAACTAATAACTCAGGTTTTTTGCAGGTGAATCTTAATAGGGTGAGGTACAAGGACGAGCCTTTTATTTTAGCGTCTCAAACTAAACAAGTGTTTTATGTCAATGATTCTGCTAATATAAAATGGTCCATAGTACTTTTGACCAATAAAATAAGTGATGATAACAATAAAGATGATATTGATGTTTAGGATGATCCTTTTTTAGCAATATCGCAATCACTTAAAATTGGTCTAACTACAGAGGATGATTTGTATATCAGAGATGATCACGATGAGGAAATTTGGATCAATCCATCATTCCACATAATTAAGGGACAAACAAATCGTATTTTGACAAAGAAAAGAAAGAGACCAACCTTAACATTCGTCGTGGTCATCTTTGACATTATCGCGTCTACTTTTCTTTTCTACACTTGCTCTGTAATTTTTATACGGATCAGTTATTTGTGACCCCTTTTATCTTCACTTTTGTTGATTTTGGTGAACAATATTTTTATTTTAACAGTAGTATTTTTAGTTCCATATTAGTTTAACACATATTTTTTGTTGTTGTAGATAAATGGAGTATTCCGATGATGATGCTATTTATAATGAGGATAATGAGTGTTTTCCTAATGAACAAAATGTCTCTCTACAAAAAGATGAAAATGAGATTAAACGAGGGTTAACTATTTTGGAAACTGCCGTTCGTGCAAAATATAAAGGAATACAATTTGAGGTAGCTCAATACTTTGTTTAAAATTCGATTATGTTGTCTTTTTTATACAAATCTACTTACTTTAAGATTATAATAAGGTGACTTGGAATGCACATGGTCAACCGATTGAGTCTAATAGTTCAATGCTAGAAAGCTACATTGATGTCGTGGCTCGTCAACATATTCCGATTATTTGTGATGATTGGAGGAATAAAGAATTTGGAGTTGCTAAAAATCTTATTTGGAAAGATATACAAGTATTTTTGTTGTTGTTATTATTTGTTGTTATGTTGTTGACATTAAAATACATTTATTCAAACCTTTTGTATTTGTTATTTTGTGCAGAGGTTTTTCATAGTGAATGATATACGTAAAAAATATATACTTATGGTTGCTGGAAAATTGCATAGAGGTTTTCGAACTCTCTTGATAAAGAAGTATTTTAAAGATGCCGACAGAAATTTTAATGGTCGTTTGAAGCTTTATGAAAACTTGATATCGTTGGACGAATGGACAACTTTTGTAGATAAATGGAAAAGTGAAGTTTTTCAAGTAAGATTAACTTTTATTCATGTGTGGCTTATGATATACTTATTCATACTATAGTTTGATGTGACTGACACTTATTTATACATAACTTAAACAATATAAATTGTGAGAGAGTTTCGAGCTCTTGTATCCATACAAAAAGTGGCAAAAAAATAGTAAATATATCTATATATATATATATATATATATTTTGTATGAGATGGTAACAATATAATCTAATTTTATGATTATTTGTTTAATTGTTTACATAAAAGAGACGAGGTTTGATCAAATATCTATTGGTCCTCATATATTGTGTGTTGTGTGTTTTTTTGCAGTGACGATCACGAGTCCTTTTATAGAGAGCCTTTGAGTCCAATAGGGTTCTGACTATTGTTGTGATTGCATGGAATCAGCATGTGAATTAATGATTTGTATCGAATATTCAGAGATCTTGAATAAACATTAAAACTTGTCCAAATTCGTCTTCGTAATTGATTAAGCGTATCTTGATAGAAGCGACGGAAAAACCATATGATGATATTTTCAGAGGATGTCTTGATAGTCCACTATGATAAATAGATGGTGTTGGGATGTTGACTTCTTATAAGTGTGTTAACTTTATCATAATGTTGACTTGAAGCGTTGACCAGACAATCAACTAATTTACCAGAATTATTAGACGCAGAATCATCAAAGTAAGCTTGTAATCAGATTTAACAAAGGCGCGTTAAGAGTGCATTTAACAAAATCAGACACATCTTTATCAGAGCTTGTCTTGATTTCCTTGTTTATCTTATCTTATCTCTTTAGGTGAAATTCAAGAGAAACAAGGTTGACTGAAATTAACTAGGATTCAATTATTTTCTAGCGAAAGAAAACTCACTTCTGCTTTTCTATTTAAAGTTAATGATGCAAAGTAAATAACTTTAACATGTACCACATTGGTTTTATTAATACAAAACATTATTATTAAGTAAAAGGCCCATTTTCCCACACGTGTGCACCAAACAAACATCATTCAAGCAACTCCTTGAAATCATTAGTACCTAAATGTTGGTGTAAGGGGTCAGTTCATCCCACGGAAAAAATTAAATCAAATAATAAGTTAATAGCCCCAAAATATAAATATAACATATTTTTGAAATAAAAGATTTAAAAAAATTGATTTTTTCTGAATAATTCGCAAAGATGTATCAAGTCATAAAATTTACCTAAATAATTCAAGTAGTAACTCACTTAGAACACATAATTAGATCAAAATAAAAATAACAATAAAATGTATGCAAGTTATGCATGCTTCTAAAAGTATATGATCCGGATATAACCAGCCACTAAAGCATCCGCACAGAAGTCACCCATATCAATGAGGAAAATTAAACCAGCCACTAAGGCGTCCAAAAAGATGCATATGATATGTCATGAAATGATAATGATGCTCAAAAGGGTACATGTCCTCATCCACTTAGGTAACTAAAAAGATAAAATGTTCAAAATACAAATCACGAGCCACTTAGGCAACCACGAAGATAAAAGGTTCAGAAGAGAAATCACCAGCCACTTACGCAACCACAAAGAGAACAATGTATAACACACAAATCACCAGCCACTTAGGCAACCACAAAGAGAACAATGTTAAAAACAAAAACTCACTTAGGCAACCACACAAATAAAATACTCAAGATTAAATTTTAATCACATATAACATCAAATTTATATTCTCATGAATGCTCAAAATCAAGAATCTGTCATTTCGCTATCCCAAATATAGAACACATATACATGTGAATAAATGTCTCAAAATCAAACCTTTCATTTTATAAACTATAAAATTGGATTAGCGACGCGTTATTGATAGACATTAAAACTTAAATCGCGAAGAACACATACAAATAGAAACTTTATTCCTTCTACTATAAAATTTCTTCCATTATTAGTCATTTAAGCATACAAATCAAACTTTACACTAAAAGCATAAGAATAATCAACTTAATCATGTTATCGTAATTCAAAATTAAATCTTTTAATCAATTCCCTCAAGACTCATGTAGTGTTAATAAAAATCAAAACATTGAAATTAAATAGCACAAAAATCGAAACTTTAAATCAAATACATCCCAACAAACATATTATCATGTTATAATTACGTACACCAAAACAATACAAAAATTGCAACTTTATGATTAAGTTCATCAAGACACATATTACTCAAAAAATCAAAACATTATAGTTAAATTATTTAAGACAAACATAAAATCAACCTTTTTCTTTTACAACATCAAGACATCATATCAATATCTTACCAACTACTAATTTAATATCTAGCCTAACTTTGCATGGGGAAAAACCCTTACCTTAGGCGTTTTACTTCCTAGCAACACGTTCTAAGTCTCACAAATCAAAGAACAAGACAAAGTCCAAACTTTACTTGAGATGGTATTAAAAGAAGAAAGAAAATTGTAATTCGACTTGGCGATGATAATGGGAATAGAATAGGAAGGTGTGTAGACTACCTTAAATTTTTTTTTTTGCTAATAGTTATGACACCAAAAATTGCATAAAATTATTTTTGTAGAGAATTAAAATAAAATTATAATTTTGGTTTAAGAGAGAGGGTGGCGTGACATATAACAAAGGAGGAGAGCCTTTTTCTTTTGTACTCTCTTGATTGCACAAAAAGATAAAACCCATAATTAAATTTGTAACCTTCATTTCAAAAATGAATTAATGGTGTTAAGAATGAGGGAACGTACATTATCTCCTCTCTTAAGTGGTTGAGACAAGGACATAAAGTCTACATTATGTCAAAACAACACCCTGAATTGTCATAAAATCTTGTTATGAAGGAGAGTAAAAAGAATGAGGTAAGTCACATTTTTTTATACTAAAGATGGATGGACCAAAATTATTTTCAAGCAAGAACGCTCATAAGGGCCGGGTCTCACTAGCTCTACTATCTCCTAAGCTGAATACTTATTTGGTCCAAAATAAAACTAACAAACAATACAACATCTATAAATTCTGATTTAATTAAATAATTCAACTAATATTTTCATCAACTAAAATAAATCAAACAAGACAAAAATATCACTGGAGGTCACACATAACTAAATAAAACCAACAAATATAACACATCAATTTATTGATTATCGAAACTAATCAAATAAACAAAATACGCAATAATCCATTTAAGAAACAATCATGCCATAAATATGTAATTGTCGCCACAAAACAATTAAATAAAAATAAATGTTACAATTATTCAAGTAAAATACAAGGTGATAGAATTTAATTTAATTTCTTTACACATTGAATAAATTATTAATTAAATAATAAATTATGACAATTACTAAAAAGACACAAAATATATATTAAAATATTGGGGTGTTAAAAAATTGTTCCCACAAAATAATTTTTGTTATCTTCAAAACAATTAAGGGTCATTGTTCTTCAAACCAACTTGATTCTAACAAATTAAAAATGTTTAATTTCAATAGAGACTAAAAATATTTATTGGATCATTTTGTATAGATTAAAAATTGTATTTTTTTTATAGGAACTCAAATTAAAATGTTGAAATTTTACAAAGACAAAAAACATATTTAACCCTCAAACTTAATATTGTGTTTACAAAAAGAATTTCTTAAATTATTTTAAGTTAGCAAAATGTTTTAAAACACAATTCAAATCTATATTTCTTGCATTTTCGCTATGTTAAGAACTAACTAAGTGTAACTGTGATAACAGCACACGAGGCGAAAAGGAATAACTATTGCAATGGCTTTACAAGTTTGTTTTTAGGCATTTAACTAACTGTGTACAATTGATGATCCACGAGTATTCACAAAGGTGATTAATGACGTTCAATTATTTGGTTAGTTCTATTCATTATATGAATTAATGGATTGCCAATTATTTTGTAGAATTTATTTCTTTTTTCACTATTCACTAAAATGTATATGATAAAGAACATACAAATGCTTGGTTAATTTAGTTTATTACGTGCTTAATGACTCGTTAATTTTTTGTTTTTGATAGAATTAATTTTTATTTTCACAACCCACTAAAATTCTACATTAATGACTAAGAAATATTTTATTGATTCAATTTAGAAGTGGTTAATATAGTATGAAAATTTTTCATTAACTATAAAATTAACTAAATTAACCAAATAATTATAAGTCATTAACACCTTTTTGTGGATTAGGAAAAATGTATTGCCAAAATAACTCAACAATCATGTAAGGAACTAAGTTAACCAACAATTTGTAAGTCATTAATCATGTATTTTTTAGTGATTGCCAAATGTTGAAATTAATTATGTTTAAAAAAATTGATAACTCATTAACCACATCATTAACTGAAGTAATCAAATATTTCCACGTCATAAACCAAGTACATTAACATTATAGTGGTTGTACAAAAAAATTATGATTCATTAACCACATAATCACATAATGAATTGAATGAACCAAATATTTACAAATCGTTAACCATGTGTGCATATGTGATCAATGTATAGGATGTTGGTGTCCTAATGTGTGTCCAAAGAGCGGAAACGTTTATAAAATAAACCTTTTGATGTCAATTAATATTCAACAGAAATATTATTTCAATATCAATCTAACACATCTAAATTTCAACGACTTTAAAATGGTTAACTAAGTTCAACACATGGTTAATGGAGTCTTGGATCTAGTTAATAAACATATCAGATGTTATAACTTATTAATCATATATTAAACTTTATTAATCATGAATTTACATATAATTAACTATAATTTTTAAATATTTTGGCATATATTTAGTTGGAACACCTAAAATCATTATTAATAACATTTAAATGTATGGTTAATAATGTTAGTTTTTGGTTATTCTAATCTTAATATATTCATTAACCACTTATGGACATATGTTGCATCATTTGTTATGGTTCCATATAAACAATCACATTCCAAAGTTAGGAAAATAAAAGATTTGAAATACCAAACGATTCAATAAATCGTGAGGAGAGGTTAAACTTGGAGTAAACAAGTATAGGTGGCAATAAGTTAGGCTAAGTTAAGGTTTGTCAGTTCTACGTCTGACCTACCTTAAAAACATTAAACATGAGTCTAGTCTATTACCTGTCATAAGTCTACTTTTACAGGCATGTTTGACCTTTTTAAATATCTTACAAGACCTAAAAGTCTTTTTAAAAATCTATGTTGACAATCAATCACAACTTGTTGAAAAATTGTATAAATTTCTTGTTAATTTTTATTTAAGAGGTTTGTGAATTCTAATTAGTTGTTGGTTTAAAATAACATTTTTTAATTCCCATATTCTATAACAATGCAACAATAACTTATTTATAAAACCACATATGGTCTCAAATTCACAGCACAGATAAAAATGGCATCACCTTTGTCCTTTCAAACAAATATTTTATCTTTGCTTTTTACTATAGGAGTTTATCTAGAATCATACTAACACAAACATTGCACATGTACAACAGAAGAGTATTCTATGCTCTATCTACCTTTATATATGCCAAAACCAAATTTTAGCACATTTGAACAGTATTTGATCCATAGAAGTGTCACAGTGGGTATTTTATCTGGCCTCTAATAATGAGACTGAAGCTTCATTTATTGAACACCCTTTTGAAGAAGATCCTGTGCTAATTGTATTATCTCTTCCTGCGTAGAACCCAGGTTCACTTGGGTTTGGATGTAACTTTCCACCCTTTAACATAAAAACCACAGATGACATATTAGGCATGTTTTCTGGTTGTTCTTGTACACACAATAGACCCACATGAATAAATCGTTTTATTTCTGAAGATATGGATGCATCATATAATATGTCAGATACTAACTCCAGTGGCTTTTCTTCAATCCATAGTCTCCATGCCTAAAATGACATCAAAGTTACAACAAGAGTAAGCTCAATCCTTACTCAATTTACAATTGATGTAAATGATAAAGCTTCAAGGTGGTTGCAATACAGAATAAAAAAAATACTCCCTCCTTCCCATAATAAAGTGACCCTATTTAGCTGGTCATTTCACACATATTAAGAAAAATATATAAAAGAAAGAAAGAAAATAGTAAGTTTACTACATTAACCTTAATACATTATCAAGTACGGATCCAGCTCCTCTAAAGTGAACAACTCATTTTAGAGAACAAAATGAGCAATATCAACCATTGAATAGCAAATCAAAGGTAGATATCGTAGGTATATCATAACCAATCATGAATTTGTTACAATAACAACCCTTGATTTTCTCACTTTACACTTTACTCACTTTAGAGGATCTAAATTCATCAAGTACTACTCTGAACTCAAATATAATTATAAACACAAACAGTAGTTTCATTTGATGTACCAAAATACAGGCAAAATTTAACTAATTTTGACCTATTTAATGCTATTATTTTTGAAATATTCTACTAAACAATTTCTCAAACAGAATTAAATTAAAGGCAAGGGTAGTTTAAGAAAAGTAATTAGTTTCTTTATTACATCAAAAAATTAAATGAAGTTAACCATTATTCTTAATATATGTGTAACTAGTTACTTATGCTTATAATTGAATCCGGAGAGAGTATCGGTGTATTTATCATCAATACCATAAATGTAAAGTAGAAAACATTGAATTGGTAGAGTAGCATGTAGTGTTTGTTAATATACAACTGAAAAAAGTAATTAATATTGAATTGAAAATTGAAAGTGACATTCATTTTGGGATATTATTTTTTGCAAATGGGTCACCTATTGTGGGACAGATGGAAATAATAATTAAAGTCCTTCAATCCTTTTGATGTAGTCAACACTTGTAAGGTGGATTTTGATTTATTTAGTTACTTTGTGGAGTTTACCTTCCAGAAGATTTATTGAGGCAAAACAGGGATAAGGAAAGCAACTATAATTAGCATGTGAAAAGATAGAGAAACATATACACTTCAAAACTTACATGACCAAGAAGGTTTAGATGATTTTGAGGGTCACAAAATCCGCGATTCTTCTTACCGCTAATTATCTCAAGTACAATGACTCCAAAGCTAAAAACATCAGATTTTATCGAGAAAGATCCATGCACTGCATATTCTGGAGGCATATATCCACTACAATAAAAAACATTGAAGTTAGGACAAATATATATTAAAAGGGGTTGACATAGCAAAACTAAAGGTTTAAATAACTTTTCAGTACCTATAATAACATAACTTTCTAGTATTTAATCCCTAAACAAATTCTTATCAATATTAATGCCTGAAACATACAAAAGAATCTTTGTAATATTTGTCCATGTTGAACATAGTCCATGAATCTCTATTTGAAGGACTAAAATGAATATGATCTACATATTCCAATGTGAACAAATATTACCAAAGACTATAACCAAAACAATGAGAGGACAAAAACAATCATTCCAAACAAATTCTTATCAATATTAATGCCTGAAACATACAAAAGAATCTTTGTAATATTTGTCCATGTTGAACATAGTCCATGAATCTCTATTTGAAGGACTAAAATGAATATGATCTACATATTCCAATGTGAACAAATATTACCAAAGACTATAACCAAAACAATGAGAGGACAAAAACAATCATTCCTATATTTTAGGAATTCAAACAAGACATATATCTTTCATAGAAACTAAAACCAAAGTCAATGTATGTTACAAAGACTAAAGAGTTATTTAAGCCTTAAATTGAAATAAATAAGTAGAAATTACTATGTTCCCATCACTCTATTTGTATTGGCCTCAGCTTGGTCTCCCATAAATGATCTGGCTAAACCAAAATCCGATATCTTTGGGATCATATCAATATCAAGCAGAATATTGCTTGTCTTGAGATCTCTATCTTGATGGAGATACAGCAGCCCCCGAGCAATCCCATCAATAATTTCCATGCGTTTAGTCCAATCTAGTAATTTACTTCGCGTATTATCTAACAAATTTCACATTTTGAAGTTAGCATGAGAACCACATTCTGGAAAAAGCAGAATTGAGATCAATAAGTTTGGTTGGTGAGAAAGGTCAAACCAAAAATAAAGCAATCCAAGCTTCTGTTGGGCATGAACTCATAGATCAGCAGCTTTTCATCTTGTTGAATAGAACAACCAAGAAGTTTTACAAGATTACGGTGTTGAAGTGTTGCCATCAATTTAACTTCATTTTTGAACTCCTCAGTTCCTTGTCCTGATGTTTTAGAAAGTCTCTTAACAGCAATCTCTTGTCCATCTGCCAATATGCCCTAGTAATTATTTAAAAAAAATTAGTACCTTTAATACTTTGTGAATTAATGTGAGAAATTAACTTGGTATGGTAACCAAAACTTTACCTTGTATACTGGTCCAAAGCCACCTTCTCCTAACTTGTTTCTGTTAGAGAAGTTATTTGTGGCATTATTGATGGTTGAAAAATCAAATATTGTTGCCAAGTCATCTTCTTTCTCCTCCTTTTTGTGGTTCCAGTGAATTAACTTTTTTATATACCCTGATATATTGTAAGATACAAAGTTATAAAAATGCCTATAATTAACAATTTCAGTTGTTTAATGTAACAAAGGAAAAGGACATTGGTGAAACAGCAATCAAACTTCAGAATTGAAGAATACTTGTTTCAATTCACTGTAACAAATTCGGTTTACAATTACATTATAATAATTATAATATTGGACTATTGGAGCATATCATAAAGTTTACTTATCATAAATTTTTCATTTGGCTTACCAAGCTTCTTCCTAAATGTTGAAGAGGCCAATAGAAGAGCTGTAAGTCCTATGGTGAATGCAATAACTCCTCCGAGAGTTCCAGCAAGCTTCTTCATATTCAAGTTCCTCTTATTCTTTATATGATCTGATCAAGTTTGAAGAAAAAGTCAGTCAACAAGCAATTATGACCATAATAAAAAATACAAAGAAATAAGGCATCTATTGAGAACAACTTCAAATTGGAGGTTGGTTCATAATCAATTGTTCTTACAAATAGATTAGGTATACTTAGAAGTTAGAAGTGAACAAAATTAATTGTTGTTACTAGGGATGTAAATGAGCTCAATTATTTGTGAACTAACTTGTTAAATGCTGGATCAAACTCGTTTATTTAATTAAATAAACAAACTCAAGCTGAATATTAGACACACTTATTTAAGTGGGTCAAACCCAAGTCTTACAAATTCAACATTAAGGGCACGTAAATAGCTCATTTATATCATCAAATATATATATATATATATATATAAACATAGGGGTCATATCAAGTGAGAATGATATTTTTATGTGAGTGAGAGGGACATTTCCTAACCATTGGATTAAAACCAATGGTTAAGATTAAATGTCTATTTAAAAAACTCACGTAACCCCTCTTCTACCAATGTCACCAAAACTTTTCAGATCTCGTTTCTTTCGTCAGCGTCTTTATCTTCCTCTCAAGGTGACAATGCCCACCACAATCACGATCAGGATAATGCACAACCTTCCCTCTTCTCACGTCAAGAACAATATCAGGCAAGCAACAAAGTTAAAAGCTAAACTTAAGGATGTTGCAAGTCTGCAACTTTTGGTTATCCTGCATCGCATTGAAAGATCCAAGTTCTGTAGCTCCTATACCAACGTGAGGGGAACATTTTCACTTTTCGAACATGAGAGCACAAATTAGCTAGAAATCAAAGCAAGCACTTTGCTACAATGCAGGAAGCCAAGGGAGAGGTATGTGTCATTCCATGTTTAAATGGGACTAAGAAAAATGGCAATTGAAAGCTAAAAGAAGCCAAAAGAAAACCCAAAGCGTTGATTTTAATCTAGTTACATCAATGGTGGTGATCACTAAATTGCTAACAGCTTCGTCAACTAAGGTCGGCTTGACTCTAGTGAAACAAAAATGAGAGAAGAGTTGTTCGACAAAAAAAAGGGGAGAAGAGGGTCACATAGGGTTTTTCATTACACCTTCTAATCTTAACCATTAGTTTTAATCCAATGGTTCATAAATGTCCTTCTCACTCTCATATAAAAATATCATTCTCACTTGATATGTTATACACACACACACACACTACTTTTTGTATTAGTCAAGAAGTTGTGAACTTTTTATTTACTAGATTATGAAAACTGTTGAGACATGCAATGATTTAGTTTGTTATTATTAAGATATGTTATTCTTATTTATATTAGGTTTGATATAGGTTGGATTTAGTCCAAATTTATTTCCTTAATTAAGAGATTCTCCTTGTACAATTTTGATTATAAATAATATCATGCTGAGAGCTAATCTCTCAAGTCATTAAGCACTAAAACCTAATTCTCAAGTTGGTACCAGAGCTCACGATCAGTGGGCCTCTCAAAAGTCTCAAAAACCCTAGCCGTCACAGTCACAAAGTCTCAAAAACCCTAGCCGTCACAGTCACAAAGTCTCAAAAACCCTAGCCGTCAGTCACATACGCAGCTGTCCTGTTAATTGTCCAACACACACGGCCCGACGGGTCACACCACCCCCACCATCAGACTCGCCTTAATCAGATCGGCCATTCACCAGAGAACCGCCGCCATCCGCCTTCTCACGCGCTGCCACGCGTGTTTTCTGCAGTTGTAAGCTCCGCCGGCGCATGAAGGCCACGCGCCACCATCCAGACCTCCGACGAAGTCCCTTTCAGTCCCGTTCAACTCGTCTGCTGCTGCCCTTCCTGTTTTGACCAAGTTTGGTCAGTGGGTCCCACTTTTTTGGTGCTTTCTCTACGGTGTCTTGTGATAGGATTGCTAGTCAAGCAAGGCTTCCTATTAGGAAGGTGTATGAGAGAAGGAACCAAGTTTAAATTCTATGTGTTAGTTCTGTTAATTGCTGAGTTGTGCCAGCTGTAAATCCTAACTGAATTAGTTAGGATGGTTAGTATAAATAACAGAAGCTTAGTCTTCAATAGGTAGGCAGTTAGAGAGTTAATTGATTGGAACTGAATTGCAGGGCAATTCAGTTGGCAGATTCTGTAACTGTCACAATATTCATTGTTGTCAATTTCAATAATACATTCTTGAGAGAAACCATTCTTGATTTTCTTTACTTCATCTATTCACTTCAGTTTTCTTCAGTCACAGACCAGTTCTAACACTGGTATCAGAGCACCGATCTGGTGCACTGATTTTGATTCCTTCTACTGCGCATTGCATGAAGACAAGAAGCATGGTGAGAGATTCGAGTGATTGGGAGCAGGAGCGCGAGGAATGGCGCACACGATTAGAGTTGGCAGAGGCGCGTGCCAAACATACGGAGGACCAATTGGCTGCACTCGCAGCCAAGATTGATTCCAACAGCATCAGGACTGTTCGCAGGGAAGAAGCGGAAATCAGCGACGACGGGGGTAGATCCTTGGGTGACCACGTTGAGCACGACCGGTGGAGGAAGCTGGAGATCCCGATTTTCTCAGGCGACGATGCGTACGGTTGGACACACCGTTTGGAACGATACTTCGAGTTGCGAAGCGTTCCTGAGGAGGAGAAGATGCGTGCCACTTTGGTGGCCCTGGAGGGTAGAGCACTGAGCTGGTATCGCTGGTGGGCTAGGTGCAATCTTGAACCAACATGGGACGGGTTCAAGCTGGCGGTGGTTCGCAGGTTTCAACCTTCAATGGTACAAAATCCCTTTGAGTTGTTGCTGGCACTCAAACAAACAGGGACGGTGGTGGAATTTGTGGAGGAGTTTGAGAAATATGTTGGAGCTTTGAAGGTCATTGATCAAGAATTTGCACGAGGAATTTTCATGAATGGCTTGAAAGAGGAAATTCAAGTGGAGGTAAAACTTTATGAATTAAAGTCTCTGTCTGATTTAATTCAAAAGTCTATTATGATTGAGGACAAGAATCTGGTTTGGACTAAGAAAGGAACCAACACTTTCACTAAACCAACCTCTATTTCTAAGGCTAGTTCTTACACTAAGACTGTGACGGTGGATACTAAGCCTTGGTTAGATAAGAAAACTGAGGGCAGTACCTCTGCTGCTAATATGATGAGTGTTCAGGCTAGGGAAGGGAATTAAACCAGGAGTGGTGATTTCAAACGGTTGTCCGGGGCTGAGATGAGAGACAAAAGGGAGAAGGGACTCTGTTTCAGATGTGATGAACCTTATAATAGAGAACATAAATGCAAGAATAAGCAGTTTCGTATGATTATTTTAGAAGAAGATGACGAGGAGGACAGCGAGGCTGAGTTTCAGGACGTTGAAACTTTCAATTCTCTGCAATTGTCTCTGTGTTCAATGGCTGGGCTGACTTCCACAAATTCTTGGAAGATACAAGGGGTAGTTCAGAACAATTCTGTTTTGGTACTCATAGATTGTGGAGCTTCTCATAGCTTTATTTCTCAAGAGGTAGTTCAGAAACTGAGATTGATGGTGGAAGATACTCCTTCTTACATTGTGGAAGTGGGGGATGGTCATAGGGTGAAATGTAAGGGAAAGTGTCCCAAGTTGAGTTTGCATTTGCAAGGAATGGAGATTAGGCAAGACTTTTATTTGTTCTCCCTGCAAGGGGTAGATTTGGTGTTGGGTTTGGATTGGCTCTCTTGTTTGGGAGAAGTCAAAACCAACTTTGGCAAGTTGGAGCTTACCTTGTCTAGAGATGGCAAGTTGATTACTTTGGTTGGTGATCCTTCCTTAACCAAGACTGAATTGTCCTATGGAGCCTTCATGCAAATTTTGAAGGAAGAAGGGGAAGGCTTATTAATTCAGTACGATTCTGCAGAGCAGAAACCAGCAGCGATTCCAGTCATACCTGAAGCTGTTTCAGAGGTTCTTCAACAGTATTCTGAGGTTTTTGAGGATCCGCAAGGTCTTCCACCCCAACGGAGGTTAGATCATGCAATTCATTTGAAGGAGGGGGCTGAGATACCTAATCTACGACCGTATAAGTATCCACATTATCAAAAAACAGAGATAGAGCGATTGGTTTCAGAAATGCTTGAGGCTGGAATTGTAAGACCGAGCATTAGCCCTTACTCTAGTCCCATCATCATGGTAAAGAAGAAAGACGGGGGTTGGCGTTTCTGCGTGGATTATAGGGCTCTCAACAAAATTACTATCCCTAATAAATTTCCCATCCCTATCATTGAAGAGTTGCTTGATGAACTTGATGGAGCAACAATATTCACTAAGCTTGATTTAAAATCAGGCTATCATCAAATTCGGATGAAGGAAGATGATATAGAGAAGACGGCTTTCCGAACTCATGAGGGGCATTATGAGTTCTTGGTGATGCCTTTCGGTCTCACCAATGCTCCTTCCACATTCCAAGCCCTCATGAATGAGGTTTTGAAGCTTTTCCTCCGGAGATTTGTCCTGGTATTTTTTGATGACATTTTGGTGTATAGCAAGGATATGTCAGCTCATCTTGTTCATGTTCACCAAGTCTTGGCAGTGCTGGTGCAGAATGGGTTGAAGGCAAATAAGAAAAAATGTAGCTTTGGACAGTCTAGTCTTGAGTACTTGGGACATGTGATTTCTGGAGAAGGGGTGGCAGCTTGTCCGTCCAAGACTGCAGCCATGACTTCTTGGCCTATCCCTACAGATGTGAAGGGTCTTAGGGGTTTCCTTGGAATAACAGGGTATTATAGACGTTTTGTCCAAGGTTATGGTAAATTAGCCAAACCCTTAACTGAGCTTTTGAAGAAAGACAAGTTTTGTTGGACTGAGGAAGCTACATCTGCGTTTCAGGCCTTGAAAACAGCCATGATTGATCTTCCCTTGTTGGCTGTACCTGATTTCACTAAGGTCTTTGTAGTCGAAACCGATGCTTCTAGTAAGGGGTTGGGGGCTGTTTTAATGCAGGAGGGTAAACCCCTTGCCTTTTGGAGTCAAGGCTTATCTTTGAGAGCTCAACAAAGGTCTGTTTATGAGAGGGAGCTTATGGCTTTGGTTCAGGCTGTGACCAAATGGAGACACTACCTTTTGGGCAACCATTTCATTGTGAGGACTGACCAAAGGAGCCTTAAGTTTTTGACTGATCAACGATTGTTCAGTGCTGAGCAATTTAAATGGGCTGTCAAGCTCATTGGTTTGGATTTTGAAATCCAATACAAGCCAGGAAAGGAGAATACTGCAGCAGATAGCTTGTCAAGGAGAGATATGTATGCTGCTCTCTCAGTTCTACATGTGGAAGATGATTCTTGGGATGAGGAATTGCAACAAGATCCTAAATTGCAGCAGTTGGTGCAGGACTTAATTGTCTCTCCTACTTCTCATTCTGGTTATGAGTTCAAGAAGGGAAGGCTTTTGTATAAAGGTAAATTGGTGCTGCCTAAGGGTTCTAACAAAATACCACTTATCTTGGCTGAATGCCATGATTCTCCTTGTGGAGGACATTCAGGATTGTTCAGAACTTTTAAAAGGGTCTCTAGTTTCTTGTTTTGGGAGGGCATGAGGCGAGATATCAAGAAGTTTATTGAAGAGTGTGATGTATGTCAAAGGAACAAGTACTCCACTTTATCGCCGGCGGGACTACTTCAACCGTTGCCTATTCCTTGCCAAGTGTGGCAGGATATTTCTATGGATTTTGTTGGTGGCCTTCCACGAGTTAGAGGCAAGGATACAATCTTTGTAGTCATTGATAGACTTACAAAGTATGCTCACTTCTTTCCTCTTGGGCATCCTTACAATGCTAAGGAGGTAGCAGCTTTGTTTGTGATGGAAGTTGTGAAGCTTCATGGATTTCCTTCTACAATTGTATCGGATAGAGATGCGGTTTTTCTCAGCAGTTTTTGGAGGGAGATGTTCAAATTGGCTGGAACTAGTCTTAAGCATAGCACGTCTTATCACCCTCAAACAGATGGTCAAACCGAAGTTGTTAATCGGTGCTTAGAGACCTATCTTAGGTGCTTTGCTGGCCCTAAGCCCAAGACTTGGTTGAATTGGTTGCATTGGGCTGAGTTCTGGTTTAACAGTAACTACAATATCTCTGCTGGAATGACACCTTTTAAAGCTTTATATGGAAGAGACCCTCCGTTGTTGATTAAGAGCTGCACCATTCCATCAAAGTTGGATGATGTCAATCAGTTGGCCCAGCAACGGGATGATATACTTGCTGATTTGCGACAGAATTTGCTGAAATCTCAAGATCAGATGCGGGCACAAGCAAATAAGCACCGGCGGTTGGTGAATTTTGAAGTTGGGGAGTGGGTTTTCTTGAAACTTCAGCCTTACAAATTGAAGTCCCTGGCTGATAGACCATATGCTAAATTGGCTCCTAAGTATTATGGCCCTTTCCAGATTCTAAGCCGCGTGGGGGAGGTGGCTTACAAGCTAGATCTGCCTCTTGAAACTAAAGTTCATCCGGTGTTCCATGTTTCATTACTTAAGAAGGCTTTGAAACCACAACATTCACCTCAGACCTTACCACCAATGTTGACTGAGGAGCTTGAATTGGTTGTACAGCCAGAAGACATTCTGCAGTGGAGGACTGATGTTGGAGGCAATATGGAGGTTTTGGTGAAATGGGCTCATCTACCATCCTGTGATAACTCTTGGGAGCGAGCTTCCAAGATGTTGGAGGTTTTTCCGTCTTTTCCCCTTGAGGACAAGGTAGTTCTTTTAGGGGGGGGTATTGATAGGATTGCTAGTCAAGCAAGGCTTCCTATTAGGAAGGTGTATGAGAGAAGGAACCAAGTTTAAATTCTATGTGTTAGTTCTGTTAATTGCTGAGTTGTGCCAGCTGTAAATCCTAACTGAATTAGTTAGGATGGTTAGTATAAATAACAGAAGCTTAGTCTTCAATAGGTAGGCAGTTAGAGAGTTAATTGATTGGAACTGAATTGCAGGGCAATTCAGTTGGCAGATTCTGTAACTGTCACAATATTCATTGTTGTCAATTTCAATAATACATTCTTGAGAGAAACCATTCTTGATTTTCTTTACTTCATCTATTCACTTCAGTTTTCTTCAGTCACAGACCAGTTCTAACATCTTGCTGCCTTCCTGCCGGCATTCCTGTTTCTTGTTCCTGTTTCTTGCTGCCTGTACGGCTTCCTTCTTACGGCTTCTTGTCTGCTGCCTTCTTATTTCTGCTGCCTTCTTTAGTCTGTTGAAAATGAGTTCAAGTTTAGATCTTTCGCAAAAGGAGAATAACAAATCTGAATCCTCTGTTAAGAGCCTTGTAACATATGTTTTCTCCGGCAATCCCTCTATAACGTCTGAGAAACTTAATGGTCAAAATTATTTAAATTGGTCAGCTGCTGTCAAGATGTGGTTTCTTGGACAAAAGCTCTCAAATCATCTCACTAAGAAGTCCTCAGAAATTAATACAAATTTGCGTGAAGATTGGGAGCAAGCTGATTGTCAATTAGTCTCTCTTTTGTGGCAAACAATTGAGCCCTCTTTGCTGGTCCATTATCGCTCGTACACCACTTGCTATGATATTTGGGAGAAGGCTAAGAATGTCTATTCGAACGATATCCAACATCTCTATAATGTTATTCATAATTTAGCTACCCTTCAGATGACAGAAGATAACATCATGGCTTATGCTAATAAAGCCCAATCAGCGGTAAACGAGTTCAAGCTCCTTGTAGCCAACGATGACTCAAAGAAGATGCTTGAGAAATTGGACAATGTTTGCATGATATATGTCCTTCATGGCCTCCATCAAAAGTATGAGTCAGTTCGAAGCCACATTCTCACTGCATCCGATATCCCCTCAACAGAGGATCTCATCAGACGCATCATACGCGTTGCTAGTCAGGAAGGATCAGGGGGAAGTGGATCTCAAACTGGCACAGAGTCTTCTGCTTTCGTTTCAAATTTTGCAGGTCGTGCAGGACGAGGTCGTGGTCGTGGTCGTGGGGGTGGCCGAGGAGGCCGTGGTGGAGGTCGTCCTCAGTGCACTTACTGTAAGCGTTTCGGTCATACCGAAGACAAGTGCTATTCCATTATTGGCTTTCCAGAAAGAACAGCAAATGTGACGCAGTTTAATGATAATGCAAAATAATCTGAAGTGAAAAATACCAAAAACAATATGTTGTCAGATGAAGAGTACAAGGCATATCTGCAGTTCAAGGCTTCACATGCCTCATCCTCAGCAACTTTTGCTCATACCGGTAATTCTACGGTCTGCCTCTCTCACTCCTCATCTGTTAGCCCTTGGATCTTGGACTCTGGAGCTTCCGATCATGTGGCTGGTAATCCATCACTTTTATCGAAAATATCCCAACCTAAAATCCCACATCATATTACCGTTGCAGACGGTTCAAAAGCTAAAGCTAGTGGCATTGGTCAAGCCACTCCTCTCCCATCCTTATCTCTTGACTATGTTCGTTTTGTTTCCAACTGTCCATTCAATTTAATTTCTGTTAGTCGTCTAACTCGTAGTCTAAATTGTTCTATAACTTTTACTCCTGATTCTTTTGTTATACAGGATCAGAGTACGAAGCAGATGATTGGTACAGGATATGAGTCCCAAGGACTTTACTACCTTCAGTCTACATCTACTGTTGCTTCCACTTCTATTACAGAGTCCCCAAGTCTTCTTCATCGTCGGTTAGGTCATCCAAGTCTCAAAAAGTTCAGAGTTATGGTCCCTCACTTGTCTCACTTGAAGTCTTTAGATTGTGAATCTTGTCAGCTTCGGAAACACGTCCGGTCTTCCTTCCCCAGCAGTCTTCAATCGCAAGCCCGCTCTCTTTTTGATGCCGTTCATTCTGATGTATGGGGACCAAGTCGAGTCACTTCAGTTGTCTATCATAGGTATTTTGTCACTTTTATTGATGAGTTTTCTAGATGTACGTGGATCTACCTACTTAAGGATAGATCCGAAATATTAAGTATATTTCACAATTTCTTTAAGGAAATTCAAAATCAATTTGGTTGTTCTATTCGCATTTTGCGCAGTGATAATGCAAAAGAGTATTTTTCGTCATCTTTTAATTCTTTTATGGTCGAAAATGGAATAATCCATCAGTCATCTTGTCCCCATACCCCACAACAAAATGGTATTGCTGAACGTAAGCATCGTCATATAATTGAAACAGCACGTACGCTGCTAATCAATGTCAATGTTCCTCTTAAGTTTTGGGGTTATGCTGTTCTCACTGCAGGATATTTGATTAATAGAATGCCATCTTCTACTATCCAAGACAAAGTTCCCCATTCCATATTGGCCCCCAATGAACCATTGTTTCGTATCCCTCCTCAAGTTTTTGGATCCACTTGCTTTGTTCATGATCTTACTCGAGGACTTGATAAGTTGAATGCTCGTGCAATTAAGTGTGTTTTCCTCGGCTATTCAAGGTTTCAGAAAGGATATCGATGCTATTGTCCCTCCACACATCGCTTCTACATGTCTGCTGATGTCACATTCTTTGAGGATACACCTTTCTTCTCATCCCCCATTGAATCTGAGCCAATCTCTGAGGTATTACGTATCCCTTACCTTGTACCGATAACTCCGTCCATGCCTATAATTGACCAGCCAGATCCATCTAGGCCTCCTCTCTTGCAAACTTATCAGCGACGTGCACGTCTCCCTCCTACCAATCCACTTCCTACACAAGATTTAAGTGACTCATCTCCTGTTCTGGTCCCTTCTTCTACTTCGGATCCGCCAACCTTGTCCGCAAACTCCCTATTGCACTACGTAAAGGTACACGTTCCACCAGTAATCCCATTTATAATTTTCTTAGTTATCACCGTTTATCACTTTCACATTATACCTTTGCATCTGCTATCTCTTCCATCACTATTCCTAAGTCTCCGCAAGAAGCTCTTTCTCTTTCAGTTTGGCGGCAGGCTATGATTGATGAGATGACAGCTTTAAAATCTAACCACACATGGACTCTTGTGCCACCTCCTCCTGGTAAATCTATTGTTGGATGTCGTTGGGTATACACAGTCAAAGTTGGTCCAGACGGACATATTGATCGTCTGAAAGCTCGTCTAGTGGCTAAGGGCTATACTCAGGTTTTTGGTCTTGATTACAGTGATACTTTCTCACCTGTGGCTAAAATGGCTTCGGTTCGTCTTTTTCTCTCTATGGCTGCTATGCGACATTGGCCATTGTATCAGTTAGACATAAAGAATGCATTCCTTCATGGAAACTTAGAAGAAGAAGTTTATCTCGAGCAACCACCTGGTTTCGTTGCTCAGGGGGAGTGTCGTGGTATGTCTGTCGACTTCATAAAGCTTTGTATGGTCTCAAACAATCTCCTCGGGCATGGTTTGGGAGGTTTAGTAGTGTTGTTCAACAATATGGCATGATCCGGAGTCAAGCTGATCACTCTGTGTTTTATAAATTCTCTTCGAACAAGTGTATTTACTTGGTTGTTTATGTTGATGATATAGTCATTACAGGTGATGATCGTGATGGAATTGTGGGACTCAAACAACATCTAGTCCACCACTTTCAGGTCAAAGATCTAGGTAGACTGAGGTATTTTCTTGGCATTGAGGTAGCTCAATCTAAGGCAAGAATTGCTATTTCCCAGAGAAAGTATGCTTTGGATATCTTGGAAGAAGTCGGTATGCTAGATTGCAAGCCAATTGGCACTCCTATGGATCCAAATGTCAAACTCCTACCGGATGAGGGGGAGTCTTTTCCAGATCCAAGAAGATATAGGAGATTAGTTGGGAAGTTGAATTACTTGACCATGACGAAGCCAGATATTTCATACGCTGTAAGTGTGGTGAGTCAATTCTTGAATTCCCCTTGTGATAGTCATTGGAATGTTGTGGTTAGAATCTTGAGATACATTAAAGGAGCTCCAGGAAAAGGTCTTGTTTACACAGACAGAGGTAATTCAGACATTGTTGCTTACATAGATGCAGATTGGGCTGGAAGTCCTTCCGATAGACGGTCCACATCTGAGTATTGTGTTCTTATTGGTGGTAATTTGATTTCCTGGAAAAGCAAGAAGCAGAACGTTGTTGCCAGATCTAGTGCTGAGGCTGAATATCGAGCTATGGCACTTACTACTCAAGAGCTCATATGGCTCAGACACCTTCTCCAAGAATTGCGCTTTTGTAATATAGGCACTATGAGTCTCATATGTGATAATCAAGCAGCCTTACATATTGCTTCTAATCCAATCTTTCACGAGCGAACTAAACATATTGAGATTGATTGTCACTTTGTTGGTGAGAAGATTGTGTCTGGCGAGATTGCTACTTCATTTGTTGGTTCTATGATCAATTGGCATACATTTTCACAAAGGCTCTTCAAGGACCAAGGATAACTTATATATGTGACAAGCTCGATGCCTACAATCTGTATGCTCCAGCTTGAAGGGGAGTGTTGAGACATGCAATGATTTAGTTTGTTATTATTAAGATATGTTATTCTTATTTTTATTAGGTTTGATATAGGTTGGATTTAGTCCAGATTTATTTCCTTAATTAAGAGATTCTCCTTGTACAATTTTCATTATAAATAATATCATGCTGAGAGCTAATCTCTCAAGTCATTAAGCACCAAAACCTAATTCTCAAGTAAAACGTTATGCAAAAATTTCTATTTGTAGATAATCATATAATATTAAAAAATTTACTAAATAAACTTAAAAAATTATATAAATAAAATTTCAAAAATATAAAAATAGTTACGTTATAAATCAGCTAAACAAGTCAAGCTCAGACTTTATTATTTTTAACAGATGCAAAGCTCAAATCATTTAAATAAATGAGTCAAGCTTGACTATTCCTTTTTTTTCATAATTCAAAATTCAAGTATTTGGCTCAGCTTGAGTCACTGACACCCCTAATTGTCTCACGATTTCTATAGTAAAATGCTGAAATTTATATATTTGAGCTATATCTTATACTCAAAAGGCAAATAGGATTGAATGGAAAATGAAATTACCTAGTTCTGAAGATGCAAGTCGTATGTAAATGTCTTGTCCTTGGTCTGCATGTTTTCTCATGTCCACAATGCTATAAAACCAAAGCAGGCAGCCACTCCCACCATATCTGACATCTAAATTTGCATATGCAATGCAAGAACAGTTTTTCAAACACACTGTTTTACATTCCTCAAGGCTCAACCTCTTATCAAACCAAGATGCTGACGTGTCAGGCAACTTCACGTTTGTGAACGTAAAAAATCGATCTCCATTAACACAATTCAATTTTGTTCTCCTGAGACACCCACCAGACCAATCTGATGAGTCCCATTTTTCTTGAAATTTTGGTATGAAACCATCCAAGCATTCACATATTGGGAAGTCATTAACATTGCAGTTAGAGTTGATACCACACAAGGCATAATCATCACACTGGTCTGCAGGACGAGTAGCTATAGCCTCCCAATTTTGTGTCCTATCGGACCACTGAAAACGCTGTGCAATTCCATATGGATCTAGCACCATTCTAGTAATAATTGAACTAGTCAAAGTTTCATATTGATAAGAGAAATCTTCGTTAGAGAACACTACTGAGTAATTCAAGACTCTATGCATTCTTTGCCTAGAAACACCAGTGAAAAGAAATCCATTCCATGACCCTCCTCTATACAGAATTCTTGCTCCCTTTGCAGTAACTAGTTGAGGAAAACCATGTGTATATATCCTGTATGAACACTCACCTTCAGCCGGATCTTCAGGGTTTCTCCAAGACGTGAGATATCTATATGGACCTGTAACTAAATTACTTTTCAGCTTCATTCCAGCAAGGAAAGTGTTACCAGGATAATCAAAACTTTCCCACAAGACCTTCTCATTCTCAGTGCTGCTGTTTGCATATTTCACCACAAGGTTTCCCGAATCCAACAACTTCACAACAACCAATTTCGCCGCGATTCTTGATGAATTGGAGGACCAGATTATGCCTTTAGAGCCATCAAGAATAACAAGAGTTCCCTGATGATTGAGTTTCAGTATTGATGTTGAGTTTTGTACTGGTTTATCTCTGTTGGCAACCCACACAATAGTCCTTAGTAATATTCTCTTGTACCATATACCAAAGTATTGGCGTTGTGGATCTCCAAAGTTGAAAAAACCTGCTTCAAATGTTCCAGCTGCAGAAACAAGGGTGTCATTATATTGGATAAACTGACCTGGAACAATAGTAGTAAGAGTGTTCGGTTTAGAGAAAGTGGGCATGGAGCAAAAGAAGCAAGCATACACCATTAGCATTAGCACCTTATTATGGTTCTCCATTGTGTTTGTGTGGGTTTGTCCTCAATCATCATTTTCATTTTATCAAATTCCAAATTCAATTGAGAAGGTTTACTTAGTCAAAGTCTTCGTGTGTCCTACTAATTGATGAAAATTTCAAACAAAATCAACAGGTTTGTGATGTATAATCTAGTTGGCTCAGGTTAAAGCTTGGTATGTTGACCAAATGTTAACTGACTCGTTTTCAAGTGAAGACTGATGTTTTTAAGTGAAGACTTTTGTTTGAGAGACTGGGGAAGGGGAAGCGCAGGAGCAACAGTGGGATACCACATCTCCACCCAAAACTTGGGGGATAAATTGGCAATTAATTTTATATACTTATGTTGTGCCCCACTTTCTTTCTTCAAAGTATATTAAGAAGATGAAAGGTGAAACACAATCATTATTACTATTAGATATAGTTGGAAATTTGTTAAATATAGTTGGAGTTTGTTAAAGATAGTTACAAGTTGGCTAGTATTAGTTAAGATTTATTAGTTTCGTATTCGAGAGCAATGTTGTCGACGGCGAATGGCGAAAGGTAAAAAATCCGCCATTGAGGCCTATGGTGCTGCCATGGCACAAATTTCCTATGGCATGTGTCCAAAAATCCGCCACGCCATGGCGGCACCATAGCCACTATTTAACAACACTATTCGAGAGAAATATGAATTATTTGGAATTGATGTGTTCGGTTATGCGGTTACATGAACTGAATTTGAATTAATTGAATTTTGTAAAATTGATTTTAGTTAAAAGTGAATTGAATATAAACTGGTTTCTGTTTGGATACATTGACGTGAAAGTGAGTTAAACAATAATTTTAAGTGTAAAAATCACATCTGGAGTCAAAAGCTAGCTACAAGTCTCAGCTCTAAGTAAGAATCAATTTGTTAGAGAGGAAAAAAGTAAATGGTAGTTGTGGGCAGAAATGTTTTTATTATTTGTCAATTATGTTGTTTATTTTTAGGAATAAAAAAATAGAGAAAGGAAAGGGGAAAGTGATAATGGGAAAGTTATTGAGCGGTTATGGAAGGGAGAGACCAAACTCTCTAATTCTTGGAGGGAGAGACCAAAACTCTTACTCTTGAATTTCTTGCATAGGTTTTCTTACAACAAGCTTCACTAATTCTTAGTAGGAAAATCATTGTAACCACTCTGAATGTGTGAATTATGCATTCTCTATAGTTTGTATAATTTTGTTTTTGTAGTAGTCTTATTCTACCGTCAATAAAAGTCAGTTTCTAAAATTAAGTTCTCATTTGGTAATTGGTACCAGTTTCTAACACAATTCTAGAGGCAAAATCAATTCTAATTGATAACATCCAAACATGTTAAAGTGTATGTTTGGTTATGCAGTGGGATTGACAAAATCACAATGAGTCACTGATTTTTGCAAAATCATGTTGGCTCCGTGATTTTGTCAATCACACCGTGAAACCAAACATGCACAAAATCAATTTTGACTCCTCTAAAAATGAAACGAAACATACACCTCATATATTGATCCTAACTAAATTCAATTCTTGAAGCAAGTGATGTACAAATTCAAGACTTGATTTTCAATTTTAAGGGACCATACGTTAACCGACAAATTTTCAGTGAAGACTTTGTTTATAGAGCTTGCGGGTTATTCCAATTGAAACATGACCGCAAACATAATGATTGAATTGGTGTGTGGTGTATAACTTTCAAAATTGATTATCAAACAATACAAATATATATATTATTGTAATTTTGAAATTAATTTTTATTATGATTAATAAGACTTACCCCACAATCTTTTATCTTCATTATCTCCCAAACCAAAACCCTAGCATAAACCTGCAAAGAAACGATCAAAATTTTGCGAGCGGATGAATGAACCAACTCGAAGCCATTCAAAATCCAAGGAAGAAGAAAATGCGGAGCCATCATTCCTATCAGCGATTCGATATCTTACTTCAAGAACGATTGGCACCCGTTGTTAATTCATGAGAATTGAGAATGAAGGGTAATTCAATGCGTGGCATTAGGGGTGTGCAAAAAATGTAATTAAGTCACTATATTCATTAATTGGATTGCTATGCACTATAAATTTTAAAAAGTTCAGTTAACTTTTAACCACTTTCAAACTTTTTTATACAATATCATAAAATCACCAAAAAAGTTTCTGGCATGTTTTAACGTCAAGTGCCGCCAACTTTCTCTTTTTTTATTTTTATCTATTTTTTATACTGTAACATTTGTATTTAATGACCCTGAAATATTAACGTAAAATATTTTATAGCGAGAGTTAACTTAAATAGTTGATTAAGTAATTATTTAATATTAATAATTAATCAGTTATATTTATCTAATAAGATAATTAAATCAGAGTTTAATTTTAAATGACATATAATATAAAAAAGCTATACACTCAATAAATTATATAACTAATTATATGTGTGATTTTAAATTAATGATCTAATAATTATAATAGATTAATAGTGTTAAAAATATTTTACACTGATATATTTAAATTATATTTATAAAGTTATAAATTTTTATTAACTGTTATATAAAATTAATTTATACTGATGATATTTTTCCCCCTAAAAGTTTAGACGTGTAATGTGGATGAACTGCCCAATGTATGCTTCCAACTTTCAAGTTGGTTGAAACTGAGTTTGCTTTTCACTTTTTTTTTGCAGACATTGTCTTTGAATATTAGGAAATGCATCTACTTTAATTAACAGTGACTTTGTTTGGAGAAATGTTGTTCTTGATGACAAGAGAAGAGACTGTTATCATAATGCTGATGAAGATAAGAAATTGGCAGTGGCTATTGAAGATGTTCTGTTTGAGATTGAACTACTTGAAGAGTCTGAGTCTCCATTTAAGAAACTAAGTTTAGACAGCAGATCAAAAACATCAACTAGTTCTTTTAGGTGATTGATTGGATGTGTTGAACTAATTTGATTTATAGCAGCCTTTTTGGTGAATTATTTGTTCTAGTTTATGATTGTCCTTGCATCGACATTACAACCACTATTTCGACTACATTTGCCACATTGCAAAACTATTTCAATTATTGTTCGAATGATTGAATGATTTATGTCTAATTTTTAAAATTTATCATTTGAGAATTGAAACTTAATTGTAGTTTTCATTATCAAAGAAGAGAAATGTGTTTTTGAAATTTATTATTTAATACTTCACTATTTATTGACTCAAAAATAAATTTTTGTTACAAATAATACAATTAAACTAGTTTTAGAACCAATTTTTTTTAAAAAAAATCACTTAAAACTGATTTTAAAATCAATCTTTTAAAAAATTCACTGAAAAACCAATTTTAAACAATTAAAAAAAACTGGTTCGAATTGGTTTTAATAAAAACCGGTTTCAAACCGGTTCAAACATACTAAACTAGTTTATAATTATAAACCGGTTTAGAACTGAACTATAACTGGTTAAAAAAATAACCAGTTTTTTTTAAAGTGGTTTTTAAAAACTGAATTGCACTATTAATGTGGTGCAATTCAGTTTGGTTTTTGGATTATGCACACCCCTACGTGGCATCGCCATTATTTTTTATGTGACTTAAGAATAATAATTGTTGAATTACATCCGTAATAATTTAGTTTTTGATAGTAATTTCTACATTTATCAAGGGCTATATAAAAACTCTAGGACCACCATTTAAATTGACATCATAATAAGTTTGGAATAAAGTAAAAGATATGCCAAAGGTACAAGTTGTAGATGGCGTGGCTTCTAAACTACAAGGTTATGAACAATGACACAATTGAATAAAAAAATGTATTTTTTGGGATTTGCCATATTGGAAAGATAACCTTTTAAGGCACAATCTCGATGTTATGCATACCGAGAAAAAATTATTTGACAACATATTTAACATTGTGATGAATGTGAAAGGCGTAACAAAAGATAATGACAAAGTTAGGAAATGCATATGTCTATATTGCATATGACCATATTTGTTG
Source organism: Cicer yamashitae (assembly GCA_037974755.1). Lineage (NCBI taxonomy): Eukaryota > Viridiplantae > Streptophyta > Magnoliopsida > Fabales > Fabaceae > Cicer > Cicer yamashitae. Next base: position 9,398,006 of record JBBPBQ010000001.1, on the reverse strand, counting down.
TTGGTATAACACAATGGGAAGACTGTAAAACCCTATACTAGTTACAATTTTTCAACTGAAGTAGCCAAATCTGTTTGTCGTTAGATCAAAGAGTTGAAGATGCCTGGCAGTTATTGTTCTAATTTAGCAAGATATGTCGATGTGGAAAATGGAAGGATGCATGAAATCAAAAGTCATGGTTGTCATGTTTCTTTAGAGTGTTAACTTCCTAATGCCGTTAGTGAGTTGTCAATACATGTATTGAACCCATTTATTGAAGTGAATCAATATTTCAAGAATTTGTGTTTTGCAATGCACATAGATGAAGTTCTCATCAAAATGTAAAATGATATTCCAATGATACTATGTAAGTAGGATGAAATATTCCCTCCTAGTCATGTGTTTAGGGATATGCCGATTTTTTGGTCAAGTGACAAAGTATTTAATGTAGCACATGTTCAAATGTTGATTATTTGCACTACAGTTAAACCATACGTTAAGTATGTTTTTATATCTCTCGATCTTTAATTTACTTAAATTAATATGGAGTATGCATAATATTTTAATTTTAATAAACAACATATATACTCATCAGGGAATTTTTAATATTGGGACAATCTTCTGTTGAGATATATTCAAATTTCCCATCATGGTTTCAACAACAAGTACATCTCCAAGAATCAAGTGTTATCAACATCCATTTGAGGCACTTATCTACGGACCCGAGTAGAAGTTTCAAAGAATAATAAACCTACTATGTCAATGGATACAAATTTCATATTGAATCTTAAACTCAAGGAAAAAACAATAAATAACGGAATGTGTGTGAAGAGTGTGTTCGACAGTGGTGGAACAGAAGAGTGTGTTCAAACTGTCATTATTTCATGAGGATATGAGTAATTATATGTGTGTATATTAATTCCAATTAATCATTTTATTTTCAATTATTTCATTAATTAATTTTTACATTTAATTTATATGTTGTGAAGATATCTTCCTTCTAAATCATCTGAGCGAGCAATTGTTGAAGTCATTGAAGAGAAATATAAAAAATCATGGTTGTCATGGCGTGAAATAAATGAGGATAGGGTATCGCAATTTAGTGAAGTGGATCAATTTTTGAATTGTTTCAAAGTAAATTGTCAAATTAATTGACTTAATGGTATTTGCATGAATGTGCTCTTTTTATATTCATTGTTAATATTGTTAATTAACATATATATATATATATATATATGTATTTAATATATACGAAATATAAATAAAATGTACATGGAAAAGAGAACATAATGTTGCAATTATGGCTGCTTTGGACCACCGGTTCTCAAAACACATATCTTCTATGTTGGCGTACGCGCGTAGCAAGGGCGAGAACAAACTCCCAATTTGGTTTGATGAAAATGTTTTGAGTGCTTTGTGGAATAAATGAAACACATATGCTAACAAACAAAAAAAAAGAAAAAACAAAGATTTATAAAGTATCTGAGAGGGGTACTAGTACTCACAAGATATATATATATATATATAAACTTGGACGAGAGATCTCTCATGTTGAGATGCATTGCAATCTCCATATTAATCCTGAAATAAATGAGTATACTGTTGAATACTTACATATGATTCAGATATATAATTAATTCTTATATTTAATATTTCATTAATAACGTTCTCTAGATTATTATATATTAATTAGTATTAATTTTATTAATTTATTTTTTATATAGGAAAAATTTAATGAAGTCATTAAAGAATGAGATGATCGGCAAACGACTATTCCTCCTTCTCAAAGGTTGGTCTATTGGAGTGGAAATAATATGAAACTCAAAAGTTATGTAAATTAATGGTGGAAAGTACAAAGGACATGTGTTGGGCCCTCCTAGTCTATCATCAACATTTGTAAAGGGTCCATCAAGATATATTCAAATTGAATCTTCTTCTTTTCATGTTAGTAAAATTGATCTCATCGTCTGTCGATATTTGTTGACATTTAGCAATTACGAGAACAATGGAAGATTGAGCAAGAACAAAAAACTCAATAGATGATACAAGAAGTAATGAAAAAATTAAATGCAGAATGGCAAACATTGTTGGAAGTGGCACAACAGCAACAATTTTCATCTCAACAATTTGTTGTTACTTTTTGCCAACTGTCCCGCCTTAGCAGCAACAACAATATCCAACGCCTTAGTACTTGCAGAAACAACTGTCAATCTTTCAGTAACAACAACAACCTCCTCAATACTCATAACAACAGCCTCCAAACTTCCACCAGCAGCAACAACAACCATACTTCTAGCATCAACAATCTCTTAATAATTATCAGTATTGTGTGTCAACACCTTCACATCACCATCCTCAAGTTCTTGCTGATCAAACTTCATTTTGACCAACTTGCTTGATCAGGCTAGATTTAAATTAGCTGCAACCAGCTTTGGCACCATTGACTAGTACTGATGTACTTGAAGATGCCCTCCAATTTCAAAATATGATGTCACTATCACTTACTTTTGAAAGACTTTTGTTGCCGGCTAATATTCAACGAAATAATGATGATGAAGGGAATGGAGATAATGAAAAGACTTATTATGATGATGATTGATGTATTGTTTTAATTTTAGATGATTTTTTCTATTTTTATTTCTAGTTTGTATAAATAATTTAAATATTATTGTTTTTATAACAATTATGATTTGATTGATATAATTTATTAATTTTGGAGTGTTTTATTTTTTATAGTCATAGTAATTTAATTAATTATTGACGACTTAATTAATCTTAAAATTATACTTTCCTTTTTAATTTATATCAATATGATATAAATTATATTAATATTAATTTTATTTTATTTATTAGTTTATTTTTTGTATATATATATTATTTATTTTTAATATAGTTACACGTGGTGATCTAAATAGCCACAAATGAGATTTTTTTGGGTCAGAAATCAACATTTGTGGCGGCCTAAAAAGCCACAAACAATGTACTTTTTCAATTTCGAAGACACGTTTTTAAGGGATTTTTCCGTTAGAAAAGTGTGGCGGCTTCTCCGCCACAGATTTGTGACAGCTTTGACCCTCACCACTGACAAACTAGAATTCAACATTTATGATCGTTTTGGCCGCCACAAATGTTTGTGACCAACTGAAATGTGGTTGTTTCAAGCCACCACAAATGATGAATTTGTGGTCATTTTTTCTCCTTTGTGTATATATATATATATTATACTATATTTTTGTAAAAATTCGCAGTGGATAAATGAAAACTTTTTCAAAGAAACAAGAACTCTTACAAATGATATAGGATATCACATTTATCAAAGTATGCATGAAACACTTTAAACTTTCTTCCTCAAATAAAGTAGTGTAATCTCAATAAAATTGATTGAACTATAATCTCTTAGTTTAACTCCAAAAACTTAATGGGTGCATTTGTTTGATCTTAAATAAAAATGATTTTCACTTTAAAAAATTTAGAGATTATTTTGTAGAGATTTGTTTAAAAATGATTTTTTTATTTCCGTTTGTTTACTATCATAAAAATGAGTTTTTCTTTTAAATGATTTTTAATCTGTTTGTATACAATTTTATAAAAGTGATTTTTTAAAGTACAAAATTACCATAAAGGACATGACTTTTATAATACCCTACAAAATTTATAAGTTTAACCAATTTCTTATACACATTTTAAAATTGATTAATGTACCTTAAATACTCATCAAAAAGCAATAAATAAACACACAAAAGCAAAAAAAAAAATAGTATCAACGTATGAATGATGTAAAAATAAAACGATTCAAATAAAAGGCGTAGAAATAATAAAAAAAACGATGTGGAAAAATTGAAAAGGAGAAGGAAACTTACTTGATGAAAAACCTATATGAGAGCCTCGTGGAAAGAGAAAAACTGTCAATTGAGTGCGTGAAACTGATGCAGTACGGAGAAAAAATTGATGGAGGGTAATTTTGGATTTTTCAGAAAGGGTAAGGGTAATTACATCATTTTCTCTTATTAATGAGTTAAGTTCCGTGTTTTAAAAATTTTGGCATCTTTCATTCTCATCTATCGCATTAGCGAAGTTGAGAAGCTATTATTTTTAACTTTTCATTTTTAGCCAAAAAAAGATTTTTTTAACAAAATGTTTTTTAAAAAATCTGAAACAAACACCCTTCAAACCCTACAAAATGATTTTTGGTTTAAAAAAATAGATTTTTTCATTAAAAAATCTGAAACAAACGTACTCAATAGTACTAACAAGATTTTCTTACAAAAAAAAAAGAGATTAGTTAAATAAGTATAATACAACTTATAATATCATTCTGGGTCTTACCTATCAAAGCGAGGGTTTCACCCAAACTTGAAATTCAAGACTCATTAACCTAATAACTGTGATTTTGCAAACGTAGGGTCACGCTACTCAAACACAAACAACGAAAGGGGTGAGTTTCGAAATTTGGTTGATAGTATAATATAACTAAGGAGAACACACAAATAATCATAATAAAACTGTAAATATCATAATATATCATGGTGTACCAATACATTCAAGGAAATTATATCACACTATAATGTCAAATTCACTTAAGAAAAATCAATATCTCATTATAACATCGAATCATCTCATAGAAATTATTATCACATTTGATACACATCAATCACAATAGACCAATCACAAGACAATGCAATGCAATGCTATGCATAAGCTTAGACTCTACTACTTCACATTTTGGTATTGATAGCGTTTCAGCAAGGGTACTGAATCGTTGCAAGTAATAATTAAAACAGTAGTACCGAGTGTCAAACTCAAGGATTACGTTTTACTATTGAATTATATTTAATTACTAAAATTGAACAAAAAGTTTTCGAATTGATTGAAATAATAATTGAAACTAACAAGAGTAATAGAATTGAACTTTTATAACAAGAAAAATGTTAGGGATCAGTTTCACTTCGAATCCAACCTTGGTTTCTAATTGATCCTAGTTACTAAATTCCTTTATTGAACTATTATTGAATTCTCTTTATTATTCTTGCCCTAATGTCTTAGTGACAGAACCTTTTATTCCAAAGTAATCCCTAATTCCTTAATTAGTGGATTTAAGATTAGAATTAAGCCTTACAATACATAAATTCTCTTATTAAACTACTGCATTTGCAACTAATTTAATTTGTTTCATGACCTGCATCTATCCCTAGACTTCAATATCATAAATTTCTCATCTCAAGCATCCGTAAAGTCCACTTCTGTTTCAAAATACGAATCGTAGAACATTTTAAAGTTGGTCAAGCAATAAAAAGCAATAAGCACAGAGATGAGAAAAACAATTCAATAACCTCATTCATATAACTAGAAATCAAATTAGAAAAATAAGGGTTTCATCTTGTTTCACTAATCCCTAACAAATAGGATTTAGTTACTCATGACAGAGATACAAAAGATAGAGATTAAAGAAGAATTTCAAGAAAGATTCATGAATGATTCTTGATAGAACGTCTCCAATGGTGTTAGAAACAACCGTCTCTAAGTTTCTCTGCTAGGACACAAGTCTCCAAACTTCCCAATAGTCCAAAAGATCCCTATAAAGTGAGAAAAACGCGTTTTAATATATTCTGATGCACTCTTTGGTAAGCATCACTGTTTCACCGTCGATTTTCCTTTTCTTTGATAGAATCTCTTTCATGAACTTGGGGTAGATCGACATCTGTTCTAGTGCTTCTACAAAAGGAATGTTAATTTGCAATTTTTTAAAAACATCAAGAAACTTACCAAATTGTTTTTCAGTTTCTTCCCTTTTTAATCTTTGAGGGAATGGAAGTTGAATTTCGAGCTTTGGCAGGGCTTCCTTTTTCTGCACCACAGGTTTTTCCTCCTTTTCACGACCAATGTCCTCCTCATCTGATGTCGGGGCGACCATTTCCTCCGAGTGGGTTGGAGCTGAAGCACTCCCACCCTTTTTAGCTTTAGGTGGTACTGGTTCACTTACCTTGCCACTCCTCGTTGTCACGACATTGACATTATTTCCCGGATTCGGAACTGTGTCACTAGGCAAATTTCCAAGCACTCTTTGTGCTAGTTGTTGAGCAAGTTGACCCAGTTGGGTCTCAAGATTCTTTATTGAGGTTGAGTGATTTTTTTGGATGGCTCTTGACTCTTCAATGAAAGAACTTGTGTTCGTTACAAACTTCTCAATAGCACTCTCCCAAGCAGCTTTTCGAGGTGGAGCTTGATTTGCTTGAGCTTCTTGTTGACCTTGAGATCCACCCTATTGATCTTTCCATGAAAAATTTGGATGATTTCTCCAACCCAGATTGTACGTACTAGAGTAGGGATTGTTCTGCTTCCCGTTGTTACCCACAAAATTCACCTCTTCTGGTTCTTCTATATCATCTTCATCTGGTACTTCACAAGCTCCATTTTTATCTGCTCCCCCACAAAAGTCACAACCAGTATGTTTCAATAATTTGATAGGGGCCACTTGAGGTTGTATATTTAGAGTTGTCCTGCCTTTCTTTATCTCCACAGCGATAACATCTTCTATCTGTTTTGAAGGTAGCTTTCCATGAGCCAACCCGACATCCATGATCTCGATAACTTTTCGTGCTTCTGATGCGGTCTTGTAATTCAAAGAACCACCTGCTGTAGCATCCAACATAATTCTAGTGCTAGGCCTCAAACCATTACAGAATATTTGCATTTGAGTAGTGTCGTCATAAGCATGATTGGGGCATCCTGCTAGTAAACTCTTGAACCTCTTGTAAGTGTCACGAAGAGATTCTCCTTCTTTCTATTTGTAACCGAAAATCTCTTGGCTTTTTTGTAATGGACATAGCTAGGGGAAAGTTTATTCCAAGAACTTATCTTCAAGGTCATCCCATGTGGTGATGCCCGGATGGTAAAGAATTAAGCCATTCTTTAGCATCATCTTTCAATGACAATGGAAATAGTCTCAACCTCTTGCCTTCTTCAGTGTTACCATCCACCTTCACTGTTTCACATAGTTCAAAGAAGTTTGTGAGATGTCTATTGGCATTTTCGTTATGTTTACCGAAAAATGAATCTCCTTCAACTCTCGGTACTAAGCAGGACTTATTTCAAACTTGTTGACTATAATCGGTTGTTTAAGGACGGCCAACCGAGCACGGTTTCTATTTCAATTCCCATACTCGCCGAGGGTATGTTCAGGTGGTGGTGGATCAACTATCTCCGCAAATATGAAGAAATCCCCCAGATCCTATTCTTCCACTACTAATTATCTTTCCCTATATCTCGTTTTAGAACTGCCTTTCGATTTGCTTTCGGAGTTTTTTCGATTTTTGGATCAAAGAGAAGTTCAGCTAAGGACTGGTCTCGCATACAAGGTTAGACAAATTGTGAGTAATGAAAAGTTTTAAACTAAAGAAAAATAAATAAATAATATAAAAACAAAAAATTTATTGCAAAGCAAAAAATTCCAAATAAAAACTTGATTGCGTTTCAGCAAGTGTACTGAATCGTTGCAAGTAATAATTAAAACAGTAGTACCGAATGTCGTACTCAAGGATTGCGTTTTACTATTGAATTATATTTAATTACTAAAATTGAACAAAAAGTTTCCAAATTGATTGAAATAATATTTAAAACTAACAAGAGTAATATAATTGAACTTTTATAATAAGAAAAATGTTAGGGATCAGTTTCACTTCGAATCCAACCTTGGTTTCTAATTTGATCCTAGTTACTAAATTTCTTTATTGAACAATTATCGAATTCTCTTTATTATTCTTGCCCTAATGTCTTAGTGACAGAACCTTTTATTCCAAAGTAATCCCTAATTCCTTAATTAGTGGATTTAAGATTAGAATTAAGCCTTACAGTAGAGAAATTCTTTAATTAAACTACTACGTTTGCAACTAATTTAATTGGTTTCATGACCTGCATCTATCCCTAGACTACAATATCATAAATTTCTCATCTCAAACATACGTAAAATCCACTTCTGTTTCAAAATACGAATCGTAGAACATTTTAAAATTGGTCAAGCAATAAAAAACATTAAGCACAGAGATGAGAAAAACAATTCAATAAACTCATTCATATAATTAGAAATCAAATCTGAAAAATAAGGGTTTCATCTTGTTTCACTCATCCCTAACAAATAGGGTTTATTTACTCATGATAGAGATACAAAAGAAAGAGATTAAAGAAAAATTACAAGAAAGATTCATGAAATGATTCTTGATAAAACTCATCAAATGGTGTTAGAAACAACCGTCTCTGAGTTTCTGTACTAGGGAACAAGTTTCCAAACTTCCAAAAAGTTCAAAAGATCCCTAGAAAGTGAGAAAAAACGCGTTTTAATGTATTCTGATGTGTGGCGCCGGCCCCAGGCGCGCTTCAAGCGCAATCTAGCAGATCCAGTGGTGCAAAAATGCGCCCCAAGCGTAGGTTTCGCACTTCAAGCGTACAACATCTTATGTATGGAGTTTAGTACATTTGTCTCCTCTTTTGAGTCCGAATTTGGTTTCGGTGTAGCTATGGATCTTAGCTTTCAGTTGCACTTGGTTTGACTCCAATTGAACATCTACAACTCCATATATGGCTGAAATACTTCACATAGGTCATGTTGATTTCTCACCAAAATTCAGCACTGCACTAAAACAAAAAAACAACACAAGACTACGAAAAATCCCTACTTAATCAAGGAAATAGGAACATAAACATTTTATTAACTCAAAGGACTAGAATCAACAAGATATATCAATTAACTCCTTAAATTAACTAATAATCACAGATAGATTTAACTAAAAACAGTGAAAAATATGCATATGATGAAGAGTTATCAGGTACCATTCTAACTCTGAAACATTTGGTTAGGAGGCTTGATACTATGCCACCACGCAAGTGGACAGACAATTCAAATTGGCCCTGTCCTCAAAGATCCCCTTAACTCAACCCGAGACATATATATGCGATGATCGAAGTAAACGTGTGTCGCATGGTAGCTCCCAATATTTGAAAAGCTACCTCTAAGTCACTTTGGAATTCCCCATCTGAATACCCCCAAAGTCTAACAGTCTGGTCGTAAGGATCAACAATAGACTTTCACAATCAGGCTGATTCAGTTGTACTTCCACATCATCACTAGGCTTGTCAGGCCATATATCTATGATGACAAGATAATCTCCACATCAAATACCTCTAACATCTAGTTCCTCTCCTCGTTGGGCTAGGCTACTCACTCCATTAAGAGCAACATCTTTAGCACGAGTTGGAACCACCACTATTTCATCAACTATATGGTGACATCAATATACTCATATCAAATTCATAACATCATCGCCACATAAATTCATACCACACAATGCATCTAAGTTTTATCGTCACATTACATAAACTGATATCACACAATGCATCCAAGTTTTATCATCACATAAACTCATCAAGTCAAAAATAGGCAGAAAATTCATTCAACATCCAATATCATAATAATATCAAATAACACACATTCATATAAAATTAAATCTATAAAAACCTTATAAATCTTTCAATTCAACATTTTAATCTCACAACTCCCATATTTTCACATGAATCGCTCAAAGGGCTACAACCGTATGTATCAAGTTCCGAATGAATCATTGGGAAATACAACTTTTCTGTTCATCTCACTTTATAAGATACTTACGAATTCAAACGCTCTCTCATCCCTACCTTATTTCAATGCTTTCCACACACTAATCCAAGTCCACAAGCAAAACGTCTTCATTTCTTTGACTCATCGCCCTCCAATCGATCTAACTTGATGGTTTTTAGGTAAAAGTCAAAAATAAAATATGAGAATACACATTACACGGTCACAAGACTAATCATAGGATAATGTAGCCACTATTTACACGGTCATTTTGGCATTAGTTTCACTCAAATCGAATTTATGGTGATAGAAACAATATACTAAATTTTGGGCAAATATGGATAAAGTGTTTTTGAACAATTATTGATCACTAGTGTAAATTTGTTTCTCTACTTCGCGGCTACATCCGTCTCCCGCAAACCTATATTTTTCTATATATATATATATATATGAGGAGAAATTAAATTACACCCGAAGAGTTACATTCATTCAATTACATCGTGTCGGATAAATATATTTCAAATCCATTGTTGGATTAAAAACTACTATCATATATGTCGCGTCCGGTTTGTCCGCGAAAAAGGAGTCGCCACCAATTTTATTTTATTCAAAGGAAAAATAGGATAAAACCTAAAATAATGATTTTTGAATAAAAAATTCGGATTCGGGAGTCGATTACGAGTAGGGAAAGTATTACCACCCTACAACGTCCGTTAAAACGGTTACCCTATAATTAATTGTATACAAACTATTTATTTATTTATTCATTTATTTTTACCCCAAAAAGAATACTAAAAAATAAATAAATTATTTACATTAATAAAAGAAGGAAAAATATTTTTTTATTAATTTGGTTTGACAAGGAAAAAACCTTGCTCCTACGTATCCCCAGGTGCAATGGGGAAATCAAAACACACGTAGTTCTTGGGTAGAAAATATTTATGTGTTGATTGATTTTATTATTAATTTTACTTTATATATATATATCAAAATAAATTAACAACATAATAGTGATAATAATAATAATAGTGATAGTGGTACTAGTGATAATAATAATAATAATAATAACGAAAAAAGAGGTGAGATGTTTGTTCACGGATTGTATCTTTTTATTTTTATTTTAAAGAAAAATTAATTTTTGTTAAAAAAAACAACGTAACAAAAATATAATAATAACGAAAAAATAAGTGAGATGTGGCGCGGCGAGCGAGGATGAATTTCATCCGGCGGCAGCGACTATTAATTCTAATCCTAAGGGAAAATTATTTATTTGTTGTTATGATTTTTTTTGTTATTTTGATAAAGACGTGATATGAGCTATAAATTCAATATTACGATATGGTGAATTTTTTTTTCTTGGTGATAGGTTTATAAACATCAATTAGTTGTATTTTTCTAGCATTTTGTGTTGCAAATAAAACAATTTTAAGAACAGACAACCTTAGAAAAATGAAAGCTTAGCACATGAGTTTATTTTTGTATAAATAGGAAAAGAGAAAGAAAAAAAAGAACATTTTTTAAAGGGATGCAATACAAAGACTAATAAAAAGAAATTAGAGAAGTGATACCTTACTACTGAAGTGGTTTCTTGCTGGACTGATTTTCCCCAAGACTAGATTCTCTGCTCCTCTTTCGCCTGTTATTCTCTTTTCTTTCTTTTCTTTGTGCTCTCAAAACGTGCTCCTTCTTCTACTCTTACTATCGATTATTTATAGGACCTTCGGGTGTAGGTTACAAAAGACAAGGGAATAATTGCCCATTGATCACCATTTTATTACTATTAATCTCTTTCTTTTTGGTTTCTTTTCTTTCAATTGATTATCATTATACTGATTTTTATGACCATCAATCCTTTCAATTGATCCTCATTATACCGATTTTTATGACTATCAATCCATTTCTTTTCAGTTTCTTTCATTCAATTATGTACCTTTATTTATTTGTTATTATTATTTTTTATTTTTTTTAATTATTATTTTTAATTATTTTTATATATTTTTTTTTATTATTATTTTTTTTTAGAAAAAAGTCTAAACAGGAATTAGAGGCAAACAAAAACTGGAAACATATGTGATTGTTTAAAGTTTAAAGCCCTAATTATTTATTTTTATTTTTATATTTCTATACATTTATTATTATTATTTCCCCTTTTTTTTATTAAAAGTAAAATAATAGATAAATAAATAAAAAGCGGACAAAATTAGGTGTCAACAGCTGCCCCTCTTTACTTAGAATTTACTTGAGAATCAAAGTAGAAGATAAGTAAAGATGACAACTCTAATTTTGTCTGAAAAGAATTTTTTAGAAGGGTGCGAGTCGTTCCCGGCTTCAAGATGCGGGTCGTTTTCTCGGCTTCGGGTGCGAGTCGTTTTCCCGACTTCAAGATGCGGGTCGTTTTCTCGGCTTTAGGTGTGAGTCGTTTTCCCGGCTTCAACATGCGGGTCGTTTTCTCGACTTTGGGTGCGAGTCGTTTTCCCGGCTTCAACATGCGGGTCGTTTT
>JBBPBQ010000001.1:9311802-9385399 GCA_037974755.1 Cicer yamashitae | reverse complement strand
GAAGAAGAATTACTGTTGTAATCTATAGTTGGATCTCATATTGTCGTCTGCCTTGCACTCTAAACAACCTCTAATATATCCGACTTTATCGCAATTCATTATATCGAGGTATGGTATATGTTTTACTTTCCAGTACACGATAATCATAAAATGCATTCGCGAAAGAAGGTTAAATTATAAAGATGATGAAAGTATATCAATATATTGAGGTTCAATATTTGTCGTAAAAAAAAAAATATACATAAGATAAACCAAAAGGAACGGGTGGAAGACCCAACTTGGTTACTAGTAATTCACAGGTAGACTGTACTAACTTCTCGTGCCATAGTCCGATCGATATTGTTGGTCTTTCCCTTTTGAGTATATATTCTTTGTTTTTGTTGTTGTTGATGTTGTTTTTCTTCTTCTCTTAGGTTGCCCTTTCAAGTTTTCAACCCAGTAGGTATTTATTATATTTGTTGTACCCTAATTTTTGCCTAGGTCGCCTTTTCAGGTTTTCAACCTAGCGGGTATTTTTTTGTTTTTTTTTTTTGTGTACCCTAATTTTTGTCTAGGTCGCCCTTTCAGGTTTTCAACCTAGCGGGTATTCATTATTTAAGTATGATACTTTTTTACGGCATTTGAGTTTACAGGGAGGACTAAATCTTTTCCATCCCTATTCGTGAGGATCAAAGCTCCACCTGAGAAAGCTTTCTTCACGACGTATGGGTCCTCATAGTTAGGGGTCCATTTCCCACGATAATCCTTTTGAATGGGTAAGATCTTTTTTAGCACCAAGTCTCCCTCCCGGAATTCTCGAGGACGTACTTTTTTCTCGTACGCTCTTTTCAATCTTTTCTGATATAATTGCCCATGGCATAAGGCGCCAACCTTTTTTCTTCAATTAAATTTAATTGATCGAAACGGGTTTGTACCCATTCCGACTCCTCTAGTTTGGCCTTCATTAATACTCTTAGTGAGGGGATTTCAACTTCAATGGGTAGCACAGCCTCCATCCCATATACTAGGGAAAAAGAGGTTGCCCCAGTTGAAGTGCGTATCGAAGTGTGATACCCGTGTAGTGCAAACGGTAACATCTCATGCCAATCTTTGTATGTTACAACCATTTTCTGAATAATTTTTTTGATATTTTTATTTGCTGCTTCAACTGCACCATTCATTTTTGGTCTGTACAAGGACGAGTTGTGGTGTTGAATTTTAAAGGTGGCACACAATTCATCCATCATTTTGTTATTCAGACTTGTGGCATTGTCGGTAATGATCTTGCTTGGTAGGCCATAACGACAAATTAACTCCCTTTTTATGAATTTGACTACCACATTTCTGGTTACATTGGCGTACGAAGCGGCCTCTACCCATTTGGTAAAGTAATCGATTGCCACCAAGATGAAGCGATGTCCATTTGATGCTTTCGGTTCAATCATTCCGATGATGTCTATGCCCCACATTGAGAACGGCCAGAGCGCTGAAAGGGTGTTTAGAGGCATTGGTAGGGCGTGGATATTATCAGCATATATTTGACACTTATGGCATTTCTTTACATAATTAAAACAATCTTTTTCTAGGGTGAGCCAGTAATACCCGGCCCGAAGAATCTTTCTAGACATGGCGTGTCCGTTCATATGGATCCCATAAGAGCCATCGTGGACATCTTGTAGAATTTTCTTCGCCTCATTGACATCAACACATCTAAGGAGTACCTATCATGATTCCTCTTATACAAAATATTTTCGTTCACAAAAAAGCTCGCGGCTAGCCGTCTTAGAGTTCTTTTCTCATTCTCCGATATTCCGGGAGGATATTCTCTATTAATAAGATAATGTTTGATGTCGTGATACCACGGTTTCCCGTCAATTTCTTCTTCCATTAAGTGGCAGTAGGCAGGATGATCTCGACTCTCCAATTTAATGGATGGGATTTCATCGCTTCGACTTATTTGGAACATCGAGGATAAAGTAGCCAAAGCATCAGCCAATTGATTGTTTTCTCGAGGGACATGGTGAAAGGTGATTTTTTCAAATTATAAAGACAATTCTTTTATGTAGGTAAAATAAGGTATTAACTTCTTATCTCGAGTTTCCTATTATTGGTTAAGCTGATTAATGACCAGAGTTGAATCTCCAAACACTTCCAGCACTTTCGCTTTTGATTCCAAAGCTGCCAAAATTCCCATGGCACAAGCTTCATATTCCGCCATATTATTGGTACAATCAAAACACAAGCGCGCTGTGATAGGTATGAACTGTTTTTTGGGAGATATTAAGACAACCCCAATCCCATGCCCCATTATGTTTGAGGCCCCGTCGAACAACAAGGTCCATTTTCCATTATCGCATTCTTCAAACATAACCATGATGCTTTCGTCTGGGAATTCACATTGCATTGACTTATAATCATCCACAGGTTGATTAGCTAGATAATCTGCTAAGGCACTCCCTTTGATGGCTTTCTGAGTAACATAGGTAATATCATATTCTGATAACATCACCTGCCAGCGAGCAATTCGCCCTGTGAGAGCAGGCTTTTCAAAAATGTACTTGATTGGATCCATTTTGGATATCAAGTAAGTCGTGTGGCAAAGCATGTATTGCCTCAAGCGATGGGCCGCCCAGGCTAAGGCACAACAAGTACGTTCTAACATTGTATATCTTGTTTCAACCTCTGTAAATTTTTTACTTAGATAGTAAATGGCATGCTCTTTTTTTCCTGTTTCATCGTGTTGCCCCAGCACGCATCCCATGGCCCCGTCGAGAACTGTAAGATACATAATCAAGGGTCGGCCCAGAACTGGGGGGACTAGAATTGGAGGCTTTTGCAAATACTGTCGGATTTTTTCAAATGCATTTTGACATTCTTCGTTCCACACAACTGTTTGATTTTTCCGTAAAAGTTTAAAGATCGGTTCACAAGTCGCAGTTAGTTGTGATATAAATCTTGAAATATAATTTAGTCTCCCAAGAAAACCGCGAACTTCTCTTTCGGTACTCGGGGGAGGCATTTCTGAAATGGCCCGAATCTTATCGGGGTCAACCTCTATTCCCTTCTGACTAACCACAAATCCCAATAATTTGCGCGACCTCACGCCGAAAGTACACTTGGAAGGATTAAGCTTTAGCTTAAACTTTCTAAGTCTTTCGAAGAGTTTCTTTAGATCAATAATATGTTTTTCTTCTGTTTGTGACTTAGCAATCATGTCGTCTACATAAACTTCTACTTCTTTATGTATCATGTCATGGAATAGGGTTACCATAGCTCTTTGGTAGGTCGCCCCAGCATGTTTCAGACCAAAAGGAATTACTTTGTAACAAAATGTTCCCCAAGGGGTGATGAAAGTCGTTTTTCCCATATCTTCAGCTGCCATCTTAATTTGATTATACCTAGAGAAACCATCCATTAAAGAAAAGAGTGAATGGCGAGCCGTATTGTCAACCAGAATATCGATGTGAGGTAATGGAAAATCATCTTTAGGACTGGCTTTGTTAAGGTCCCTATAGTCGACACACATTCGAACTTTGCCATCCTTTTTCGGCACGGGTACGATATTGGCTATCCATTGGGGATAATTTGCCGCAGCCAGGAATCCTGCATCAAATTGTTTTTTTACTTCTTCCCTAATTTTTAATGACATATCGGGCTTCATTCGCCTTAATTTTTGTTTGACCGGAGAAAAATCGGGTTTTAAGGGCAATTTATGCTCTACTATGCTAGTATCCAATCCAGGCATATCCTGATATGACCAGGCAAAAACATCTTTGTATTCATGTAGGAGTTGGATTAGTTCGTGATACACTTCTTTCTTTAAGATGGTGCCGACTTTAATTTCTTTCTTTATTTCTTCTGTCCCTACATTAATCATTTTCGTCGGTTCCTCATAGGGCATGATACCCTTGGCTTCCTGTTCTACCGCTCTTAACAACTCTAGAGGAGGTTCATATTCTTCTTCGTTATCTTTTTCTGTTTGACTAACAAGATTGTCAAAATTATGCGACGAGATCTTAGTACAGTCATCTGTGAATGGACTATTCCCAAATCTGCAGGATTCAAGGCTAGGATAAGGGGAAGGAAAAAAAAAAAGAAAGAAAGAAAAAGGAACAATTTTGGCGAATGAATGTTAAAATACGAGAACAGTAAGAAAGAACAATAAGAAAATAAAATGAGAATGCATTTATTGAAATTCAAAGTACTAAGAAAACAAAATTGTGTCCATCCTAAATATAACGAAGTATCTTAAGGTCTTAGTAAGAGTAATAATGCTTTTAGAATTACATGGGAATTGCATTAAATATTATAGGTGACTTGACTAATTTCCAATTCTTGATTTCTGCTCCTGCACCACACAGACGAATCCAATCAGCTTCATCAATGGAAATGTCATCTTCAGCTGCTGCAATATGGATCTCACTTGTTGGTCTTGCACTTTGGAAACTCTGTTGGATGTCACAGATGGGAATCCTTTCAGTTCTAGACTCTCGATTTTCGATCCGAGCTAATCTCTTTTCTTTTTTTTCATTGACCAATCTTCGTTTGTCAGCCTGGGTGGGTTTGTAGCCTAAACCCCACTTATCTTTATTCTCAGGAAGTTCCACCAGTTCTTTGAGCCCTTCTTCATCTTTCCCCAACCCGTGCCATGGATGGTGTCCTCTGCTCAACATGACCTTAGCCACCATAATAGCAGTGTTTGACATATGTGGTTCTATAGGTGTCGTCTCGACGTAAGCGGTGTCAACAATTTCTAGTGTTTGGAAGGCGGTCTCTAGAGCTTCTTCTGTCGTCTCAACATAAGGTGTGGTGGACAACTTACTCACCAACAAGTCTTCTTCTCCTGACACGATTACCAATTGATCATTTACCATATACTTCAGCTTTTGATGTAAGGTTGATGGCACTACGCCGGCAGAATGGATCCATGGCCTTCCCAACAAGCAACTATAGGCGGGTACAATGTCCATCACGTGAAACGTGATTTCAAATGTGATCGGGCCTATTTGAACTGGGAGTTCGATTTCTCCCATTACTTCTCTGCGACTCCCATCGAAAGCTCTGACAACCATGGGGCTTGGTCTCATATATGTATCATCACAAGGTAGTTTTGCTAATGTCGATTTTGATATGACATTCAGCGAGGAGCCATTGTCAATGAGGACTCTCGATATTATATGGTCGAGACACATCACTGATATGTGTAGTGCTTTATTATGCCCTCTTCCTTCGGTCGGCAGCTCATCATCTGTGAAGGTTAGGTGGTTGTTGGCAGTGATGTTATTTATGATGCCTCCAAATTTGTCCAAGGTGATGTCGTGAGTGACATGGGCCTCGTTTAGTATTTTCATCAATAGCTTCTGGTGGGACTCAGAATTCATCAGTAGGGACAACAATGAAATCCTTGCAGGAGTATGGTTGAGCTGGTCGACTATTTTGTATTCACTCTGTTGGATGATTTTGAGAAACTCACGAGCTTCATCATTTGAAACCCCTTTCTCATTTTCTACTTTCTCCTTTTTAACTTCTTCTGTTACAATTACTTTCTTTTTCCCTTTATCTCTGTATGTCTTCTCAGACGCCACTATTATTTCTCTCTGTGATGTTTTCGGAGAGTATATCCGACCACTTCTAGTCATCCCTCCTATCCCTGAAACGTTCGTGGCAGCGGTTGTTTTTGAGCTAGAAACATCTTCATTCTTTTGTTCAGCCAGATGTACCTCTACATTATAGTTCCAAGGTACCGCTTTATTGTCTTTATATGGAAAAGGGCTTGGTATCCGAACTATTAAAGTCTTCAGGTCATTGGGGGCATTCATAGTTTCCTCCCTAGTGAAGTGAATGACTAATGGCTTTGGGATGGTTATGCCAAGTTTTTCTTCTGATTGGGTTGCGATGATATCATCATCCTTTTCCCAACAACCTATTTGAATGACGCCTGTGTTTATCAATTTTTGAAGTTCTTTTTTGAACTCATTGCATTCTTCCATGGAATGATCTTCATTGAGGTCGAAATTGCATCTTGCTTTCCCATCGACATTTCCTTGGATTAACCCAAATTTGCATAACTCAGAGAAAATTAGTCCCATCAGGGTCTTAATTCTCTCGACCTCCCTTATTAGTTGGTGATTTTCTTCAATAGCATTCACTATTGGTCCACCATGGACTAGTAGGGGATTTTTTTTCACGCTAGGCTCATTTTCTTTGAAATTCAACCATCCAGCTTTAAGCAAATCGTGCACCTTAAATTTTAAAGCTAGGCAATTTTCAGTAGAGTGTCCTACAGCCCCAGAGTGGTAATCGCATGCGGCGTTCGAGTCATATCCTTTGGGGTATGGTGGTTCTATAGGTTTCCCTGGACATAGTGCAACCATAGAATTGCTAACCAGATGCGGTAATAATTCTGCATAAGTCATAGGGATTGGGTCGAAATGTATGAACTTTCTCCCACGATAGTTTCTTCCCCGACTTTCATAGGAATCTTGATTCCCTTGTAAGTTTTGACTTATGGTACTTGAGGTTTGTGAGGTTGCAGCGGCGTAGGGGCGATGCACGAAAGAAGGATTAGTTGGATTTGACGCCACAAAATGGCTTTCTCCCTTCTTTTTCTTATTTGCACCTACGGGCGGCTTCTTTGTGTTATTCAATCCGGGATAGCCAGAAGTAATCTTTCCGCTTTTCAATCCCATTTCTACTCTTTCGCCTATGATGATGAGATCTGAAAAATTTGACGAGACGCTTCCTATCATTTTGTCATAAAACGGAGGTTGAAAAAGGATTATGTTGTTACTACTTCAGGAGCAACTGTGTTGCAATGAAAAGGCAACTTGATCTCTAATGCCCTCTTTTTCACCCAATTATGATATTCCTCTCCTATACCACAACTTCTAGGCCCTAATTCTTGACCTCTTCTAACGACATCTCTCCAAGACTTATGTATTCTTCTCAGCAGGCTAGCATCATAAACGTCTCGTCCACGAATGACAAAAGATTTTGTTACATCCATCATCGGAGGCTTCGTCATAGGATAACCCAGTTGTCTCAATGCAACATAGGGACTATAATTTATACACCCTTTAGTTCCCATGAGGGGAACATCGACAAAGACACCGCATCTACAAATCACTTCATTTATATCTTGACTCCAGGAATACCACTGGATAGTTCTTTCATTGAGATTTGCTAGAATGTTTACCCATTCCTTTTTGCTCTTAGTTCTTAACTGATGTGTGTCTTGGAAAATATGTTTGACAAACCAAAGATATAGTATTGGCGAGCAGCAATGGATTATGCCCCCTTCTTTCTCATGACGGAAGTCGAGTGTGCAGTAAATGTCAGCCAAAACCGCCGGTACTGGGTTCTCCCCTCTATGCTTGTAGGCCAAAAAAACGTCTACCGCCGTAAAATCCACAAAGTCCTTAACACTTGGAAATAAAACAATCCCATATATAATTAAGGCGAGCACATCCATGAAAGTGTCCCATTTTCCATCTCTCGCTAAGTTTACTGCTTTTTCTTCTTGATATTTTACTGGGAATTCGATCAAATTTTCTTTGTTGGTTCTATTGTCTTCTATTTCCTTTATAGGGATATCAAATGTTTCAGCAATTTTTTTCAGTGAAGGGTAGTGTTCCATGTACTGGTAAGGTTTGCTCCCCTTCATCGGATATCCAATTATTCATTCGAACTCTTCCAACGTTGGGGCCAACTGAAAGTCCTTAAAGGTGAAACACCTGAAAGGAGGGTCATAGAATTGGGCCAACGCTGTAAGGGCATCCACTTGCACATTAACTTCAAGTAAATCCAAATTTTTTCCAAATTTCCCCATAAAGATTACACGTTGTACCTTTTTCAACTTCCGAGCGAGATTTTTAAGGTTGCTTACATCTGGTTTGAGAACTCTCAATGGCAAGGTCTTTCTTAATGGAGTAATGTTTGAGCCACCATTTGATCCCATGTTTCCTGTGGTTAAAGTTATTCACAACAAGCCTTAATTTTTATGGTTTTGAAGATGATATGATAATGATATTTTTTCAAAAGTGACCATGATGAAGAATATGATGCAAAAAAAAAAAAAAAACTTGGGTATACTAGAAGGTAAAAGTGAACATGACATAGACTAGGTTTTTCGTATGTACATGAGATTTACACGATTCTTTTTTTCTTATGTTTTTTTTTTTTATGTGAACCTTTACCATGGGTAGCTCTATGGTTCTAAATTGGTTCCTATAGCACACAACTCAATTCTAAAATATTAAACCAATTAATAGGTAAACTATTAAAATGACAATATTATAGAAAAGGTCAACTCTAGGTGAGCCTTTATGGGGAAATTTGGAAAAATTCTGGATTTACATGAAGTTAATGTGCAAGTGGATTCCCTTACAGCGTTGGCCCAATTCTATGACCCTCCTTTCAGGTGTTTCACCTTTAAGGACTTTCAGTTGGCCCCAACGTTGGAAGAGTTCGAACGAATAATTGGATATCCGATGAAGGGGAGCAAACCTTACCAGTACATGGAACACTACCCTTCACTGAAAACAATTGCTGAAACATTTGATATCCCTATAAAGGAAATAGAAGACAATAGAACCAACAAAGACAATTTGATCGAATTCCCAGTAAAATATCAAGAAGAAAAAGCAGTAAACTTAGCGAGAGATGGAAAATGGGACACTTTCATGGATGTGCTCGCCCTAATTATATATGGGATTGTTTTATTTCCAAGTGTTAAGGACTTTGTGGATTTTACGGCGGTAGACGTTTTTTTGGCCTACAAGCATAGAGGGGAGAACCCAGTACCGGCGGTTTTGGCTTACATTTACTGCACACTCGACTTCCGTCATGAGAAAGAAGGGGGCATAATCCATTGCTGCTCGCCAATACTATATCTTTGGTTTGTCAAACATATTTTCCAAGACACACATCAGTTAAGAACTAAGAGCAAAATGGAATGGGCCAACATTCTAGCAAATCTCAACGAAAGAACTGTTCAGTGGTATTCCCGGAGTCAAGATATAAATGAAGTGATTTGTAGATGCGGTGTCTTTGTCGATGTTCCCCTCATGGGAACTAAAGGGTGTATAAATTATAGTCCCTATGTTGCATTGAGATAACTGGGTTATCCTATGACGAAGTCTCCGATGATGGATGTAACAAAATCTTTTGTCATTCGTGGACGAGACGTTTATGATGCTAGCCTGCTGAGAAGAATACGTAAGTCTTGGGGAGATGTCGTTAGAAGAGGTCAAGAACTAGGGCCTAGAAGTTGTGGTATAGGAGAGGAATATCATAATTGGGTGAAAAAGAGGGCATTAGAGATCAAGTTGCCTTTTCATTGCAACACAGTTGCTCCTGAAGTAGTAACAACAGAATCCTTTTTCAGTACTGAAGATTTAGAGGCTGACTTAGCTCTAAAAAGACAAGAAATTGAGAAATTACAACAAGAATTGGAGAGGGCTCACCAGGCTTATTGAGATATGGAGTATAAGAATACTCAACAATCCCTTATCCTTGAGAAAGTACAGAAAAGAGCAAGAGAGGAAGAAGAAAGCAAGAATAGAACTCGGATCTGTTTGCGGGGTGCGAATGAAGAGTTGAGACTCAGACGTCAAGAAAGGGATGATGCAGTGATTGAAGGTCTCAGGCTTAAGGAGTTGCTAAAAAAATATGGGGAAAAACATGAAGTCATCCGTCGACAAGAAGCAAATCTAAAGCAACAAATAGAGAGGGTAAAAGCGGAATGTGAAAGCAAGATAATGATAGAAAGGCAATGTCAAGAAGAGATAGTTGAGGCATACCGAGTTGAACTTGCAAGAAAAGAAGACGAGATGCATACACAAAAAGACACTATCGAGAGACTTGTTCAAGAAGGAATTTATTCATCCCTACTCTCAACTCAAAATATTTCTCTCATGATTGTTGAAAGAGATATTGTCATGCAAAAACGTGTTGATCACATCAAATGTGGAAATTCAAGTATGAGTGGTTAAGTCCCATATCAACTATGAATGAAGGAAATATTGAATATATAAGAGATGTGACCATATACCCATTGACCTAAAGTTTTGGATTGAGAATGTGGTGTCAAAGTCTCTTGTGGTCATGAAACATTTGGCCCTATGGTTGTCAAACTCGAGATCCCACCAAAGATCGTTGAGATATAGGAAAAATGTAGATTGTGGGATCGTAACACGAATCGTAAGATCCCACCAAATAAACAGTAGCTTCAACTCAGACTTGAATTTCAAATTCCAAATCCTCATTTCCTATTATAAAATCTAAAATGTCATTATCAAATGAACCTTCATTATTATCTACAATCCATTCATCATCGGATTCAAGATCATCAAGGTTATATTCTACCGCCTTTCTAGTTTGCTTTTTAGTTAATTTTGAATTTGCCATCAATAAGACAACATCATTCATATTCTTTTGTTTCAAACGATTTCTCCTCTTTTTGTGGACCTAATAGATACAAACTCCATTATTATGTAGCAAGTTGTAGGAAATTTTCAAAGTAAAGTTTTAAAGCAATTTTTACCATCTCAAAAGCGCTCCAATTTCATTCACATCAGGATGAACTGCAAGTTAAGCTTAACATACGAATTGCAAAAGATTGAAGTTCTAGATGCTCATCTCCATATGATTCCCACCATTGTGATGGAGTATTGGTTTTAAGTGCTTCTTTTGCTATCAGACTACCAAAAAACTTTGCTTGTGTCTTGAAATCTTCCAGCTGAGCATTAATCTTACAAATTTCTTCAACATCTCCCACCATCCTTTGCAAACAATCATATAACTCACATTTGATTTCATTTTTAGCTTTAAATTTAAGGCTGTAATGTAGTTGAGGATTAAGATAGTAGCCATCCGCATGCAAAGGCCAAGTGAGTTATTTATCCCACCTCTCATCAATGATATCCCATAGAGGCTTGAAACTAAATAACGGAAAAACAAAACTAAATTACTTTTAGGCTTGAAACAAAGTGCATAATTTACATAAACATTGTGCATTGCAAAACAAAAATATTATGCATAATTTGAAGGCAAAATGAAGAAACATGATGCATAATTTGTAGAAATAATAGCTTCTTTGAACACCATTGAAGACAACTTGGATTCTCTCCTTATCTTGGTCCATTGCATCGTAAATAAACCCCATTGCTGGTTTATCATCCGAATCCACTAAACGAAGTACTTTGATTAGTAGATAAACACATTTTAAGCAAATTGCAATATTTTTTCAAAACTCTATATCCATAATTACTTCTTCAACATGATTCCCTTCACCTGCTTTTGCAAGCTTGCTTGATGCCCATTCATTAGATGTGAACATTCTTATCAATGCTCCTTTGTTCTCCATGAGACAACCCTAAGTTAGATAAAATGTTGCAAACCGAGTAACGACTGGTCTCGCCAAATCTTTTCCTTTGGTGAAATGTTATAATAAAGAAATTAGAGAAGCCTTTGAATATATAATGAGTAATTTTCTTACCCTTTGAAATTGTTTCATGATGAACTGGTTTCTTTTTCTCAAAATCCTTTAACATGAGATTAATTCAGTGTGTTGCACATGGTGTCCAGTAGAGCCTCTTCGTTTTCTCCATTAACATTGCACTAGCAACTTTGTAATTTTCTGCATTGTCGATCATAATTTGTACAACATTTTCTTCCCCAACTTCTTCCATTATTTGATCAATCATCTCAAATAATTTATCGGCACTTTTTGAAATATTAGAAGCATCAATGGACTTTAAAAAAATAGTACCTTTAGGGCTGTTAACTAAGAAAGTCAACTTTTCCTTTGTCTTTTGTCCGTCCACCTATCACTCATAATAGTACATCCTTCCTTCTTCCAAATAAGTTTGTGTTCTTCAATAAGCTTAGTTGTCTCCTCCATCTTTTGCTCGAAGTATTCTGTTCTGATATGATGATAAGAAGGTGGCTTAAAACCAAGGCCATGTCTTGAAACCATCTCCATCATCCTTTTAAGTTCACCACTTTTTGCACATAAAAGGCTATGACATTATTGTAGAAGAATGAAACTATTTCTAGACAAGCTTCTTTTCTTAAATTCTTATTAAAAATGTTGTTGATGGTGGCTTGAGTGCTCACTACATTTCTCTTGATTTTTTTTTTTGCAGGTGTAGCATTCTTATCTCTAATGACCTTTTTCCTTTTACTTTTTTATTATTTGTATCATTCTCTTTTGATTTCTTCGACGATTTATCTTTCAAGGATTTTACAAGTTCAAACATTTGTTTCTTCACATAATCCGATACAATATTACATGTAATAGCATTAAACTTCATACAAGCCAAATGGTGTTTCAGTTTGTACATTATTCCAATAAATGTTTTTGCACAATAATTGTATTTTATTTTTTTGGTTTCTCCATCAACAGATACACCATATTTCCATGTTATATCAATGTTGATTCCTAATGCATTTTTATGCACCCTTGGAGGTATAGAACCAGAACTGCAAGCAATAGGAACAAATGTGGACATGATTGAAATTGTGAGGCAACAAGAGCAATTGTAGCGATTAGGAGAGTTTCAAAGATGAGAACAGTTGTAGAGATGAGAAGAACTTATAGAAGAAATAGAAGGGGGGAATCTGAAATTGAATGATTGAATCATTTAAGAAATAAAAATTCTCAAGTTGGAAAATAATTAATCATTGAAAAAAAACCAAGTCCCAAGTTGTTGAATCAATATATTTCTCTATGGGAAACATGCATAACTTGAAGCTGGAGAGGTGCAAAAGTGGGCCAAAACGTGTGTTTTAAAACCAGGTCAAAATCGAGTCAAAATGGTGCGAATCGTGTTGAAACTTCGCGAAAAGGGTTGAAGTGGTGCACATATCTCACGATCTTCCTCTGTGAGTTGATCGTTCCGGCCTCTCCACCGATTTTGCATGCCCTCTTACACTGTAGATGAAACTAAACGCGTGAAATCTTAAGATTTTAAGATTTAGGTCTCGCTCCTAACAACCATGTTTGACCCGTTGTTGCTCTCGTGCCCCAGACTACCCAACAAGTGATATT
Organism: Cicer yamashitae; assembly: GCA_037974755.1. Taxonomy (NCBI): domain Eukaryota; kingdom Viridiplantae; phylum Streptophyta; class Magnoliopsida; order Fabales; family Fabaceae; genus Cicer; species Cicer yamashitae. Next base: position 9,372,369 of record JBBPBQ010000001.1, on the reverse strand, counting down.
AGAGCTTTTGGTTTGGTCTAGGGTAATAGAGTTTTTAGTATGCTCTATGGTTACATCTTTGTTAGATCTTCCACATAAAAAAATAAAGGTTATATTGTAGAAGTGTTGTTTAGGCAAGGTTCCGACTAAGGAAAGACTTGGTTATTTTATGGTCGTTTGTGACTCACCTCTCTTTCCTAGGAACCTACCTTGTGCACGTTTAAAACATGTCAAGTTCCGCTGAGAAGTTAATGTTTGAGAAATTAGATGGAAGAATCATATTTGGCCTATGGAAAATTCAAGTCAATGTTGTGTTGATACAATCAAGATTACACAAGGTGTTAATTAGCACGTGGGCATTGGTTGTTGTGTAGTGTGAAATTATACCAATTGTTGAAGAACTTCTTGAGAAAGCCAACATGAGAGTTGCACCATAAGTTTTTCAGCTTGGCTTCGGCATGTAAAAAAAATTCTTAAAGTGATTTAACGTCAAGTGAAATTTTTTGAAGTGATTTATCTTCAAGTAGAAATTCTTGAAGTGATTTAGTTTCAAGTGAAAATTCTTGAAGTAGTTAATCTTCAAGTGGAGTATACTCGTTGTAGGGGAGTATGATAGTTCTTATGAATTAATATTTATCGGTGTAGACAATGGAAGTTGAAGATGCATAAATTTCAATCAAGGTGGAGATTGCAAGAGTTGTTTAAAAATTTTATATGTTGAAATATTCCCATATTACTTGGAATTGCAAAGAAAGAGGGAGCTCAAAGCTAAATATATGACTCTAGTTTTTCATTATAATTCGCACCAGAAACACTTTAAGTGTGTATCTAATTCTTTTATTATCTTTTATACTCTAGTGTTATAGTGTTGTGAGATATAGTTCAAATATTTGCTTTGGAGAGTGTGGGTGTATTGGAGGCCATGGGGGTATGAGAGAAGTCTATGTGTTGTAACAATTTAACAATGTTATTTTCTGGTTGTCGTTAGACAATTATCGTGGTTTTTTCTTCGATTTTAGAATTTCCACGTTATTTTCTTGTATTTTGATTGTTATTTAAATTTCTCTGTTTGTTTATTTTTCCAACATCAAACACAATGAAAATAATATAACAAAATATTTTAATGTATTTTAATTTATTAAATAATCAATAACTGAATTAATAAAATGGAAAAAAAATATTGTTAATGTATTTTATTTTATTAATAGTATTTTGATTTTTTAAATATTTGAATTATTATTATTTTATTAAATAACCAAGAATTAATAAAATGGAAAAAATAAATTTAGATCAGTACATGGTCGCATTCTCGAGATGCAACCTCCTATTGGGTCTAAAAAAAAATTTCTTCAGCAAGTCGCAGGGTCAGGATGCGATTTCCTTAAGGGTTCACAAAGTAGGGAAATTTAATATTTTATTTTCAATGTTGGACAATTTGGTGTAGAATTTTGAAAAGTTGGATATATATATGTATATAAAAAAAATCCCTTTTTAGGTTTAAACCTACATATTATTGAATTAAATTATGGTATTGCTATAGCCATTATGTTGTTTTGACAAGGAAGGTGTAAAAGGAAGTTAATATTTAAGATAAACAAATTTCACTTCCAATCTAAGGGATCCGATTCTTGCAAATGAAATATTGCTTAAAAATAATTTTGTTTATCACTATAAGAACTTATTTAGAATGATTCTAACATATACAATTTTTCTTGTGCACAAGTCATGGTGAACTAATTTTAAAGATTTACTATCATATTTAGGGTAAAGTAGAGTTTTCTCTTTTTATGTTTGTAAAAATCACGGTTGTATACTATCTAGCCTCTAACAACGAGATTGAAACTTCATTTACCGAACACCCTTTTGAAGAAGATCTTGTGTTCATTGTATCATCTGTTCCTACGTAGAATCCGGGTTCACTTGGTTTTGGAATTAACTTGCCGCCCTTTAACATAAAAACCACAGACGACATATTAGGCCTATTTTCTGGTTGATGTTGTACACACAATAGACCCACATGAATGAATCTTAATATGTCTGAAGATATTGCCTCATCATATAATATGTCCGCTATCAACTCCATTGGTCTTTCTTCAATCCATAGTCTCCATGCCTAAAATAAACAAGAATTATCTCAACTCAAAAACAAAAAGGTGATACATTACAAGAAAAGCGCTAATTTTCCAACGACAAAACCCCTTCAAAATTTAAAAAATCCAACGACAATGTGACCATTTCAAATGACATCCAAGAGACACGTATCCGTTGAAATCAGAGGGTCACTAATTAGTGTATCGCAAGATCAAGAAATTAAAAAGTATATACATTTCAAACTTACATGACCAAGAAGGTTAAGATGATGGCGAGGGTCACAAAATCCACGATTCTTCCTCCCGCTAATTATCTCAAGTACAATGACACCAAAGCTAAAGACATCGGATTTTATTGAAAAAGATCCATGCACCGCATATTCCGGAGGCATATAACCACTAAAAAAAATAAAGCAATGAAATTAGAAGAGCTAAAAAAATTATTAAAAGAGGTCCATGAGCATTGTAATAGAAATAAGTAAGTGAAATTTACTATGTTCCCATCACTCTATTTGTATTAGCCTCAACTTCATCTTCTACAAATGATCTAGCTAGACCAAAATCTGATATCTTTGGGATCATATCAATATCAAGAAGAATATTGCTTGTCTTGAGATCTCTATGTATGATTCTCAGCGTAGAATCTTGATGGAGATATAACAGCCCCCGAGCAATCCCATCAATAATTTCCAAGCGCTTTGTCCAATCTAGTAATTTACTTCGCGTATTATCTAACAAATTTCACATTTCTAAGTTAGCATGAAACAATATTCTAAAAAAAAAAGTAGAATCAAGATAAATAAATTAATTTAGTTGAAGTGAAAGGTCAAACCAAAAATAAAGTAATCCAAGCTTCTGTTAGGCATGAACTCATAGATCAACAACTTTTCATGATGATGAATAGAACAACCAAGAAGTTTTACAAGATTACGATGTTGAAGTGTTGCCATCAATTTAACTTCATTTTTGAACTCCTCAGTTCCTTGTCCTGATGTTTTAGAAAGTCTCTTAACAGCAATCACTTGTCCATCTGCCAATATACCCTAGTAATTATTTAAAACAATTTAGTACCTTTGTCCTTTAATACTTTGTGAATTAATGTGAGAAATTAATTTGGTATGGTAACCAAAACTTTACCTTGTATACCGGTCCAAAGCCACCTTCTCCTAACTTGTTTCTGTTAGAGAAGTTATTTGTGGCATTATCGATGGTTGAAAAATCAAATACTGTTGCCAACTCATCTTCTTTATTTTCCTTGTTTTCTTTCTTGTGGTTCCATTTAATTAACACTTTTATATACCCTGATATATTGTAAGAAACAAAGATATAAAAATTGCCTATAATTAACGATTTCAGTTGTTTAATGTAACAAAAGGAAAGAGGCATTGTTGAAACAACAATCAAATTTAGAATTGAAGAATATTTGTTTCAATTCACTCTAACTAATTCTGTTTTCATTATAATAATTATAATATTGAACTATTGGAGCATATCAAGAAATTTTCATTAGGCTTACCAAGCTTCTTCCTAAATGTTGATGAGACCAACAAAAGAACTGTAAGTGCTATGATGAATGCAATAATTGCTCCAAGAGTCCCAGCAAGCTTCTTCATATTCAAGTTCTTCTTATTCTTCCCAGCAAGTTTCTTCATATTCAAGTTCTTATTCTTTATATGATCTGATCATAGTTGAAGAAATAGTCAATCAATAAGCAATTAGGAGGATAGTAAAAAAAAATCAAAGAAATAAGACATTTATAGAGAACAACTATTTGGTGGTTGGTTCAAAATCATTTGTTATTACAAATAGATTAGGTAAGATGAGGTGATGGACCGATAGCTCTCAAGAATGATTTATTTTATTTCAAGTGATTACACCTAAGAAGAAATTATGTTTCTCATATGTGAATTCTTTAACTACTCCAAAGAAGATTAAGTTAGATGATAAATGTTTTGAGAATTAAAATTGTAGATTAATTGTAAGTAAAAATAATATTTTGATTGATTGAGATGTAAATGATATTTATAATGGATATTTATAGATTCAACATTAAAGTCAAATTTTTGTTAGCCATTATTGTAGCTTACTAAAAATTGTGCTCTAAGTGTTGTGACATGGACTAAACTTGTGTTGTGTGTGTCTCAAACTTCATTATCAATTAAATAAAAAAAGCTAAACAAGTCAATATCAATTTTAATTTTCAATGTAACTTTAATAAATAAAAAAAGTCTAAATTTGTGTTGTTTATAATGAGTGTCACTTTAATAAAAATAATTGTTTCAAAATTAATATCAATCTTAATTTTCAATGTAACTTTAATAATTTTTTTCAATTGTATCATTTAATTATTACTATGTACACTATTTTCAAAGAATTAATTCAACTTTGTACTTCCTCTAATTCCTTTTATAAGAGACAATTGAATCAACAAAAGTTACATATTATATAGCAAATACATCAACTTTTGTTTATTCGATTCTCTCAAATAAAAAAACTAGAATATAACTCGCACGTTGCGCGGGTGTAATTTGTAAAATATTATTTCAATATAAATTTTTAAAAAAGTTTGAAGGTGATATTTATGGTGTATAAATGTATCAATCTGATCGGAAAAAAGGTTTCAAATTTGTAAGTTTTCTAGTTTATAAGAATAGTGGTTGTATAACAAAAGAATAAATGGAATGAAAACAATTGAAAAGTTTATAATAAAATGAGTTATTTTCACTCTAAAAATATGATTAAAAAAAGATGAGTTAGTGTTTGTATACACAATTAAAAAGATTTAAATAAAATGAGTGATTTTCACTCTAAAAATATTATTAGAAAAAGATGAGTGATTGTTTGCATACATTTTGTTTTGTTTTAAACATTCATCATTATAGAATACTTTCTTCCTATAAAAAATAGAATATATATTTTGCAATCATTAATTTGAGATATATTCGTAAGCATTGATTTTTATATGATCATTATTTTTATTTTTGTTTTACTTTTTATCTTGAGTACTATTATTTCTTTATTATTTTTTTGACTAATTGAATGAACTATTATTTTTATATTTTATATTTCATGTCTCATTTCCACTTAAATTTTCGATAACTAATTCTTAATTAGAGGTGTTATGTCACGTATTTCTTCCAAAAATATTTTGATTTAATTATCCTTTTTGGAGACCGTATATAATGAATAAACTCAAAGTATTATTTTTTACAACAAAAACACGAAATAATGTTGGGAATGATAAGGAATCACTACTTGATTTTAATTATTTTTGCCGTTAATTGAAACTATGCTCTGATTTATACTTCATCCAATCTATAAGTTTAATATTTTGAAATGAGTGTTTATATTTTCATGAACAATTTATATAGACAAATATTTTTTTGTATTAAAGGAATAATATATGTATTTGAGCACTAATAAAAGAAAAATGAACACAAATTGTATATTATTTTGAAAATACTTAACGTATAATTTAACATTTTTATTTTAAAAAAAATATTCTTTGTTGGTTTTTTTTTTTTTTGCAAAAGTTTGCTAATTTAGATGTGTATGTTTTAATATTTTTTATTTATTTTAATTTAAATTTCATTGGATTGTTTGTGCATAAGTTTGATTATTGATTTTTCATGTGATTATTATGTTTTTATATATTTTGTGGTAATTTATGGTTGCTACATTTTAATTAATAAAATGTAATTGAAATATTATGATGTATTTATTTGCAATGAATTAAAAAAGTAATTAACAATTAAATCAAGTTTGTAATGGGAGTTATATTTTTATTGTTGTTTTTTTAATTATAGAGATATAAATAAAGAATTAGTAGAATGTAGAATAAAAAATGAATGAATTCTAGAGTGCCACATCCTACTAATGATGGGGTAAAATTAGTGTTACATGACATATAAGGATGATGTGTCAACATATTATTTTGGAGATTTATTTTAATATATTATATTGATCGGTGATAATATTTATAAGAGTAGAAATCGTACTAATAGATGGAAAAAAAGTTATAAAATGACTATTATTTTTTTTTTATCAATAATAATTTGTTAATATATATGAAATGAAGTGACTATCATTATTTTCAAGAAATGCAAAGGTCAAACTTTTAGGCTCATTTAAATAAAAGAGTCAAGCTAGAGTATTCCAGTTTCTCCACTCACGCGTTATTGTCTAACGATTTTACAATAAAATGGTGAAATGGAATGGATGCTCTCATTTTTTCTCTTTTATTTTCTCTTTCATGTTTGGATAAAATAAATACATGTTTTAATAATCTCTTTCTCATTTTCTTTTATTTTTTATTTTTATTTTTTGTGTGTGGATCAAATTCGTCACAATTGTTGTGTCTATCTATCTAAACTTGAGAGAGAAAATAAGAGAGAGAAAAGAGATTATCTAAATCCAAACTTAATATCTTATTCAAGGAGCAACCAGGATTAAATGTGAAATGAAATTATTGAGAAACAAAGAATGTGAAATGAAATTACCTAGTTCTGAAGATGCAAGTCGTAGGTAAATGTCTTGTCCTTGGTCCACATGTTTTCTCATATCAACAATGCTATCAAACCAAAGCAAGCAACCACTCCCACCATCTCTAACATCTAAATTTGCATATCCAATGCAAGTACAGTTTTTCAAACACACATTCTTACATTCATCAAGGCTCAACCTCTTATCAAACCAAGAGGATGACGTGTCAGGCAACTTCACATTTGTGTATGGCAAAAACCCATCTCCAATAACACAATTCAATTTAGTTCTCCTTACACATCCACCAGTCCAATCTGATGAATCCCATTTTGATTGAAATTTTGGTATGAAACCATCCAAACATTTACAAATTGGAGAGTCATTAATATTGCAGTTTGAGTTTACACCACACATTGCGTAATTTTCACAGTCATCTAATGGGCGTGAAATTATAGCCTCCCAATCTTGAGCCCGATCCGACCAAACGAAACGTTGCGAATTTCCTGATTGATCTAGAATAAATCTAGTAATCATCGAACTATTCAATGTTTCGTAATCGGTCGATACTTCTTTGTTAGTTAACACGAATGAGAAATTAAAGTATCTATGCATTTGCCATGAAATTCCAGTAAAAATGTATCCATTCCATGACCCTCCTCTATGAAGAATTGTTGCTCCTTTAGCAACAATCAATTGAGGATAACCACGAGTATCCATCCGATACGAAAACTCGCCGTCGGAAGGATCGTTAGGACTTTTCCAAGATTTGATATATTTATAAGGACCTGTAAGTAAATTAGTTCTCAGCTTCATTCCAGGAAGGAAAGTATTACCAGGATAATCAAAGCTTTCCCATAATGTGATGTTGTTTGCATCATTCGCAACAAGGTTTCCCGAATCTAACAACTGCACAACTGTGATTCTTGATGAATTGGAGGACCAAATTTTACCTGTTACAAATCATAGAATCAAAGAGATGAAGATTCATTCCGTCAGAAAAATAAGTTTGACAGTTTAATAGATGGATATTAATTGATTGATAGAAATTAATAAACTAACTATCTAACTAATTATACTTCCTCGGAATGAAATATATATATAGAAACAAAAAAGTTTAAAAAAAAATCTAAAATGTTATGGATTTAATCTAAATCTATAACATTTCAAATACCATTTGTTTTTTATATTTCAGTCTGAAATGAGTAGTAACTAACTCAAAAGAGAGTTGTAACTAACATATAAGCAAGTGATAACTAACTCATTAACGATAGATATTTTTATTACTATTAATACCTCTGGATCCATCAAGAATAAGAAGGCTTCCTTCTTCGGTGAGTTTGAGTATTACAGATGAGTTTTGAATTGGATTATCTGTATTAGCAACCCATACAATAATCCTTGGTGATATGGTTTTGTACCATATACCAAAGTATTGACGTTGTGGATCTCCAAAGTTGAAAAAACCTGCTTCAAAGATTCCAGTTGAAGAAACAAGGGTGTCATTATATTGAATAAATTGATTTGGAGTTATAGTTGTAAGAGTGTTTTGTTTAGAGAAAGTTTGTATAGAGCAAAAAAAGAAAGTATATGCAAATAGCATTAGAACCTTATCATGGTTCTCCATTAATGTGTTTGTGTGGGCTTGTGCTCAATGATCATTTTCATTTTATTAAATTCCAAATTCAATTGAGACGGCTTACGTAGTCCAAGTCTTCTTGGGGGATAATGATTGATGCAACATTTCAAACAATATGCAAAATTTCAAACAAAATCTCCAAGTTTGTGGTGTATAATTTTAGTCCACTTACATTATAGCTTGATATGTTGACTAAATGTTAATTGAATTGTTTTGAAGGGAAGACTTTAGTCGGGAAAGTTCGGGGAATGTCGACATGCTGATATTTAGCGGATTTTATATATATATATATCTTTAATTTTTAAAAACTAACCAATATATTTCGGAAATGCTACTATCTATAAGATTTTAATTTTTTTATTTTTTATTTTAACGATGAAATAGTTGTTAATTTAATAAATAAAAAATAATAAAAATATTTGAAAAAAATAAAATTATATTAATAAAATCAAACAAAATACATCTAATAGAAAAAAAGAATACATCAAAGTTAATCCGGTTGAGTAGATATACCAAAACAAATAACGTGATATATTATCTTAACAACTCCCTTCTATTTTGAAAAAAAAAATGTATTTTGTTTAATTTTATTAATATAATTTAATTTTTTTATTATAATTATTTTTATTTATTAGATCCAGAGAAAAAATAGGAGGGAGTTGTTAACAAAATAGAATTAAGTTACTAATTTATATGTAAAATACGAGGAAATTGTTAAAATAATATAAATTTATCTACAAAAATAAGAGGAAGTTGGAAAAATAATATAGCATGTTGTTTATTTTGGCACATCTACTCAACCGCATTAACTTTTATGTATATTTTTATTTTATTTTGTATGATTTTATTAATATAATTTTGTTTTTTTAAATATTTTTATTTTTTTAATTATTAAATTAACAATTATTCAATTGTTAAAATGCAAAATAAAAAAATTAAAACCTTATAGATGGTCGCATCCTCAGGATGCGACCTCCTACTGCATAAAAAAAATCATCTTTTAGGTGGTCGCAAGGCGGAGATGCAACCTCCTGAAGGTCAAAAAAACTAGAGCATTAGGTATATTGGTTAGTTTTTTTTTTTTTTTTTAAAAAAATAGGGATATATATATATATATATTTCTTTTGTTAAAACATATATAGGGCCACTAAACATTAGGTATATATGCTTTTTTTTTTTTTCTATATATCTAATTTTATTTTAGATTTTTATATTGAGTTTAATTCATTTTTCACAAAATCGGTTTGTAGGGTGAGGAGTGTGAACTCTATCTCTTATCATTATCAAATTTGAGTTTTTCTCAATATATTTTCTCACGCTCATCGCTATTGTGTTTAGTGCGTGGATATAAATGGTAGTTGACTCAATCGGTAGACTTTAGGAAAAAAAAAGTTTTTTTAGAATTTAACTGGTTTTGGAAATCAAGAAATGAGGCGATTTTTGGTTTGTATGTTTTGAATGTAAATCATATTATTGAGGAGGTTAAACTTTTAATATAGAGGTGAATCAAATTGCATGTAAAAGGATTTTGTTATGGATATAACCAATGGTGCTCTCAACCCTTAGAGTGCATTGACATCGCTTATAGTTAATTGTTTTGCTTCTTGTTGAGTAGTTTAGTTTTGTATTTCTGATTTGTTTTGGTCATACGGTAGAAACATTGTAAAATTTCTTTTGTTCTTATTCTAAGCATTTTTTGTACTTAGAATGTTTCTTTAATATATTCATTTTTGGCTTGTTCAAAAAAACAATTGATATTTCCAAAATCGATTTGTATGGTGAGGGGTATCACTCTTTATAAAGTCTTATTAAACTTTATCTCTTATTAATATGGGAAATTTGTGTGTTTCCTAATAATTTAGAGTCGAAATGAGACTAATCATTTACACTTGAACTCAACAACATTCTAGTGTTTCTGTAACATGATGGAAAGGAAAGGAGAGTGAAGGGCCAAAAGTACGAATGTTACAAAATTTGATGATAAATTGATGATTAATTTCATACTTGTGTTGTGTACCACTTATGTTGGGTGGTGTATAGTAGTGTTTTAAATTGTAGTTGCGATCACTACAATTACATACATTGAGACACTTGTGATGCATATTGCAATAGCTTCGACATGAATTGAATTTTTAGCAAAATTATATCTAATGTTTTTTATGTTATTTAGTTGTAACACATTCATTCTTTATTTTTTTTTTTACATAGATCCTTTGTGTTTTAAGAAGTATATGAAAATGTTTTTTATCTTTTCATTTTTCAAATAAAAAACTATGAGGTTTATTGAAAATGTTGATGTGGCAGTGACACATAAGATTATTATAAATAATTTATTTTTCATGTAATTTTTTATTATTGAGTTAAAAAAATATAATTTTATCCAAAATTAAAAACCTAAATTGTAATTTTAGAGATTTTCAAATCTTCATCTTCTTTGTTAGCTTTAGTGTTCCAAGCCAAAAAAAAAATATAACCCATAAAAATCTAAAAAGGTTCCTGAAAAACCTAAAAATTCTGGATTCAATTGTAGAGTTGATTTTGAGAGTGATTTCATAGCAGCAACTTCATCTTCCTCTAAAAATGTTAACAATACACAATTTAACACACATTTACCAATATAGCAGCAACTTTGAGAGTAGGCATGGCAACGGGGCGGGGCGGGGGCGGATTTTGCCTCCTCCACCCCCGCACCCGACTAATCGGGGAAAACCCACACCCGCCCCCGTTTCATAGTGGGTGTAGAATTTAGGCACCCATCCCCGCCCGCAACGGGGTTCGGGTTTCCCCGCCCGCACCCGCACCCATTCATATGTATATAAAATTATAAATTTAAAAATCATATCTATTATAATTAGTATAATAAAATAATTGTTATTAGACAATTATAAAATAAAAAAATATTTTCTATAGAGATAAGATTATAATTTTTAATATTTAAAAAAATATTAAGTATATTCAATGTGTAAATATATATAAAATTTAAAAATTACATTAATATTACTGGGTTCGGGTGCGGGTGCGGGGTGGATATCATCACCCCCGCACCCGTCCCCGCACCCGAATTTTAATTTCGGGGAAAATCCGCACCCGCACCCGCACCCAATCAAAGCGGGTTTTCCCCGCCCAAATCAAGCAGGTTTGGGTGGGTACCCGCGGGTGCGGGTTATATTGCCATCCCTATTTGAGAGTGATTTCATAGGAGCAACTTCATCTTCCTCTAGAAAAAATATAATAGTCATTTACCAATGAAAAATGTTAACAATACACAATTTAACACACATTTCTCAACACACTCCTTCTTATTAGTTGAAATTTACATCGAACCCACTAAATCATTTAGGGACCATATCAATTTGGTGGACTCCATTAAAAATCCAACTAATAATAAAGAATGTGTTGAGATATGTGTATTAGAGAGTGTGTTGCTAAATTACCTTTATTAATTACTAGTGCCCAAACAGACACTATGTCTACATTTTAAATGTGCTAAAGTGTGTTCATATTTATTGAATTTTTTTAGATACCATTTATTGAATTTGCTTAATTAAATTTGCCATTGAAAATTGCTAAATTGCAATGAGAAAATTAATAGAAAACAAAAGTAAACAATGGAAAGGAAAAAAAACGAAATGGTAGAATGATAACTCTGATGTAGTTTTTAGACATTATTTTTTTTTTTTTTTATGAGAAATAGTTTTTAGAAGTTAAGAATTGAGAAGTTAAAGATTTTTTATTTTAAAAAACTGCAAAGGACATTTTTTAAATATATATATATTTTTTTCACCAAAATGCCCCACTCCGAAAACATATTATTTGACTGCTCTATTTTCTGGACTCAATAGGAGGTCGCAGACCCAGGGGACGACCTCTTACTTGCATTTCTTTTTTTTCCCCTCATGTTAACAACTGTTATAAATTATTTAATAAATTAAAAATAATTAAATTATTTAAAAAATAAAAATACTAATAATAAAGTAAAATAAAATACATTAATAAATAATAATAATAATAATAATTAATAATAATTATAATTTTAATTAAAAATGATTATAATTAAATATAATTATAATTAAAAATAGTAAATTATATTATAAATTTCAAAGAAAATACATTAAAATGGAAGAAAAAAAATACATCAAATTTGAGTAGATGTGCCTGCAGCGTTTGGACAATGTTTCCTATTATGACCAGAGACCCGACATAATCCGCACATTCTTGGTACTCTCTCTGTAGTGTCCATTTCTGTTCTAATGCGTTTTCTTTTTGGGCGACCTTTTTTGACTCTCCGTATTAGTGGATTGTGACACACCTTAACACCTTCATATTGTGGCCAATATCCTTCGTTTGGTATGGGTTGGAACGCTTCGTCGTAGACTTTTAGTACCCTTTCCACCTTGTACACATCACGTATAAGGCTCCAATAATTATATTTTATGCTAGAACATGCAGCTATCACATGTGAACAAGGCATATGTGTAGCTTGATATTTCCCACAATCGCACCACTTGTTAGGAAGGTTACACTAAAACGACCAATTGGTCGCACTTCTCTTGGAACTACTGTCTCATGGACCATGAAAGTATGGTTGCTCCGATCAAAACTATCGATTCTATGACTATTGGATTTACTTATTTCCAATTTCATAAAATGTATGCAAGTTTCTGTGTATACCTAACCAGAAGCTAAAATTAATGCGTGTTGTTTTCCCATGGTTGGAAACAGTGTCCCTGTTTTAAAATAAGTTGATTGGACCAAAGCAGTGATGGGAAGGTTGTGCATGCCTTTTAATACTCTGTTGATCGAATCCACAAGGTTGGTTGTCATCTGACCCAACGGCTACCTCCATCGAATGCTTGAATCCAATCTTGTTGTGGTATATTGTCTAACCATTTCAAAGCCTTCGAGTTTATTATGTCGATTTCTCTGTGGTAGTATCGATATATAGACTTATTGATCGAGTAACCTGTATTGAAATAGTAGACAATGCATTATTACACTAATTATAAAAATTATGAATGAAATTATTAAAAATTACACTAATTGTAAAAATTAAGAATGAAATTATTACCCATAGAAATAACTTTTTTCTTCAAAGCATTGTCCTTAAATTCCCTTGCAAAATTTTGTGAAATATGTCGGACACATAACATATGGTTTGACGGAGGATCTTGCCACCCATTATTCGGATTATTATAAATTTGATGTTTTTTTTTTCTCAAATGTGATGTTTTTTTTTCCGTTAGAATGATTTAATCCATTAATTCAACAACTTGAATTACAAAACACCTGACCCTCGAAGCTAGTCTTTTCCAAACAGCTTGACAACCCTAGATTTTTTAGGAACACACACACCTTGACTCTACTAGCCAAGTCTTCTCCACACAATTTGACAACCCCAAATTGTTGAAGGAACACTAACACCACTATCGGGTTTGAACACAATGGTTTGGAACTTGAATAGTTTCTTCTAACAAGCTGATTATAAGAATGACTATCACACTCTAAGAAAAACACTTAGAAAATATTTCTCATTTGAACAGATGTTTCTCTCTTTGAACTCTAAAATGATTTCTTCTTTAGCCTTGAGTAGCTGTTTATAGATAAAATTGGGGCTTCAATTTTGTCTTTGTTTAATTATGAATTGTATCTTCATTCCTAGCTTGTTCAAGATCTTATTCAAAAATAGTTCTGAACAAGACGTTTTTTGATAATATGTTCTTTAGCCAATTCTTTATTTCTAAATCCAATATGAGCAGTTCTTCTAGATTTATTCAATTCATATTTTGTTAAGATTGAGTTTGTAAATTCTTTAGATTGATACTGTTCGTATTTTGTTAAGATTGAGTTTGTAAATTCTTTAGATTGATACTGTTCGTATTTTGTTAAGATTGCTTTGGTAAATTCTATAGATGAAACTTCCTTCTTGTTGCCTACTTTGATCTAGGCGAGAACATAGTGTTGGACCGGTTCTTGAACTTTCACAACTAGGAATATGACTAAGTCCAATTCAGTATTTTGTCCTTTGTCATAATCTGAGTCATATCTTTGCCAATAATAAATGTATCTTCTCGTGAGTGTTTCTACTTATAAACAATTCTTGATCATATCTTCCTGTAAATAATTTATATATTCTTGTAAATAATTCATATCTTGTTGTAGATAAATCTTGATCAAATCTTCTTGTGATAAATCTTGATTAAATAATCTTGTAAATAATTCACATCTTCTTGTAGATAAATTTTGATCAAATCTTCTTATAAATAATTCATATCTTATTGTTGATAAGATGTTGATCATATCTTCTTCAAATCTTGACCATATCTTCTTTTGCACTTGGTCAAAGATTTTCATCAATTATAAATCTGAATCAAATCTTATTTTAGATTGTCTTAAAAAACACAAATCTTCTTACATACTCTGTGAAGTCAAATATATTGTTATCATAAAATACTTTTATTAACATCAAAACTCTAAGTATAAAACCAACTTAGTTCCAATAGATTGCCTGTAATATCTTTGGGGATATTTCTTCTTTCGGTTGTCCCACATATTCTGAATTTTTTTGGATATGAAAGCGAGTTCCTCTTCTTTTGAGTCTCCATTTTGATCTTCTAAATCATCATCCTATGATTCTGCTGTTGCATTAAGAACTTTCTTCTACTTGGATTTCAAAGCCAAGGTTGGTTGCTTTTTCTTGAGCTCATCCCCTGCAAGTTCAATTTCATGTGATCGGAGACAGCTCATTAATTCTTCCAACTTAATCGTATTCATATCCTTTGCTTCTTGAATGATAGTGATCTAAAGTCTCCATTTGCTTGGTAGACTTCTTAGTATCTTCTTCACATGATCAACAATAGTATAACTCTTCTCAAGTATCTTTAATCTTGAGACCAGAGTCTGGAATCTGGAAAACATTGTCTCAATGTCTTCATATTCTTCCATCTTGAACTATTCATTCTTTTTGACTAAGAGGTTGGCCTTTGCTTCTTGAACTTGCTTGCTTCCTTCATCACTTGCTTGCTTCCTTCATCGGTCATAATCAAACTATCATAAGTACTCTTTGTTGTCTCTTGTTGGTGCACTTGTCAAACTCCTTGAACGTGATTGCATTTGTCATGAATGTTTTGGACTTATGATGCATCTTGTACATCTTCTTCTGATCAGCATCCATCTCTTTCTTTGGAATCTCAATACCATCAGTAGTCTTTGGAGCAGTATAACCATATTCCACCAAGTCCCAAAGTTTAGGATCTTGTGAAATGAAAAAACTTCTCATCCTGTCCTTCTAGTACTCAAAACATTCTCCATCAAACAAAGGTGGTCTGTTGATGTTTCCTCCAGCGGCTTCGTCATTGAATCAAGACATGTTGAACCCTTGGATCTTTCTTTATACACTTTAAAGTGCTTAGCCTTGAGACCGAGCTTTGATTCCAATTGAAGGTGCAAACACGAGAAGAGGGGATTGAATTGTGTTTGACTAAGTTGGTAACTTTTTCATTATTTGATTAAACTAGTTTAAACATGATGATTTACTTGGAGTAGAAGCAATAAGAAAACTAAGTTGTGCAGGAATAACGTGATACACGTAATTTATCCCGGTTCACCACTAGCTTGGTTACATCTAGTCCCTTGACTTAGAAGGATTTAATCCACTAATTTAACAACTTGAATTACAAAGCACATGACCCTCCAAGCCAGTCTTCTCAAAAAATCATTTATAGCAGTAATTAAATCAGATTGAGTAAAGTTAGAAAATACTTCAATTTCTTCATCTGCTGATTCACTGAATCCATACATGTTGAACCCTTGGATATTTCCTCAAACACTGTAAAGTGCTCAGCCTTAAAATCGGGATCTGATGCCAATTGAAGTTGTAGACACGAGAAGGGGGTTGAGTTGTGTTTGCCAAAGTTGATAACTTTTTGCTAATTTGATTAAGGTTGGTTGGTTTTTATGAATTACTTAGATAAGAAGCAATCAGATTCAGAGGTAGCAAACAATGAAAACATAAATAATTTGACCCATAGATTTATACTAGTTCACTACTAACTTGACTACATCCGATCCTCTCATTCAAAATGCTTTAATCCACTAATTCAAATACCTTGAATTACAGAGCATTTGACTATCTAAGCCAGTCTTCCCAAATAGCCTGACAACCCCATATATTTGACGAAATAACCACCTTGACCCTACAAACCAAGACTACTCCCAACAACCTGCAACCCCAGATTGAAGAAGGAACTAAACCACTATCGGGTTGGATACAAAAGATTGAAACTTTAAGTGTTTGCTTCTAACAAAGCTGATAATAATAATAACTCTCACAGTGTATGAAAAAACACTTAGAGAATATTTCTCATTCGAACAAGTGTTTCTCTGTTTGAATTCTAAGATGAATTTGGAATTTTGAGCTTGAGTTCTTCTACTCTTTTTTGCTTTTCGATGATCTTCTTGTTCAGCTTTGAGTATCTATTTATAGTTAAAATTAGGGCTTCAATTTAGTCCTTCTTTAATTTTGAATTGTATCTTGTTCAGATTGAGTTTGTAAATTCTTCATATTGATTTTGTTCGTATTTTGTTCAGATTGCGTTTGTAAATTCTTCAGATTGATTATGTTCATATTTTGTTGTAGATAAATCTTGATCAAATCTTCTTCAAATCTTGACCATATCTTCTTTTCAACTTGGTCAAAGATTTTTTTTCAATTATAAATATGAATCAAATCTTATTTTAGATTTTCATCAATTATAAATTTCAATGAAATCTTATTTTAGATTTTCTTCAATTATAAATCTAAATCAAATCTTATTTTAGATTTTCTTCAATTATAAACTGAATCAGATCTTATTTTAGATTTTCTTCAATTATAAACTGAATCAAATCTTATTTTAGATTTTCTTCAATTATAAACTGAATCAAATCTTATTTTAGATTTTCTTCAATTATAAATTTGAATCAAATCTTATTTTACATTTTCTTCAATTATAAATTTGAATCAAATTTTATTTAAGATTTTCTTCAAAAACATGAATCTTCTTTCATACTCTTTGAAGTCAAATATATTGTTCTCATAAAATACTTTTGTTATCATCAAAATTCTAAGTATAAAATTAACTTGGTTCCAACATAATACGTCTGAGCATACAATCTTGATGACCCTTTTTGCAGTGTACCAGATAGGACACCTGTACCATACACAAAACCTCTATTCCTTCCTCTAGTTGCCTCAACCCACTTTGTGTGCTCAATAACTCTCATCTCTTCTGGATGAGGTCGACTTTGAGGAGGAAGATTTGCATGTCTTGCTAGAAATTCATCTATAGTTTGGTTATAAGATTGTTGTGTAAATAAAAAACAATTGAAATGTTAAAAATTAATTAGAGATAATATTATAATAAAAATAAAATAAAAGTTAATTAGAGATAAGATTATAATAAAAATAAAATAAAAATTAATTACATACTTAAATCAAATTTAAAAAACCATACGTACATCAACATTCTTGGCACGAACATAAATAAATTCCTATGTACCATTTTTTTTTACAACAAAAACTTCGTAATCTTCGCTGGTCTTCCAAACTCATTCTCCTAAAGTAATATGAAACAAAGAAAAATAATAATTAAATATTTGAACAAACAAAATAAATATTTAGAAAAATAAAATAATTAATATCGTGTGTGGGTGATTTTCCCGCTCTCTAATGCTCTGTTTTTTTTGTTGTATTTGATTTTTTTTTTTAATTCATCTGATTTTCAATACTCATACAACGCTTTTCAAATGGACTCTCCAATCCACTTAGGGAACTTCATACTGTTGCACATATATCGTTGCAAATCAGAGAGACGGGCATCACAACATTTATTAAATACATCCATCACATGTAATTGGTGCTCGGCCTTCCACGTACACAAACTGTATCCAAAAAAAATCATTAAAACAATATTTAAAAGGAACTTTAAAGAAAACTTAAAAAAATTAAATATTTCATTAAGTATTACTTACTTTAAAAGTATAAAAAAATTGAAGTCAATCATTCTGATCTTTATTCTTTCTTATTTCACCCCACGTTTTATAAGATTTTTGATACTTTTGTTTCAATACAGTGGTGATTGTAGTTGCAGATTCTACTGAAGGAATTACTTGTAAAAATAAAGTAGTATAAAAAATTAGTTAAATCATTTAAAAAAATTATGTGTAAAAAATTATAAGAATAACTAAAAGTAATTAATTAAGTACTTACCTGTGACCAATAGGTTTGAGGACAATCCAACCCTGGCGATCAACATAAACCATGTCAAGATCATTAAGATCCACTAGATCAGCCTCTACGAATATACGTGGATGATTTGTCAATTCAGCTTCAGGTTTATTGGATCAGCCTCTACCAAAGTAGGATCGTTCAAAAGAATACAACGAGTCCTTCGACGCATAACTTGTTTTCTCCTTAAATCAACTCCACCACCAGTTAGTGATGGGTCAAACGATCCTTCTCCTGATGCCATCACTATATATAATATATATGATATATCATATTAGTATAAATATAAATAGAAATATAAATAAAAAAAATTATATAAATATTATTACAATTATTACTATCATTCAATTTCCATCCTCATAAATCAACATGAATAGAATCCTTCTCAACCTCTAATTCTTCATCATCATCTTCATGAACTTCTTCATCAGTTTTGGTAAATCATCACATAAGTGATTTAATGGCTCAATTTCTATCACGTCATGTACATTGTTGAATATTTCATCTACTTGATATGCTTCTTCTTCCCAAATATAACAAACAATGATTAGTTTTAATATATAATTAATAAAGTGTGTGTATATATATATATATATATATATTAAATTAAAAAAAATAATTCAACAAATTAAACTCACTCCAAGTAAGGTTGAATTTATGTGCAATTGACCAACACATGAACATGTGCTGAATTGAATACTTTCTCATTTGGCTAATAAGTGAACTCTCTTCCATGATGGCGACATGATAGACCAAATAATGACAAGGCTAATTAATGAATGTCTTTTAGATGCTAACTCAATTTCATTTCTATTATTACTTGGTGAAATTGTGTCGCTAAAATAATATGAACAAAATGAGTTTTTTCACGTTGGTAGAAGCACATATTAGAGTTAGCGAAGCCATCAAATAAAGGTTTTTTCACGTTGGTAGAAGCACATATTGGCATGCTTTGTCACATTTTTTGTCACAATTGTAGGCATTCTGTCATTTTATGCTATCAACCTGCATGACATGAGTTTGTTCATAAATTCTTCCTTTTCGATTTTAGCTTTAGCGACTATCAATGCCAAAGCTTAAAAGAATTTATGGGAGGGCCAAAATAAAATAAACATAGGATGAATGTAAAAAATATTTAGATATGAAATGTAATGAAATCAAAATTGGTGGAATAATTAGTATCATTGTTTTTCATGAAGAAAAACGCGGTTCAAATTTTTTATTTTTCATTTTAAGATTTCAATCTATTTCTTGCTCAAGAAAATATAAACCAGTTTTGAAAATATCGTCTTCAAGTGTAGAACTTGCGACTTGATTCTTATTCAAAACATTGATTAGTTATTGTGACAAAGTGTAAACTCTTCATATATATTACATTGTATTATATATGTCATTATGTCTCGAATATAATTAGCAAAAAAGTTATATTTTAAATATAAGTAAAATATGACTAATTCTACTATATTTAATGTAATAATTCCCGTGATACTCTTTAATTAATGTAAATCTTACTTTTCAATAACTCGTTATATTCCTCGTAAAAAAAACTCATTTTATTCTCATGAACAAGTTCCCATGAAGAAAAACTTAGATAATACAATGAATTTTTTATTACATTGAAAAAATTACACGAACCTAACTGTTTTTCTTAAATGGTTTGAAAAATGAGGGACATGAAAGAACAACTCCGGTTATACTATGTTTGAATGTTTGATGTAAAAACTAGTTTTGGGATTGGACAAACTGGGGGACAAGGAATTAGAAAAAAGTTGTAATTCTTGTCTTTCGTCAATTATTGGACAACTTCTTGTCCTCTGGACAAACTATCTAAAATACCAAAATACTCTTTTATTTTCTCCTGAAAAATATTATCTCTCCCTCTCTCTCTTATCTCTCACACTCACTTACTCTCTCTCTCTTTTCTCTATCTCTCTCTCTTCTCTATTAATATTTTATGTTTATACATATCGTAAATGACATCCTAGTAAATTTCACATTATTTTGTTTGTGATCTCCATTGTTTACCAAATATCTTATAATACAAAAAGTTTGTCTTATACTTTTCTATTTAGATTGTCCTATACTACTTTGTCTTGTCCAATACTTACTCTTTTGAAGATCAAATGGACCCTTAGTCTAAAAACAAATATTTATTACAAAGGAAAATTGACAATTAGTAACTAACCGAGGGAAAAGAAAAAATTAAGAACTATTATGAAATTAACCAAAATAAGATAAAGGTAAAATATAGAAGAGTAGAGATAACATGAAAAATAGAAAAGAGAAAAAAGAAGAATATAGAATTGCATTATTCTATTCAAAAGATGTACTCTTTACAATGGAATTGAGTCCTATTTATATGACACAAAATTTGTAGGTTACAAGCATGTGAATGATCACATTAACACCAGAAATAATGGCCACTAGCAATTAATAAGGCCACTAACTAATATTAAGAGGTAAGTGAATGACCATAATATTAAAGACTACTAGCATTTAATAGATCCAGTTACTCACAAATGAAATGAGAGTTATAGGAATGTTGAAGGCAATTGAAATGAACATCCACTAAATACAACATACTTACTACCAAAAACTCATTTGGAAAAAGCTCTGCTGAAGGAAAAAGAGTACAACATCTTTTGTGAGGAAAATGTCTCATTAAAAACCTTAACAGGAAAACCCAATGAAACAAAATCTTTGTGAAGGAGAAAAGAGCACCATATATTTATTTGTTCTCCTCATGTAGACAATAATCTTTGAGATGACGAAGAATAACCTTTTGCTGAAAAGCTTTGACTGACGGTGTAACTTTACAAAATAATTTTTTGTTTCTCCTTTATTTTATATTTTTTTCAAATTAGAAGTGCATGCAATATTACTTCCATAGAATCGTTGCAATAATCTTTTCTATGATAAAAATCACAAATATCTTGTATTTGATGAATCATAGGCTTCAACCAAAAACACATTCTTGACTTTTCTCTTATAGTACTAAAATTTCCTCACCATTTGATGATATTGTTGTTGTGGTTTGTTTCACAGATCTCCATGAATAGTTTTACTTCCTCGTGTAAATAAATAGCTTGTTTGTGATCTCCATTATCAGGATTTAAAAAGTAACTTGCATCTTTAAGATAACAAAATATATACTTGATCTTATTCCTAAAAAGTTCGTACGTATAATAAATTAACAACAAATGGTATTTCAAAATAAAATAATAATTGGCGAGATACAATATCATTTGCATTTGATTGCACTAGTAGACAATACTTTGGGACCAATAAGTAATCATCATTTTCTTGATTTTTAAAAAGACATTTGTTCACAATTGGTGATCTTACAACAATCAGAGTGCACAACTAATTTGACTTGTCCATATATGCCCAATTTAGAATTTCTCTATATAAACTTTATAATTAACAAAAATATTTTTCAAATACTTATTTTATAATCTCAAATAAATTTTATATTTGCTTGATATTTCATCTAAAACTATTTCTTTAAGCAATCAGATTTCACAATGTGTATCTAGATTGTTTAAGCACATAAAGAAACTTCCTCGTTATGATCAAGACATCTCTTCAATAGTTTGAATTACACATCTCACAGAAATTAAATACTTTGCAGAGTTTCATATAATCATCACTATCAAGTGAGTCACACAAAAACATAGTAACATATCTCTCATAAAATTAGATTTTTTGTCCTTGGAACCGACTTTTCTACCAGACTTCAAACACAATTGAGACTCATTTGCAATATTATATTTCTAACACGGACATCTAGTTTGTCTGGAGCATTAGCAGTTGGTAATGGATTTCATAAATTTTGCAAATGTGTTATCTTTGGAACTTCTGGTTCAAACTAATTTGTATCAGGATCAAGATGAGATGATAATATATTTCAATAATCATTTTCAGGGGCTTATTCTCTCGTCATAATATTGAGAATACTAATTCATCAAATGATAATCAACAAACTCATTTGTAAACAAGTCTCAAAAATTACTTAAATAACTTCCATAATAAAAATTTGAAATTAACTCATCCAACAAAAACAAAATGATGGTTTAAAATAATAAAATTAAGAAGACTAACTCACATATTACTACTCATAGCTCACATGTATGATTTATGAGACAAATATTTATGTTTACATTTGTTCAATGTAATACCCTTAATTTTAAAATGTACTTTTTGAATTTTCGGGTGCTTGTATGTTGAATTATGAGGTTTTTTAGCCAGTTTTATGGGTATTTTGGATGTGAAATGCCATAAATATTTTTGTGGGTCCTGTTTCAAATTATTTGGCGAGAAATAATTTAGTTACGTTGCGAAGAATTTATTACCGAACTATTTTGTTAGAAATATCTATAGTTGCAAAAAAATTTACCTATCAATTGAGCTGCAACGGGAATAGACATTTTTATCAAAATAATTGGAGATGTGAGTAATGTGTGTAAGAGTTGTAATTATTTGTTGCTTTGGTTAATATATGTATGTATTTATATATATATATATTTTGGTTGGTGAGTTAGTATATATATATATATATATAGTTTAGTAAGTTAATATATATGTGTAAGAGAAGCAAGGAAGCAAAAAAAAACAGAAACATTCCTCCCTGTTCGCGAATTCTTCTCCTTTCTCTCTCTGTTTCAAAACGGTGTTAGTGGTTTTCAAAACCACCAAACACAAAACCTCACATATCACCTAGATCTAAGCTTTATCTCGCGAAGCGACTGAAGAGAAAGTTGATCGTGATCACGTTGCGGTGCTTGGGAACTAACTTTCGAAGCGTCGTGCGAAGCGAAAATTTGTCGGAATTTATCGAGGTGCCGTAATCGGCCGTTCGAGCTACCGTCGAGGTAAGGGCTCATTCCAATTTTTAGCTTGCATATAGGACTTTATATGTGTATTTGTGGGGTTTGTTTTGATGGAGGTTATGTGTGAATTTGGGGAAAAGGAATTTAATGGGATTTATGTGAGTTGTGGAAAAGAAATTTGGTAGTTTATGTTTAACAATTTTGAGTTTAGATTTGGAGAGTTATGATTGAAAATTTTGGAAAATAAATTTGATGGGTTAAGGTGTATTGTTGTGAGAAATGAAGTTAATGAGTTTTGAGGTGTGGGTGATGGTGATTTTTACTTGGTATGGTTGATGTGTTTATGGGTAACTTTATGAATGTGGATATTTGCTTTATGTTTCAAGATGTGGGAATTTGAATAAATGCAAATTATGTGTGTATTTTGATTTGGTATGAATTGATGAGATTGTGTATGTGGTGATTTGAGTTCAATATGATTTGTGAATTTAATTTCATGTGATTTGAGGATTGTATGCATTGAGTATGCTCTGTGTCAAATTTGAGAATCATTAGTGTTAAATGAGCA
Organism: Cicer yamashitae; assembly: GCA_037974755.1. Taxonomy (NCBI): domain Eukaryota; kingdom Viridiplantae; phylum Streptophyta; class Magnoliopsida; order Fabales; family Fabaceae; genus Cicer; species Cicer yamashitae. Next base: position 9,348,521 of record JBBPBQ010000001.1, on the reverse strand, counting down.
TTAAAAATGGGGAATCTTTTAATAGCTGCATTTACTTAATGATTGTGGTGTCGAGAGTCAGAGTATGCTCATGCATTTCATAGTAGTGATAGTGGTGACCGGATGGGCCACAAGATGATTCCACGTGATTGGATGGTTCATCTTATCCTTACAGGGATTATCGCGTCGGTGATAGTGGTGACCGGATGGGCCACGGGATGATTCCACGTGATTGGATGGTTCATCTTATTCGCATGGGGGATGATTCCACGTGATTGGATGGTTCATCTCACCCTTACATGGATTATCGCGTCGTGCTAACCTGTGAGAGGTTGCACATTAGTAAATCGTGCTAGCCTGTGAGAGACTGCACCTTGGTAATTAGTACTAGTCTGTGAGAGGCTGTACAATTATGATTTACGCCCTTCGAGGAGGATTTGATGATATTCCGGAATCATGTGCATTGGCATATACGCATTGCATTAGGGTGCTTGGCACACGAGTCATGTTTGACATGTTATGATGTTTGTATATGCGTACTTGATTGTGATGAGTGATTTGTGTTGTGTTGGTGTTTGTGATTGATTGAATTGGTGTTGAAAGTGTTGGAATGAATTTGGAGGTGTTGGAATGTTTTTGAAAGGGTTAAAAATTGATTTTCTGCTGTTTTGACAGGTGTATTCGACTACACCTGTGTTGTAGTCGAATACAAATGATTAAATTAGCTACTGACTTGATTTTTTGAAGTGTATTCGACTACACAAGGTGCTGTATTCGAATACAGTTGAATGGAATGCTGTATTCAAATACAGACAGGTTGTATTCGAATACAGTAGTGCTGTCAGTGCTGTTTTTGCTGTTTTTCTGCTATTTTCGCAAGTGTATTCGACTACACAGTGGTTGTATTCGAATACAACAGTGAAATTTTGTCCAAAACTTCATTTTTCAACTTTGTTTATGCATGTTTAGCATATGTAAACCCTTCTTAGATGTATGCTAAGTTGGAGGGTGATTTTTATGCATTTAAAAACATAAATGCTACGTGATGTTTGTTAATTTTGGATTGGTGACCCTTTACAACTTTTGGGGAAATCTGGGCTTTGCCCTCAGATGAGATTTAGGATCGTCCTACCGGTTAGTACCATAGAGAGGGGAAGGTAGTTAGTGATGCCTGATCGGAGCTGTGTCAGGAGTTTTGTGCTGGGCGCGTGGAGATTACCCGGGCTGTACAGTTTTTTGGTAGCATGATCAGACTAGGCGACGGTATAGGATCTAGAAGTCTTTCTTTTGTGGTTGTAATTATTTTAATTGGGAAGACTGTACTTATATTGTCAGTCTGACTTATTTTTTGATGGGTCCCTGTAAACTTTTGATGTGATTTGGAAGAATTTAAATACTTTGGATTTGTAATTTTCTAAAATTATTTCCGCTGCTGTAAATTATATTGATTTTGTCGTTGTGTTACGACATTAAATAGTTTATCCAAAAGTATTTACTTATTCATTTATTTAAAAAAAAAAAAATTACACACGTGTTTTTGGTGTTAAAAATCGGGCTGTTACATTCAAACCCATGTGTAATTCTTAATAAAACTTTGACATGAAACTACAAGTATTACAAATTTCTTTTTGTACTTTCTACAAGACAATAAGAACAAAATTTGTCCGATTCTTCTCATTATTTCTCTCTATCAAATAATTTCTTAGAATTCAAACCTTACATGAAAAGAAATTATACTTAGAGAAGTTAAACTTCTCCATCATTCATATGAGTTATTACATCATGATATTCATAAAAAATCATCACTCCACTATTAGGAGCAATAATAATCTTCATGGAATTTTTATCACCTTCTCAATATCATAATATTCACAATTGTTTCTTTCATAAATACCACATCAATGATAATCTCTACCAATCCAATCATTATAACCACAACATTGATTATGCAATCTATCATATGACCTTTTATATATTTATTCATCAATTGCTCCTTTGTTTTATTCATAATTGTGATTATTCTATCATAATATTCTTTCCTTCTTCGCTCAAGAGCATATTCGAGTGGTATACAAACATGTATTGTCTCTTATTTTTCTTTCTCAAACTATTTATTTTCCCTTACTTTTTCAAGAGCATATTCGAGTGGTATACAAACACGTATTGTCTCTTATTTTCTTTCTCAAACTATTTATTTTCCCTTCCCTTCTCAATTTTGTTACTTCAAGTGCATGCACTACTCTTTTATTCAATCACAAATGTTCATAAAGAATGTCCAAGGAAAATTACACATTTTGTAATCCTAAAAGGATGTGTGATATTAAATTATTAATTCTTCAAGAACTATATACCAAAAATCCCAATTTGAGCAATCCTATAGGGATGCTTGAATACAAATTTTTAGTTAATTCTTCAGGAACTATATCACAAATGATCTTTACAAACAATGATAAAAAACAATGTATTCTTTGAGCAATCCTTCACTGATGCTTAATTATTAAATTCTTAGTTCTTCAAGAACTATATAAAAATATCAACAAATTGTGATCCAAAAAAATCACACTCTTGCAAATAAGAATAAACATACTCCCTCTGGTCACTCTTATAAGCAAACAAAACCACTTTTGTGGGTGTTTAGAAGTTAACTGCAATTAATTTTCTAGGTTTTATGTAAAATACAAGTTAAATTTACTAAATCATCTATTTTTAATGTCAAATGCTTAAATATCAATATTAAATATTTTAAATTAAAGGAAGGGTGTATTGAGAATAATAACATTAAATGAGTGAAAAATAGTTAACTTTTACTTATAATACCGGCTAAGATTAAGACTTTTTTATGCTTATAATAGTGATCAGATGGAATATATCTCATAATGGTACAATATTAACATGAAAGAAAAACAAACCAAAGCTATAACAAAGAACTAATATAATGAATTAGGTTACCTCAAAGAAAATAGTAAGCAAAAATTCTTATTTTTTTTATTTATTTTTGCAATAGAACCTCCAATCTAATAATGTATCACTAATATAATTGATAATCCTATTGATAATGTATTATGAAATTAACAAAAATAAGAGAAAGATAAAATATAAAAGAATAGAGATAACTATGAAAAATAGAAAAGAGAAGAAAGAAGAATATAATATTACATTATTTTCTTCAAAAGATGTACTTTTTACGATGAAATAAAATTCTATTTATACGACACCAAACTCATAAATTACAAACATGTGAATAATCACATTAACACTATAAATAAATATCCCTAACAATTAGTAAGACCACTAACTAATATTAAAAGGCAAATAAATGACCATAACATTAAAGATTACTAGTACTTAATAAATCCATTTACTCGTTAATAAAATAAGAGCTATAATTATAACAAAACAAAAACAAAAAAGAGATGTGAAAAGCAATAGAAGTTGACTTCCACTAACGAATAATATAAGCAACATGAAATGTAGAAAAAAGGGGACTTATACAAACATGCCCCATCTTGTGCGCGGTCCACACCATTAATTAGACCAAGCCGTATGCAATCCTCAGATGTCTAATTCCATCACGTGAAGTGCCACATTTTATTTCCAAAATTCCAAAAAGTGGGCTCCATCCAACTTGGATTGTTGGTCAACATCAAAATTTAAAGGAACAGTTACCAATGCAGTTTCTTTCACAAAAGCCAAATCATGCACTATATTTAATTCCTTATCATTAGCATATTTAATTATTTGTCTATTTCCAAACAAATTTCCACAATCATTGACACCAGCTTTTACCTGTTTAATTTTGATTATCCTGCTCGTCTATTCTATATTTATTAGAGGCTTGAATTAGAGTAATTTATTCTAACATTTATATATGTAATTTATTTTTTTATTTGGAGGATAAGTTTCACATATAGTAATACGAAATATTAAGGTAAAATATATCATGTGGTCTTTTAATTTATACAAAATAATATATTAGTTTTTTTTTAACAAGTTAGTCATTTATTTTTTTTAGTCTCAACTTTATGTTTGTGACTGTTATCCTAATTTCAAACTAAAATGTTCCCAATTTTTTTAATAAACTCGTCAAATTCTTAAGGGATTTTGATTGCAATAGTCATAAAAACGTAAACCCTCAAATAAATTTTAGAAAAATAATTAAAATAGAGAGAATTCAAGTGAGATAGATTTTAGGGTTCTTGAAATTAAACGCAAAATTATCTCAATTTATGTCATAAAATCACATAGAATTTTATTATATTGTTCTTTATATGATTGATAACAAAACTCATAGTATTATTTTAAAAATCTGTAACAAAAAATGATTGATATGAGGTTAGGACTAAAACTAGTTCAACAGTGTAACTTTAACAAACATAAAGAACTAAATTGATACAAAAAAAAAAGTTAAAGTATCAATTTGATATTTTCATGTAACTAAAAGGACTATACAATGTATTTTGTCTAATGACGAACTAACATCTTTAGATCAACGCTTCATAGAGTTTGACGAACATAACTTACATATAGTATATATATATATATATATATATGTTAAGTGATGGAAGAAAATTAGAATCAGGAAGCAACATTTTCCTCCTTGCCTTGCAACTTCTTTCTTCTTTTCTTTCTCTGCTTCGCGAAAACGTGTTGGTGGGTTTCAAAACCATCAAACACAAAACCTCACTTCTCACCTAGATCTAAGCTCCCATTCGAGAAGTGGCAAAAGGGAAAGTTACTCACCTATACGCTACGGTGCTAGTGAGCCAACTTTGGAAGCGTCGTGCGAAGCGAAGTTTTACTGGAATTTAATCGTGGTGTCGTAATCGTCCGTTAAAGATACAACATAGGTAAGGGCTCCTTCCAAATTTTTAGCTTGCATATAGGACTCTATATGTGTATTGGTGGAGTTTGATTTTGATGGGGTTTATGTGTGAATTTGGGGAAAAGAAATTTAATGGGTTTTATGTGAGTTGTGGAACAGAAATTGGTTTAACAATTTGGAGTTTTGATTTGGTGTGTTATGGTTGAAAATTTTAGAAAATGAATTTGATGGGTTTAAGGTGTAATGTTGTGGGAAATTAATTTAATGCATTTTATGGGTGAAATGGTGAAATTGAATTTAATGAGTTTTGAGGTGTGGGTGGCGATGATTTTTACTTGGTGTGATTGATGTGTTCATGGGTAATATTATGATGTTGAGATATGTTTGATGTTTGAAAATGTTGGGTTTTGAATAAATGTAATTTATGTGTGGATTTTGATTTGGTGTAAAATGAATTGTTGAGATTGGTGTATATGGTGATTTGAATTTCCTGTGAATTGTATATGGTGTATATGTATGAGTATGCTCTGTGTTAAATGTGAAAATCATTAGTGTTAAATGAGCATTAAAAATGGGGAATCTTTTAATCGCTGCATTTACTTAATGATTGTGGTGTCCAGAGTCAGAGTATGCTCATGCATTTCATAGTACATGGTGACCGCGATGGTGCCATGGTGATAGTGGTGACCGGATGGGCCACGGGATGAAGCCATGTGAATTGTTGGTTCATCTTATCCTTGCGGGGATTATCGCGTCGTGCTGATCTGTGAGAGATTGCACTCTAGTTGTGCTGATATGTGAGCGATTGCACTCTAGAAAACAGTGTACAACCTGTGAGCGGCTACACTTTAGTAGATCGTGCTGGTCTGTGAGCGATTGCACCTTGTTAATTAGTATATCGGCCAGTGAGAGGCGGTACAATTATGATCTACGCCCCTTCGAGGAGGGTTTTGGTGATATTCTGGGATCATGTGCATTGGCATATACGCATTGCATTAGGGTGCTTGGCACGCGAGTCATGTTTGATATACTGTGATGATTGTATATACATATTTGATTGTGGTGTGTGAAGTGTGCCATTTTTGGTGTTTGTGATTGATTGAATTGGTGTTGAAAGTGTTTGAATGACTTTGGTATGTTTTCAAAACTGAAAATCTGTCATTTTTACAGTTGTATTCGAATACAACAGGGTTGTAGTCGAATACAGATGACTTGTTTTTGCCTGGTCCGACTGGACCAGAAGCTTCTCAGGCTCAAGCATTTACTTTTCTATTTAGAGACCAACGTCTTGGAGCTAATGTAGGATCGACTCAAGGACCTACCGGTTTGGGTAAATATCTAATGCGTTCCCCGACTGGAGAAGTTATTTTTGGGGGAGAAACTATGCGTTTTTGGGATCTGCGTGCTCCCTGGTTAGAACCTCTAAGGGGTCCTAATGGTTTGCACTTGAGTAGACTGAAAAAGACATACAGCCTTGGCAAGAACGTCGTTCCACGGAATATATGACTCATGCTCCTTTAGGTTCTTTAAATTTCGTTAGAGATTAATTCTGGTTTGTCTGCATCTGCTTCCTCCGGTTCCGGTAAACCTGCAGTATTCTTAACTTGATTTTTCTTTTTAAGGTCAAGTTGTTTGTCATATAACATAATATAAATCAGATAATTGAAGAATGAAATCAATATAGCCAAAACATCAGTTTTGTTTTTGGTGGTTTCTGATTGTTTCTAAACATCAGTTTTGTTTCTGTGGATCTCATTTTTCCTCTAAATTTTTGAGAACCTGAAACATACTTATCTAGCTTTGATGTTTAAGATCAAGCTTCTTGTTATTACAGTAAATATAATATCAGACAATAGTTAAATTTAAAGAAAGATATAACTTATATGTCAACAGTTTCAGTTTGAAAATCCTATTATTTCTTCTTTTCTGGTTTTCAGATTCTGAATTTTCATATTCTCTGATTAGAGTGTCTGGATGAAGGAATTTTAATTCCCATCCAGGTTTGCAGTCTTGATGAATTTGATTGGAGTGTTCAAAGAAGTTATATAGAACTTTTTGGAACTGATGGTAATTCTGATTCTTTAGGTAGTTATAGTTCTATTGATATGTGTGATTTCTCTGTTAGTTTTTATTTTGTTGATATGTGTGATTTCTTTGCCAGTTTTGATTATATTGTGTTGATACTCTAGATTTTTTTTGATATTTCTGGTTGTGATAGGTAATGTGCTAACCAGTCCTTCTTCCACCAGAGTCAGTTGGCTTCTGTTTGTTAAGTCTGAGAATATAGACCTTTTTCCCTTCATATATTACAAGAATCCATTCACCAGGCATCATGATTGGTGTTTCAATATGGTTGCTTAGAACATCAGCTACATAAACAATTTTATCCTTTGGTACCCAAATCTGGTTGGGTCCTAGTTTGTTAGTTCTTAAAGGTTTCTTGTCTTTCCATGTGGTTAGCATAGGACAAGATATTTTAGTGTGACCTTTCTTATAGCAAATAGTACATAAATCATCAGAGGGAACAAACTTAGGTTCAGTTATTTTTTCATGCTTCTTTCCATACCATTATCAAGAAAATCTTGAAATACTTCTTCATGCTTATCAGAGTTAAATGTGGTATTTTCAATTGATGTTGAACTATAATTACTTTTCAAAGTTAGATTTTCAGCCTTAAGTTCAGCAATATCAGTTTTCAGATTTGCATTTTTTGTTTTAAGTTCAGTAATATCAGTTTTCAGAGTTGCATTATATGTCTTAAGTTCAGTAAATTCAGTTTTCAGAGTTGCATTTTCTGTTTTAAATTCAACACTTTGATTCTTTAAAACATTAACTTGTTTAGTTATATTTGTATTTTCTTTCCTAAGTGTTTTCAGTTTTAAAGACAATTTGTGATTCTTATTTAAAAAATCATTTATAGTAGTAATTAAATCGGATCCAGTAAAATTAGAAAATACCTCAATTTCTTCCTCTGTTGATTCACTTCTAGAGTTATAATATGTGTTGGATCCTGAGGCAGAGTTGGTATGAACCATCAGAGCCAAATCTGCGTGCTCTTCATCATTAGAGGATTCATTAGAATAATCCCATGTAGCCATCAAACTCTTCTTCTTGGGTCTAGAATCTTTCCTTTGAAGTTTCCTTTTCTTTGTATTTGGACATTCTTACCCGATATGTCCAGGTTTATTACATTCATAGTAGATGATGATTTTCTTGTCATATTTATCATCCTCTCATCTACTAGATTGACTGGAATATCTTTGGAGAAATTTCTTCTTTCTGTTGTGCCACATCTTTTGAACTTTTCTACATATAAGCGCTAGTTCCTCTTCCTCCGAGTTTCCATTCTGATCATTTGAACCATCATCCTCTGATTCTGTTGCTGCCTTCAGAACTTTCTTCTGCTTGGATTTCAAAGCCAAGGTTGGTTGCGTCTTCTTAAACTCATCCTCTACATGCTCAATTTCATGTGATCTGTGAGAGTTGAATTGTGTTTCCAAAATTGGATAACATTTTGCTAATTTGATGAAGGTTGGTTGGTTTTTATGAATTACTTAGATAAGAAGAAATCATATTCAGAGGTAGCAAGTAATGAAAACATATATAATTTGACATATAGATTTATCCTAGTTCACCACTAACTTGGCTACATCCAGTCCTGTAACGCCCCGGATTTTTAATCCAAAACGTTACTTAAAAAAAACGTATTGTTTAGAAAAGTTTACGAAACTTTTTTTTGAATACTTAGCAATTATTCATTTAAATAATTAGTAACAAGCACGTTATTTAATATTATTAAGAAAATATTTATTCAAAATTTAAAACAAAATAAAGACAATTATTCCTAACGGAAGGGAACCACTTCCGTATTTCTACAATTCTAATACATAATAAAAGTTTGTGAACAAAACGATTAGAAAGAAATTATAAATATTGGACAATTCTATTATTACAAAAATTGTCTTGAAAAACCCATGTTTACCCCACGTTCGCCACACGTCAATACTCATTAACTAATCTTGAATCTCCTCGAACTCATTAGTACCTAAAATGTTGTTGTAAGGGTCAGTTTTATTCCATCATCCACATCAAACCAAAGCTAAACATATGAAAGAATAACACAAAACATATAAAAGTAAAAACTTTCAATTTAAAAGAAAAAAATGCGCAAACCGGTAAATGGTATATCAAACATATGCATAATGCATGCTCCTAAAACTATATGATCCGGATATAAACCTGCCACTAAGGCAACTTCCACACAGAAAGGTCACCCATACCAATGGGGAAATCAAACCTGCCACTAAGGCAACTCCCACGAAGATGCATATGCCATGACATGATGATATAGTATCAAGAAATTATATTCCCACACAGCCCACTAAGAATCATGTCATATGCATTCAAAATTACTTTTTAAAATCATCTCTTATTCACATATCACTAAGAACACATACAACACATCCTTATCATGATTATCACATATTCATAGACAAATAATCATAAAAATTATTACTTTCACCACATACACATAAAAATAGAAACTTTATATCATATAGGCCATAAAAATTACACTTTCACATATTTAACAAGAAAATTCAAACTCCAACTCATATACATAATAAAAGTTAGAACTTTATCACATATAAGGTAAAAATTCAAAGTTTATTTCCTATTCATCGTAAAACTACAATTTTATCACACATAGCATAAAATTTCATACTTTACTCCATAGAAATCATATATTACAATTCAATGTCAACAAAAATTGGGGTTTTATTATTTTAATTCATTAGTCTACATTTATTCATTTTAAAATAGAAGTAATCATGATTATTTATTTCATGTCATCCAACCAACGGCCTAACTCTAATTTGTGTGGGGAAAAACCCTTACCTTGGCCGCTTTTTTTCCTAGTACGAAGCTTTAAGCCCCCACAGAGTTGTTTACAAGGAAAGAAATTCCAAGCTTTGGTTACACGAAGAAAATGAGGTGTGAAGGTGATGGTGGCTAGGGTTTCGGAATTCTTTTTTGTTTGTTATTAGTGAGTATACAGAAATTGTGGAGTTAGGAAAATTTAAAGTGGAAATTGTTGGTTAGATACTGTTGGGCCTAAATGAAGAATAAGAGGGATAAAATGTCACTTTTTTTTTTGTTTAACCTTGATCATAAAAACCAAGCCACAAACACATAGCCCAAATTTATACTCATTCAAGTGGGTTGGGTCATACTAAGCCTCAAACCCTTAGCCCAAATTCTTCTTGCACTAGGAAAACACATCAACATATAATATATCTCTACTTAAATATATATATATATATATATATATATATTTATATATATATATATATATACATATATATAAATATATTATATTTAAACTCCCCATTTAAATAATTCTTACTAATAACTTTATCAACTACAAAAATCGAACAAGGCAAATAATTATCACACATAATTTAATATTGAATAATATTGATAGGTTCTAATTATTTTTAAATAATAATTTAGAGGATGTTACAATACTCACCCCCTTAACAATAGTTTCGTCCTCGAAACTAGGTAGACATAAATAGATTAGGGTAGAGTTCTCTCATCTTTTCCTCTAATTCCCAAGTTGCATCTCCAGTCGTTTGGTCCCAAATCACCTTGACCAAGGCGATCTCCTTACCTCGTAGGTGCTTAGTAGTCCTATCTCCAATGCTTAGTGGTGGAATTACAAAGGAAAGGTTCTCCTTCAACTGGATATCATCTGGCGTGATAATATGGGAAGCATCAGCCATGTACTTCCTCAGCTGTGACACATGGAATACGTCGTACAGTTTGGCCAGACTCGGAGGCAAGGCAATCTGATAGGCTACGGGACCCACACGTCGGAGGATCTGATATGGGCCAATGAATTTAGGAGTGAGCTTTTTAGACTTCAGTGCCCTACCAACTCCAGTAGTGGGTGTCACTCTCAAAAACACATGTTCACCTTCTTGAAACTCCAGCGGTTTCCTCCGTTGGTCGGCATAACTCTTTTGTCTGCTTTGTGCTGTCTTCATTCTTTCTTGGATCAGACGAACTTTATCTGTGGTCTGTTGTACCAATTCTGGCCCCACAATTAGGTTCTCACCATCCTGATACCAACACAAGGGAGTTTGGCACTTACGCCCATATAGAGCCTCGTATGGTGCCATCCCAATGCTCGCATGATAGCTGTTGTTATAGGTGAACTCAACGAGAGGCAACATATTATCCCAACTTCCTTGCTCATCCAGCACACACGCTCTTAGTAAATCCTCCAAGGTCTGAATAGTCCTTTCTGTTTGTCCATCGGTTTGAGGGTGATAGGTTGAACTCAATCTCAACTTAGTACCTAGCGCCTCATGTAATGCTCCCCACAAACGAGAAATGAACTTCGGGTCTCTATCTGACACAATGCTGGATGGTACCCCATGTAGTCTAACAATCTCGGCAATGTAGATCTCTGCAAGCTTAGTCACATGATAAGTAGTCCTCACGGGTATGAAATGGGCAGATTTGGTCAACCTGTCGACGATCACCCAAATGGAGTCAAACTTCCGTTGAGTCTTCGGCAATGCTACCACAAAATCCATAGATATACTATCCCATTTCCATACTGGTATATCTAACGACCTTAGTAGTCCCCCTGGTTTCTGATGCTCTACCTTGGCTTTCTAACAAGTCAAACATGAAGCCACATATTCTGCTACCTGTTTCTTCATTCCGGGCCACCAGAATTTTTGCTTAAGGTCTTTATACATTTTGGTGGTACTAGGGTGAATACTCAACTTGCTTTTATGGGCCTCATCCAAGATGGTCTTCCTCAATTCTGTATTGTCGGGTATACAAACACGTCCATTACATCTCAAAATATCGTCTGGGCCCACCTCAAATTCAGGTGCCTTGCCGACCTCGATCAACTTCCTTTTCTCTTGAGTCAACACGTCTGTAACTTGGAGGACTTTAATCTCATTCATCAATTCACTATCTATAATGATCATTCCACATTGCACTTTCCCCAATGGGGAATCCAAATTAAGATCCAAGTCACGGAACTTCTCTAACAACTCCAACCCCTTCATTGTTACAAACAAGAGATGAACTCGCTTCCTGCTTAAGGCATCAGCCACCACATTTGCTTTTCCTGGATGGTAATGCAACGTGAACTCATAATCTTTAATGAACTCCATCCATCTCCTCTGCCTAATGTTAAGTTCCTTTTGATCAAACAAGTATTTCAAACTCTTATGGTCACTAAATACATCAAAACTACACCCATATAGATAATGTCTCCAAATTTTCAATGCGAAGACAATTGTCGCTAACTCCAAGTCATGAGTGGGATAATTCTTTTCATGCACCTTCAATTGCCTTGAGGCATAGGCCACTACTCGTTTGTTCTGCATCAGCACACAACCCAAACCCTGGTAGGAAGCATCACAATAAACTTCATAAGGCTCTTCTGGTTGTGGCAACACTAACACTGGGGGCGTAGTTAGCTTCTCCTTCATCAGTTGGAAACTTTTGTCACACACCTCAGTCCACGCATAAATCTGGTTCTTCTTCGTAAGATGTGTCAATGGAGCAGCAATCTTGGCAAATCCCTCAATAAATCTCCTATAGTACCCGACCAAACCTAGAAAACTTCTAATCTCTGTGATTGTTTGTGGTTGTTTCCATGCCATCACGACTTCTACCTTGGATGGGTCGACAGCAATCCCTTCCTTAGAAATTACATGTCCCAAGAACTTCACTTCTTCCTACCAAAATTCACATTTTACGAGATTGGCATATAGTTGTTGCTCCTTCAGTACTTGTAGAGCTTGACGCAAATGTTCCTCATGTTCTTCTCGGGTCTTGGAATAGATCAATATGTCATCAATAAAGATCACCACGAACTTGTCTAAGAATGGACGGAAGATACGATTCATATAATCCATGAAGATAGCTGGCGCATTGGTCACTCCGAAGGGCATCACCAAGTACTCATAATGCCCATAACGCGTTCTGAAGGCCGTCTTGGATATATCATCTTCTTTCACCCGAATCTGATGGTACCCTGACTTTAGATCAATCTTAGAAAAGACCTCTGCCCCTCTGAGTTGGTCCATTAAATCATCAATGCGGGGTAAGGGGTATCTATTTTTTATTGTGACTTTGTTGAGTTGTCGGTAGTCAACACACAGTCTCGACTTTCCATCCTTCTTCTTGACCAATAATACGGGGGCTCCCCATGGTGACACTAGGCCGAATAAACTTCTTAGATAGAAGGTCTTCCAATTGGTTCTTTAGTTCTGATAGCTCTAAGGGGGCCATTCTGTAAGGAGCGATAGAGATGGGTCTAGTACCTGGAATGACATCGATAGAAAATTCAACGTCGCGGACTGGGGGTAATCCTGGTACGTCTGGCGGGAAAACTTTAGAGAAATCCTTCACCACAGGGATCTCATCGACAACAACCTCTGGAGTCATACTGATGGAGTTGAGAAACACATATTTTTGCACTTCTCCCTTCAGAGAAAACTTCAATCTGTTGGCCGAAAGGAACTTCGAAATGTCAGGATCTGGAAATAACACATTCCGTCGGGCGCAATCTGACATGACGTAGTTGCTAGACAACCAATCCATTCCCAAAATTACTCCAAGATGTTTTAGAGGAATACAAATTAAATCGACCTTAAAATTCATTTTAAACACAGTCAGTGGGCATTGCAAGCACGCCGAATTACATTTTACTGGTTCAGCAGAGGGGAGGGTAACCAGTAAATCGAATGGTAAGGTAGTGACATCTAGTTGGAGCGAATCCACCCAATCTAATGAAATGAACGAGTGTGTTGCTCCTGAATCATATATCACAAAAAGTATTTTCCCAGCAATTAAACACTCACCCTGAATAAGTTCTGAGGAAGATGGTGCTTCTTCTCCACTAATATGATAAACGCGTCCTCGAGCAATAGGGCGTGCAGCATCCTTGTTGTTGACAACATCCTTATTGTCGTCAGCGTCCTTCTCCCGACAATCTTTTGCAAGATGGCCTGGTTTCTGACAGACATAACATATCCTAGTTCTTCTAGGACACTCAAATATCCTATGTCCCTCCTGCCCACAATGATAACATCGAACAGTATGCATTGGGTTCTGTGTTGGATTCTGAGGCCTCTGATCTCCCACGTTTTGGGGACCTGGTCGATCTCTAGCAATCCCTTGTGGGCGACCATAAGGCTTTTGCTGTTGAAACTGTCTGCCTCTATTTTGTTGGTCACCAATTCCCTGTTCAAAGATAATATTTAGAGACATAACCCCATAATTAAATGATAAGGTTGTGGTTGATTTCTACCTGAGGTCTCGCCGGTCCACCAATAGCACCTTTGTTCAGGCGGCCCCGTTTCATGATTTCAACCTTTTTGCATTTCTCCACCAGCACCTGATACTGACCTATCTCTAGGGGTCCCACAGACTCCTTAATCTCATACCTGAGCCCGCTTTCAAACCTCTCGCACATGTACTCTTCATCCACTTGGTTACGGAAGTAGCGAAAATGTTTTGCTAGGGACTCAAACTTTGCCGCATACTCGGACACCGTGAGACTTCCCTGATATAGTCTCAGGAATTGGGCTTATTTCTCAGCCCTGGCACTCTTCGGAAAATATTTGTCCAAGAACTTTCTCTTGAAGACTTCCCAAGTCACCTCTTCGTGGTTTCCTTCCATTATTTGTCTCGCCCCCCGCCACCAGTATTCAGCTTCACCAATCAGTAAGTAGGCCGCGTACTCCACCTTCGTGTCATCGGGGCAGTGGAGGATGTCAAATATCTTCTCTATCTCCTGCAGCCAGAGGTCAGCCTTGTCAGGGTCATGCTCCCCTTTAAATTTTGGTGGATCTTGTCGACGAAATTCAGATAGTCCCCTCGTTGCAACAGCTGCTTCCTCCCTCAGGTCCCTCTGCGCATTACCTTGAGCTTGGATTGCAGCTTGCTGAGCCTGAACTGTAGCTTGTTGGGCCATTGCAGCGGCCATTGCATTCATGGCTTGGATTGCTTCAGTCATGTCACTTCCTCCTTGGGGGACTGATCGATTTGCGCGACGAGCCATACTTCCTACAATTTATCTAATTAGGATAACACTATAGTCTAATTATAACCTTACGGTTGTAAGGAAATATTTTATTCACGTCTATATAGTAGGTGTAGGTCACACAGCAAGTCGTGCACTAGAGGGCTTCCCAGGAAAGAGAGGTGGGTCAACGGACTACTTAATAACCAAGTCTTTCCTTAGCCAGAATCCCGCTAGTACAACTTTTTACGGTATTACCTTTCCCTTCTATTATGGGGACAATAGGTTTGGGTCACCTAGTAAGTCGTGTACTAGAGGGGTTCCCAGGAAAGAGAGGTGGGTCAATGGACCACTTAATAACCAAGTCTTTCCTTAGCCAGAATCCCGCTAATACAACTTTTTACGGTATTACCCTTCCTTTCTATTATGGGGATCCTAAAATTCTATAAGGTTAAATGTTTAAAACATTGTCATAAAAATTTAAATTATCACACAAAAATTAAATAATTAAGGAATATTCATAATTATCATAATTCAATTGGTCTAATTTAATAACGTCATTAAAGTGGAGACCAATTAATTATTGTATATTTTCAAACAAGTCACTCCAAATCAATACACAATAATTTCACCTTATAGCAAAATAAAACTTATCATTTTACGATTCTAAAATTAAAAAAAATTGAATTCGTGACAATTAATTGATAATGTCATAAATGTACAAACAATTATTACATAATGTCAAATTAAATCACGATTAGTAAATTATTAAAAATTCAAATCAAGAGTAATAAATTCATAATTTCATTAAATCACGGAAATTAAATAAATAACATAGAACCAATAAAAATTCAAATCATGATTAGTAAATTCGTAACGTCACAATATTAAATTCATAGCGATTCATAACATACAAACAATTATTTTAAAAATTTCAATCAAGAGTAATAAATTCATAATTTCATTAAATCACGAAAATTAAATTAATAACATACAAACAATAAAAATTCAAATCATGATTAGTAAATTCGTAACGTCACAATATTAAATTCATAGCGTTATTTAATAACAAGTATTAAATTCATAACATACAAACAATGATTTTAAAAACTTAGTAATAATTTCATAATGTCATTAAATAACGAGTATTAAATTCATAACATATAAAACAAAAAAATATTCAAAGTAGTAATGTCGTAACGTCATAATATTAAATTTATAACGTCATTAAAATCAAAAGCAATTATTTCATTGAATCAAATTAAAACTATTTTCAATTGGTAGGAATTTAAGGCATATATTTAATCACAAAAATTCATGAGGTTACACAATTAATGACATATAATAGGAATTTAAGTAGTTAATAAAATCCAATAATTAGGAAACCAACAATTAATAGAATTAATGGCACATAATAGAAATGTAGGTAATTAGTAAAATCCAATAATTAAAAAAAACAAACAATTAACACAAAAAACATTAAAATATATGCAACATACTCGAAGCGTCCCACCCCAAAGTCCGTGAATTATTGCTCTGATACTATAATGTAACGCCCCGGATTTTTAATCCAAAACGTTACTTAAAAAAAACTTATTGTTTAGAAAAGTTTACGAAATTTTTTTTTGAATACTTAGCAATTATTCATTTAAATAATTAGTAACAAGCACGTTGTTTAATATTATTAAGAAAATATTTATTCAAAATTTAAAACAAAATAAAGACAATTATTCCTAACGGAAGGGAACCACTTCCGTATTTCTACAATTCTATCAAACCGGTAAATGGTATATCAAACATATGCATAATGCATGCTCCTAAAACTATATGATCCGGATATAAACCTGCCACTAAGGCAACTTCCACACAGAAAGGTCACCCATACCAATTGTGAACAAAACGATTAGAAAGAAATTATAAATATTGGACAATTCTATTATTACAAAAATTGTCTTGAAAAACCCATGTTTACCCCACGTTCGCCACACGTCAATACTCATTAACTAATCTTGAATCTCCTCGAACTCATTAGTACCTAAAATGTTGTTGTAAGGGTCAGTTTTATTCCATCATCCACATCAAACCAAAGCTAAACATATGAAAGAATAACACAAAACATATAAAAGTAAAAACTTTCAATTTAAAAGAAAAAAATGCGCAAACCGGTAAATGGTATATCAAACATATGCATAATGCATGCTCCTAAAACTATATGATCCGGATATAAACCTGCCACTAAGGCAACTTCCACACAGAAAGGTCACCCATACCAATGGGGAAATCAAACCTGTCACTAAGGCAACTCCCACGAAGATGCATATGCCATGACATGATGATATAGTATCAAGAAAATATATTCCCACACAAGCCACTAAGAATCATGTCATATGCATTCAAAATTACTTTTTAAAATCATCTCTTATTCACATATCACTAAGAACTCATACAACACATCCTTATCATGATTATCACATATTCATAGAAAAATAATCATAAAAATTATTACTTTCACCACATACACATAAAAATAGAAACTTTATATCATATAGGCCATAAAAATTACACTTTCACATATTTAACAAGAAAATTCAAACTCCAACTCATATACATAATAAAAGTTAGAACTTTATCACATATAAGGTAAAAATTCAAACTTTATTTCCTATTCATCGTAAAACTACAATTTTATCACACATAGCATAAAATTTCATACTTTACTCCATAGAAATCATATATTACAATTCAATGTCAACAAAAATTGGGGTTTTATTATTTTAATTCATTAGTCTACATTTATTCATTTTAAAATAGAAGTAATCACGATTATTTATTTCATGTCATCCAACCAACGGCCTAACTCTAATTTGTGTGGGGAAAAGCCCTTACCTTGGCCGTTTTTTTTCCTAGTACGAAGCTTTAAGCCCCCACAGAGTTGTTTACAAGGAAAGAAGTTCCACGCTTTGGTTACACGAAGAAAATGAGGTGTGAAGGTGATGGTGGCTAGGGTTTCGGAATTCTTTTTTGTTTGTTATTAGTGAGTATACATAAATTGTGGACTTAGGGAAATTTAAAGTGGAAATTGTTGGTTAGATAGTGTTGGGCCTAAATGAAGAATAAGAGGGATAAAATGTCACTTTTTTGTTTGTTTAACCTTGATCATAAAAACCAAGCCACAAACACATAGCCCAAATTTATACTCATTCAAGTGGGTTGGGTCATACTAAGCCTCAAACCCTTAGCCCAAATTCTTCTTGCACTAGGAAAACACATCAACATATAATATATCTCTACTTAAATATATATATATATATATATTTATATATATATATATATAAATATATTATATTTAAACTCCCCATTTAAATAATTCTTACTAATAACTTTATCAACTACAAAAATCGAACAAGGCAAATAATTATCACACATAATTTAATATTGAATAATATTGATAGGTTCTAATTATTTTTAAATAATAATTTAGAGGATGTTACAAGTCCCCTCATTCAGAATGCTTTAATCCATTAAGTCAAATTCTTTGAATTACACAGCACCTGAGCCTCCAAGCTAGGCTTCCCAAACAGCCTAACTACCCCAGATTTTTGAGGAACTAATCACCTTGACCCTACAAGCCAAGTCTTCTCCTGACAATCTGACAACCCCAGATTGAAGAAGGAACTAAACCACTATCGGATTGGATACAAAAGATTGGAACTTGAGTTGTTGCTTCTAACAAAGCTGATAATAATAATAACTCTCACACTTTAAGAAAAGAACACTTATAAAATATTTCTAACTTGAATAAGTGTTTCTTTATTTGAACTCTAAGACTACTCTTTTTTGCTTTTCGATGATTGTCATCTTCATCCTTGAGTATCTATTTATAGTTAAAATTTGGGCTTCAATTTAGTCTTTGTTTAATTCTGAATTGGATCTGGTTCAGATTGAGTTTGTAAATTCTTCAGATTGATTATGTTCATATTTTGTTGTAGATAAATCTTCTTCAAATCTTGATTAAATCTTTTTCAAATCTTGACCATATCTTACTTTAGGAGTGAGACCATATATTCCGTTGGTAAGTGACAAATCACTGTGAGGTTTAGGAGATAGTAAGTATGGATAGTGATTTGAGATGAAATAATAGATGGGTAAATGTGAATTTTGAGTGATGTTCGGAAAAACATAAGGAGTTAAGCCTTGATGTATTGAACGATATGTTACTATTAAGGGGAATTGGAAGTATAGAATACGAAAACACTTAAAAATTGTAGCAATGTATGCTTTGAGTGTGTATTAAAGGATGGTAAACATTTGGAGAATGTGAATATTTTTGATAGGTTAGAGGGATCAGTCAAGATTTTATTTGGGACCCTAAAATGGTTGATCTTTAAGTCGACGATTTAAAATCCACAAGGTTGGATGGAGGACTAAGTGACACCTTAAACTTGGATAATTGAGGGAGTTAAGGTAGGCAAGTGATAAATAATGACCTTGTATTGTATCTTAAGATGAAATGGATGAATTTAGATGGTGTGATAAGCATTTGGAGATTTCGAGGATCAGATTTTAGAATTTTATTCAATGATAGAGAATGAAAAAGAAGAAATGTAACAAATGATTTATGGTTTAGTTGTTGGTCTTGGGATGTCAAGCGTTAAGATTTGAAATTAGTGTTTCAGTGACTAGATGGGCGATGAAAGGTATGTGGGTCTTGGAGATAGGGGTACGTTATTGTGTTCGTCAATCAAAAGAGTTAAATGTTTGTTTGGTAGAGAAGAATTGAGCATGGAATGGAAAAGTTATTGAATGCATTCAAAGGCACTACTTGAATGCATGTCATAGGGGTACGTTATTGTGTCCATCAATCAAAAGAGTTAAATGTTTGTTTGGTAGGGAAGAATTGAGCATGAAATGGAAGAGTTTACTGGGAACTAGTAAGGCTTGATTTATTGAAATCACTATAATGAAGAAAGACGAAGTATGATGGCAGATGAGCTGAGCAAAAAAATGACTCCTGATGTTGACCACATGGACGGTTGAATAACGGTAGAGGTGAAAAGTGTTTTGAGATATATTTTAGATGTAGAATATTTCATAGGAAGCATGAAAATCAGGAGGAATTAAGATTTTCTTTGAATTGTTGAAGGAATTCTCAATGACCAAGATGAAAAGCTTATTTGAAGGAAGAAAAGTTTAATAGTAAGAGGAAAGACAAAAGAAAATCAAGTTAGGTTGGATGATATATTGGGATATGACGCACAATGGTGTGTACCAATTGTGGCTGTCAAAGAAGAGAGCAATTTTTGGAAAAAGACATACAAGAGTAAGCTAAGTAATGATTTCGAAATAATGAAGATGTATCAAGGTTCGAGGCAGAAATTTAAGGTTTGCATAAATGGAAAAGTGATGGAGTGAATACAATGTGTTTGACCTGTCATAATGAAAAGATAATCATCAAGCTACAGATAAAGGACGGGGCGAAATTGAGAAGTACCAGAATGAATGTTGGCAGTAGATGTAGGAAAATTATCTTCGGGTTTGTCCAGAATTGCTAAGTATGTAGGAAATTGACTAGTGAAGCGTGAATTTGAGGTGTTAGGCATGAGACAAATGTAGGTCTTAATCACTGAATGAAATTCAAGTTGGATTTTTGTTGGAGATGTGACTCTTGAAATGAAGCACTAAATTGGGAGGAAGTTAGTGTTTCGTAGGTGGTATAGTTCTGGCATATTGTCGAAAATATTTGAGGAAACTTTGATCACCAACCGGATGTTGGGATGTCATTCTGATAAGAACACTGTGGTTTGGTGTAGTTGTGCGACTAAAGAAAATCGAGGATTTGTGGGCAATAGAGAAATTAGGGAGTTCTCGGCAGTAATGATTGTTTCGTGCTCAGTATGTTGGTGTCATACTTAGTGTCTGGGTTTGGTACCTAATGGATGTTTCGTACCAAGTGGGCGTATATGAGGTTATATGACATATTTTGGGCAATTGTACTTCGTCGATAGGATCAAAGTGATAGGAAAATAAGGGAAACTTAGTGGACCTTGAGGAGATTGTTAGACCGCTTGTGCCTCAAGATAACCTTAAGTGCAAGTCGCAAGGAGTGCTATTAGAGTTTGGTTAAGATGGTCTAAGCCACCATCATGGTTGTTGGCTACCTATTGACAAATTGAGGAACTGATCATCCCCAATCTCTTGTTGATGGTAGACAAAATCATGTTGAATGGAACGAGCGAGTCTTACTGACTATGATAGTGCGTAGAGTTATTAACCACCCTATGAAAAGGGATAGACGACACTTTCTTCGCGTAGGCATGGTGAAACAAGTTTTATCGTGTATGTTGAGTTTGAGTGCAAACCTAGGGTGAGTTGTTACACTTACTTTAAGTTTTAAGGACGAAACTTCTTTTTGGAGGGTAGTAATGTAAGACCCGTAATTTATTTATAACCAGAATTAGGGCTTACTGTCTAATTATGCCTTGTGTTGTTTATTACTTTGTCTATTTACCGTTTTCATTGTCTGTTTGTAAAATTGTTGTAAGTGTTTGACTTGCAAATTAATATATGAAAAATAAAAATTCGGATGTTTCCTTGTTGTTAAATGACTGTGTGATTGTCCTGGCATTGTTGAAATTTCAAAAATAATTTTCTACTGAGTTTTTTAAAAACAGGCAAGATATACTTGCTGTTTAAATTTGACAAACTCCGTGTGGCACCAAAATTTAATCGAGTGTTTTATATATCGACTATAATGAGAATTTGATCTCGTTATATTTTCTAAGTTAAGGAACAAAAATTTCGTCGGATAAAAATTTATTCACGAAATTTTGTAAAGCTTTAATTTGTAGATTTATTAAAAAAAAATTAAGTTACCGGTAAATTTATCTGTGAACGAAATGCGACTCGTTTAAGAACGAACTCAGAGACTAAACGAGATGATGTGACTTAAAGTCACAAAATATCTAGATATTTTTACTAAAGTAGATCTAGAAGTGAGTGATGTGATGTGATTATGACTAAATGTTATAAATGATATTGTAAGATTTTAGGATTAAATTTATGTCATTAATTTTTGTGGTTAGAAATTTTTAGAGATTAATTTGGAATTGAGATAGTATATTAATTAAGGGTAGGAGAAAAAAAAATACATTTCCCCCTCCCTATAAAAGGAATTCATGGCCATCATCAGCATCATTTTACTATCACTTTATTTAATTCTTCAAAAACATCTTATCTCATTTCTCTCCAAACCCAAACCTTCTCCATCATTTTTGAGCAACTTAAAGCCCTCTAATCACAAAACCTCCAACTACAAAGTTGTTTCACTAATTGAGAGCATTGCAAAGAGCTAAGTATCACTAGTTGAGGTAGCTATTTCTTCCCGCTTTTCTCTCAAACCCGTAAGCATGCATATATAGGGGAAAAAATGATTTTTTGTTATGTTTTGAGCTTTAATCTTGCTTGTTTATCACTACTATGGTTGTTATTAATGTTTAGGAAGTCAAAAGAAACATTTTCAACTCTTTTTCTTTCAAAAATCACTACGCCAAAAATAGCATTTTATAACGCGCCTTTTACAGCGCTTTTTAACTAAAACCACTATTGTATAATATTTTAAAATTAACGGATGATAAAACAGCGCTTTCTGACAAGCGCTTTTGCAAAAACGCTGTTGTAGGGTCATATAGGGTCATAGCGTTTATAACGCATTTGCTGAAAGCGTTGTTGTAGGGTCACATAGCGCATTCACATAATGTTTACAGCGCTTTTAGAGCACTTTGTATAAAATGTTGTATAATATAGTGCGCTCCCATAATGTTTACAGCACTTTTTAGAGCGCTTTATATACAAGCGCTGTAAAATATAGCGCTCCCACATTATGTTTAAAGCGCTTTGTATATAAGCGCTGTAAAATGTAGCGCTTTCACATAATTAGAGCGCTTTATATATAAGCGTTGTAAAATGGTGCGTATTAGATAAAAATTATTCCCTTTAAATATATAATTTAATTTTTAACTGTGTATACCACAATTTTATATATAACTGTACATAACCCTTTAAATAAATAAAAACATATTTAATGCGTTGTCTCCCTAACCCTACGAACCCTCCTCTCCTCTATGTGCGCCCTCTTCTCCTGCTGAACGCTCCTCTACTGTGCGTCCATTTCTACTGAGTGATTGTTGTCTCTGGTACTGTATTTATTAATTTGTTGTTTTCACTAAAAATCATAAATTGTTAACTGATAAATCATATAAAATGTTACTTGATAGTATATGGCATAACCTTGATAAATCATATAAAATCTGTTCTGTTTTGAAATCTATTCGATCTTTTCTGTTTTGAAATCAGACTTTTGTATGCATAACCTTCGACCTTGGTTTCCATTTTCCAATATTAGACTATATATACTATAGATTGGTATAATGTTATCAGTAGCTTATCATTTGTGTAACACTGCATTCATATAGGTCATATAAAATGGTACGGAAATGGATGTCTGCCAATCGATTGTCAAAAGAGTATGAAAATGGAGTGATGGAGTTTGTTGAGTTTGCAGTGAAGAATGCCAAAGACCCAAATTGAATCATTTGTCCTTGTTTAAAATGTTGTTTAGAAAACGCATTAGAGCAGATCAATTGGAAGGACATTTAGTATGGCATGGAATTGATCAAAGCTATACATGTTGGATAAGACATGGTGAGAAAAAAAAGGGAACACTAATTTTGAGAATGGTTCGACATATGCTTCAAATGATTTCGACACAAATACATATGAGCGGGACCGAGTTGAGGATATTGCAAAAGCAGTTGAAGAAGATCTTCGTGATTGTCTAAAATGTTTGAGAGTTTGTTGAGTGATGCAGAGAAATCATTATATAATGGTTGTACTAAATTCACAAGACTATCGGCGATATTAAAGTTGTACAACTTAAAAGCGATTAATGGATGGTCTGATAAAAACTTTATAGAATTATTAACACTCTTATGTTTATGTATATTATCAAAACTCTTTAACCATATATAGAAAGCCTCCAAAAAATTTTAATTAGTCAATTAAAATCGATGCAACTATTTATGAGGATGAGGATATTATACCGTTGGAAGAATCTTTTAATATTAAATGCATTCCTTTTCTGTCAACACGACAAAAAGGTATTTCATCCTTGACCCTACTTCCTTATTCCTTGCTTTTAATTTGCGTTTGTTTGAGCTTAAATAAAAATGATTTTTAGTTTAAAAAATTTAGAGATTATTTTGTAGAGATTTGTTTAAAAATGATTTTTTTTTTTATTTCCGTTTGTTTACTATCATAAAAATGATTTTTTTTAAATGATTTTTAATCTGTTTGTATACAATTTTATAAAAGTGATTTTTTAAACTACAAAATTACCATAAAAGACATGCCTTTTTTAACAAAAATGATTTTTTTAACAAAATGATTTTTAAAAAATCTGAAACAAATCCCCTTCAAACCCTACAAAATGATTTTAGGTTTAAAAAAATAGAGTTTTTCATGAAAAAAATCTGAAACAAACGCACCCTTTATTTTTTGTTTTGAATTTTCACTGTGAGTAGTTCTTGTCAGTGGCCAAAATATATTAAGGTATGTGTTTTTAATTTATTCGTCTCTTTTTCATCTGTAATATGTTAAGTATTAAATAAATATTTATATTCTAAATGATTAGTCTATTTTTCAATTGTAGCAGAGATCAACCTTTTCTATATATTTGGCTGGAGTAGAAACTAGAAATTTTTTTAAATGGATTAGTTTTATTATCGATTGAAAAAGAATTGTTAAACGAAATCGATTACACTAATTTAATAAATGATTTTGCATCAAAAAAAAGTACGAAAGATCAATTTTAAATAAAAAATATTAATAATTTATTTATTAACTTTGAAAAAGCCCCGTCTGATAATTTCCCTTTAGGCCTCCGGCCCTGTACCCACCCAATTGTAATAGATGAAAATAAGGCATCGATGTTGCACTTGAAGCATCCTTGAGCTAGTTTGAGCCACTTGATGTGACTGAAACTTGGGCCATCTGTTGCAGAAATGTTTGTTACACCTGCAACGCGTGCGGCATAATTGTCATGAACCAAATTCCACTCCTCTACCAAGCTAATATCGCGGCAGCAGATCTGAGTTGCAGTTTCTGCTCGATTGTTCCATATTGCATTATTTCTTTAAAATAAAAATAACTATAATTTAAATCCAAATATTCTTTAAAAAAAACATCATAAAATATATATACTATTTTTTTTACAAGATTGACACTCTTTTGACATGATATGGGACTATTCAACTAATTATATTCTTAAAAGAAACTAATATAAATATAGCATTAATTAATTGTACTATAAATATCAACAAAACATAAATGTTTCTAATTATCTTTTTTTAGAAAATCTTTTAAATATCTTATCTTTTGTTACGGAAATCTTTCAAAATTTGTTACAATTATCTCCATTTTTATCCAAAAAGATCATATATATTATTTTGTTGAGAGTTTATCTTCAAACTAAATTCTACTAACTCTATAATTTTAATTTTTTAGACCAACTTTATTTTTTATACTAATAAGCTATATGACTATTTGGGCAAAAGATTGGAACCAAAAATATCTTTTAGCAATTTTTTTATAAAAAAAATCTTGTTGCAAATTTTAATTCACACTAAATTTTAGTTGTTTTATAACTCTATCTTTTTGTTGCTATATAATTACAACATGACATAACATCACGTTCAATCACCTAAACATGAAACAAAGTAGTTATCATATTTTCAAGATGAAAACAGAAGTGAATGACTTCACTAGTGAAGAATATGAAGTGGTTGAAACTCTTCTTTTAATGCAAACGTCATCCAAACAAGGAAAAGACTAAGAAAATAGTTTTAAAGGGCAAAAACATTTGTGAAGTATGGTCAAATATTAGTATTTCAATGTGAGTATTTTAGAGAATAATATTTTAATTATGGATGATTAGCCCAAGTAATTAAATTGTTTGGACACTTTAAAAATAAAAAATAAAATAAAGTTTGCGATAGATCACTTCCTGCACCTCTCATTTTTGTTTGCTTCTACTATTATTTTGTTTGGGCTGTTTGTTTTCAACACTCCAGTTTTGAGTCCTTGCTATTCGCACCCTTCCATCTACGTTTAAAAAAAATAAAATAAATTGTCAAAGAATTCACGCTAACAGAACGCAACAACTATACTCAAAGAGAACCCTTTTTCTCTCAAATTCCCTCCCACCAATTCTTTGTCATTTGAATCGATCCCAACCTCTATCCCACACAAAATCAGCCACTGAATCCATTTTTGGCATTAATTTTATCAATCGTTGCTCCGTTTTTTCATAAACAGCTCCGTTTCATTCCTTGGCCGAGCTATTTTTGGCCGATTCCGATCACCACGTTTGTCGTATCAAAAAAATGACATCGTTTTTGGATTCCTCTCGTCGAAACCTTCAAGAAATACTACTCATTTGAATTTTTCGACGAAGTTGATGTTGGACCCTTCCGAGTCGGTGATACATTTTCTGCAGTTTTCTTGTCGTCGTTTTGACTCCATTTTTGTTCCTAAAATTATTATTAATTATTTAACATTTATTTTTATGTTGTGCATAATTTATCAGTCACGTCTCGACGATTTTGTGAAGTCGCAGTTTATTCAGATTCGCTCGTTGTACGTTGACGATATGTAGTCGCTATTGATTTCTGTGTTTGAGAAAGCGTCTAAATAAGGTACGCAGTGAGAGAGCATTTGAGTTCATGAGTATAATATATTGTGAGATGAACGGGAAAACCGTATTTCCCAATGATTCATTCGGGGCTCGCTACGTATGGCAGTAGCCCTTTGAGGGATAAATTAATTAATGTGCAAATATGGAAATTGTGTTATTAAAATATAGAATAGAAATATTTGTAAGGTGTTGATTGATTTAATTTCTTTAAATGTGTGGTATTTAATGTTATTGTGATACTGGCTGTCGAATTAATTTTATGTATATGTTTGATTAGATGAGTTTATATGATCTGATAATAAAAGATGGATGTGTTGTGATAATTTTATGTGATGATGATGATGTTGATGTATGAATAATAATTGTGATTTTATAAATTTGTGTTAAGTTTATGTGATGAGATACGATTGATGATGGTGATGAGTTATGTAATGATGATGATGTGTGATTTATAATAGTGATGTTATGAATTTGTGATAAAAATATTGAAGTAACCCCTGATGAAATAATTGTGATTCTAATTCGAGTTTGAGATGACGGTCTTAATGGAGTATCATAGGCCAACGGGGGGAGAAAATAAATAGTGAGAATTTGTGAAGTGGAGATTATTTTGTCATCATATAGGTAGGGCCTGACAAGCCTAGTGATTCCGGGGAAGTACAACTGAATTGAGCCTGATCGTGGGGGTCTACTGTTGAGCCTTAAGGCACTCCAAATGAATTCCTAGGTGACTTGGAGGAAGCACTCCAAATGTCGGGAGCTACCATGCAACACACGTTTACCTCGACTGTCACGTATATGTGTCTCGGGTTGAGTTGAGGGGATCTATGAGGACATGGCCAATTTGAATTGTCCGTCCACCGGGATGGTGGCATAGTGTCAAGCCTCCTAACCAAGTACTTCAGAGTTAGAATGGTACCACATTGTGAAGTAGAGTTTAAGCTCATTCATAGCATTGCATTTTATTGTGATTGTTTTGTTGTGATTAATGTGTATCGTTTGTGATTATAATTTCTCTTAGATGATTTGATGTTACAGTGAAATGTATTGATTTTTCTTGATTTTGACTTTGACTTTATTATGTGATGTTATTCCTTGAATAATGTTTGTTTAATGATACGATTTATTTATGATCAAATGTGTGTTCTTCTTAGTTATATTATACTATTAACATGATTTCAAAACTCACCTCCTTCGTTGTTTGTGTTTGACTGGCTTGTCCCTGCGTTTGCGAAATCGCAGTTGTTACACGTTAATGAATCTTGAAGTTCATGTTGGGAGGAACCCCACTCTGATAGGTGATACCGGAAATAAGGGTTGTAATTTGTATTTTACTTATTTAATTTGAAACGACTTTTGGTATGAAAACCTTATAAGTACTAGTAAGTTTTTAGAATGAAATCAAGTAATTATACTTAAATCAAGCTTATTGAGATTGCACTATTTTATAGGAGTAAAGAAGTTTAAAGTGTTCCTTTTGATTTTTGAGAAACATGATATTTTAAATTAATTATAAAAGTTTTTATTCCCTTGAAAACATATTTTCTTTATCCGCTGTGAAATAAAAAAAATCTATTATAAATTATTATATATTATGGGGTTTAGGGTGTCACATTAGTGGTATCAGAGCAGGTCTGTCCAATCAGCCCGAGTGGGTCGAATGTCGATTCAGTGTTAGTCGAATGTCAGTCGTGTCAATTGTGTTTTCTTGTGTAATAATTATGTTCACTATGATGGTTTTCCCGTTACATTATTGTGTTAAGTGCTATATGCTTTTGTATTATTATACATATTTTTGAGGTTACTAATTAACTGTTTATTATTTGCTTACCCTAATTGTGTTCTGTTTATTATTTGCTTACCCTAATTGTGTTATGGATTCTAAATTCCTACCTAAGTGAGTAAATAAACCATGAAATTACTTGTTAAGATTTGAGTTAATTTTAATTGTTGACAAGATTATGTTAGTTACTTGTTGCTTATTGCTTATCTACCGAACTATGATTTTTGCACTCTTGTTTTATGTGAATAGTTGGAAATAATAATTTTGATTGGCTAGCTGTATGTTTCAAATTATTAATCTCATTCACATATTCTTAGTTATCAAATGTCAGACCTCACCAGTTAGTTGTTTTAAAGTTCCATTTTCACCCTTAATCAATTTAAAATATTTAGTCTTGATATCAATGTGTTTAAAGTGTTTGATCTAATAACTAATTGGTTGAAACATTGATTTCCGTATGAACTATATGTTTAAAACTTCAAGTATTGACTTTTACTAGGTACAAATTATTATTATTTTTGTTGAAACTCAATTTAGAGAAAAAAATATGTTTTGTTCTAAACTTTGAGTTAGATAGGAAATATATCTCTTATGTTTAAAGTTTTAATTTTGACAAAAAAAATTTTTATTTTGATTTTATGTTGCCTTGTGTGAAGAAAAAAAATCGATTTTAAATTGTGAATGTTAACTTTAAATCACTTGAAAGTGTTGATGGTTGTATCTAGATGAGTAGAGTATTGATAGTGGTTTTGAAGACAATTTAGAATGTTCGTCATGATTTTAAATAGTATGAAATTCATATTATTAGCCATAGTAATTCTTGAATAGTAGAGGTTGGTAGAACTTAGAATTTTTTAAAAATGACATTTTGAAGGAGTTAAAGTTTACTTATTTTGTAAGATGAAAATAACTTTTGTTTGAATTACTCTTGATTATTTTGAAGAAATTAAATTGAGTTGAATTTTTGTTGGTTTATAAAATAACAATAATTCTATACTACCGATTTTATTTAATGTTCAAAATAGCTTAAAATTTACAGCATATTTTACTGTCTTGTTTTTAAGAAAATTAAAAAGAGTTGTTGTTATGTTGGTTTAGAGGCTGGTGTGAATATTGAATCGTGAGGGTGTTCGGATATTTGTTTGAAATGATTGATTTTCTGATTCTGATATTATGAACTCATTAGAGTTTAACTCGATGTTAGAGTTTTAAATTTTAAGAACTCATTAGTGATTTATCATTGTACAAAAAAACGGGGTCAAATAATAAAATGTCTACTAATTGAGAAAGAGAAAGAAAACAGAATAAAAGAAACAAAGTTTTTAAAAGAACTATCTCAATGGTGAAACTCTTTTTGAAAATAATAATTTATGAGTAGAATGATTTTTTGTTTAGTAGAATTATAGTTGTTGTGTTATCATTGTTGAAATGTATATATGAGTTTAATATAAGAAAGTGACATGTTTGTAAAATTGATGGTGTGTTATGCTTTAGACCAATTTTGTGCCTTGATAGAAACTGATGATGCATCTATAGACATGTTGAATAGTTGGTGTGAGAGGAGACTGTTATTTTGTTGATTTGTCAATTAGTGTAATTCATAATTATAACCAAGTATATCTTATGCTTTGTGTCATGTGCACTACTTTATTATATATAAATATACAATTTTGTTATTTTTGTAAATTTTGAGAAAATAAGAAACTAAATGGGAACTATCTTGGAAGTGTTAATTTATTGGAAAACTTTTTATCTATCTATATATATAATTTAAATCTTCTTTCAAAATATAAGTTGAAAATAATAATTTTTATAATGATTAATTATTTAAAAATGTGTTTTTGACGATTAAAGTACGAGTGATTTTAGAAATCTTATAGATTTTAAAAATACATGTGATTTATTTTATTTTTAATTGTATTTAGAAATGTGATTTATTTTAGTTGTTTTTATTTAGACGTGATTTATTGAAAAGTGATTTAAAGAAAAGTTTTGAATTCCCAATGAATTTTTTTGATGCTAATTGATTAGTGATACATTTTATAATAATTTAAGCCTAGAAATCAATTTTTAGAATGATGTGTAACCTTTAAAGTGATTTATCTACTACTTGATTCAATTTAGTTTGGTAGCGTGTTGTGTCTTCTAGTAAATAATTATTTATCCTATCTACTACTTGGAAATCTATGTTTTAGTTTATTGTAACCTTTAAGTGATGAGGATTAATTCAAAAGAAAATATAATCATGATCAATTTGGAGCAATTAGAGTTCTATGAAGATAGGTTACATTGTTTGAGTTATGAGATGAACGTAAAATTTTGGTGCTAATTTTTGGATTAGTAATGTGAATGTTATATGATTATGTAAATATGAAATTGTTTGTGCTTCAAGTGTTCTAATTGTTGGAAATTAGTGTATAGCGTTAGAGTAGTAGAGATCATCTAAAAGTGAAATAGTTCTGTATTTCTTCAATCGGATTATTGATTATATATTGATGTAGGAGTTGTGGCGCCGCCTTCGCACTCCTGAACCACGTTAAAAATACTTTTAATTATCCATGTCTAAATTTGAATGACTGCAGTTATAGTTACCTTAAGTAGTTGACTACATGAGTAGGAGGGACTAGTTACCCCGATGACTCATTGTCGATAAAAGAGGCAACAATAACCCATTGTTATAAATACTTTTTAATTTTATTTTTGAAATAGTTAAAAACCATTTTCATCTCTTACACAATTTTGAGTGATTATAAGTCCTATGTGGTATCAATATCAAATGTTAATAACCTTTTTATGTGGTGTGAGTTGGTATGGAGGTGTGTAAATAAATTAAATATGTTTGATCTTCTAAGTAACTTGCTGAAAATTAATAAGTGCCTTGTGTTATAATCTTATTATTTGTTATATACTGTCTCATTTGATAAGGATCTAGAACTATTGTGTATAAGACTTTGAAACTAATTTAGACTTTGAGTGTGTTTGAAACTATACTTGAAAATATTTGTTCTATTCCACTGTGATTATACACATCATTTAAAAAAATAAATAAATTAAGTGTCTGTATGGCATTGAGTTGTTATATGCATTTCTGCTTGTAATTCTTGAATGTGTGAAATTTTTTTAATGTTTCTTTAAATGTCTAACTTTTGAGAAGTTAGTTGAACTCGAAAGCGTATATGATATGTGTTATTTGATTCAACTAAATGTACTATGTTGTTGTGGACTAAATTCACATGCTTAGTTTAACCTATAAGGGATAATTAATGATCATGATATTTTCTTCATATTTAAGTTGTTGAATGTGATGTGTGTTAATAGATTTGTTGTGTCATGTTAGCTTATCATGCTATGATTCTGGATATACTAAGCTTAAATGAGTTGTTAAAGCCTTAAATATGTTTTTTATACCCTTGGAGACAAGGTTTGAATCTTGAGGGTGGTTAGCTAGATATTAGTTCACTTATTATTCACTTCAAATTTCGAGGACGAAATTTATTTAACTATGGGAGAATTGTAACACCCCAAATTTTATTATAAACTATTTTATTAATTAAGCAAGATTTTAAAGAATTAATTTGAAGTTAAAATTATTTCAAAATATATGTTGATAATTTTATAGATATTTAATTTAATTATTAATATAAATTATAAATAATATCTTTTATTAAATATAAATGAGTATGAATATTTTAGGGTTGAATATTTTATTAAAGTTTTTTAAAAAAATAATAATAAAAAGTATTTGTATTATGAAAAGAGTATGGTCAAATATTAGTATTTCAATGTGAGTATTTTAGAGAATAATCTTTTAATTATGGATGATTAGCCCAAGTAATTAAATTGTTTGGACACTTTAAAAATAAAAAATACAATAAAGTTTGGGATAGACCACTTCCTGCACCCCTCATTGTTGTTTGCTTCTACTATTATTTTGTTTGGGTTGTTTGCTTTCTACACCCCAGTTTTGAGTCATTACTATTCGCACCCTTCCATCTACGTTTAAAAATAAATAAATAAATAAATTGCCAAAGAATTCACGCTGACAGAACACAGCAACTATACTCAAAGAGAACGCTTTCTCTCTCAAATTTCCTCCCACCAATTCTTTGTCATTTGAATTGATTCCAACCTCTATCGCACACAAAATCAGCCACTGAATCCATTTATGGCATTAATTTTATCAATCGTTACTTCGTTTTTTCAGAAACAGCTCCGTTTCAATCCTTGGGCGAGCTATTTTTGGCCGATTCCGATCATCACGTTTGTCGTCTCAAAAAACTGACATCGTTTTTGGATTCCTCTCGTCGAAACCTTCAAGAAACACTACTCATTTGCATTTTTTGGTGAAGTTGACGTCGGACTTTTCCGGCGGTACTCTGACGAGTCGAGAAGACATTTTTCTACAGCTTTCTTGTCGTCATTTTGACTTCATTTTTGTTCATAAAATTATTATTAATTATTTAATATTGATTTTTATGCTCCGCATAATTTATCAATCACGTCCCGACGATTTTGTGAAGCCGCCGTTTATTCGGATTCGCTCGCTGTATGTTGACGATATGTAGTCGCTATTGATTTCTGTGTTTGAGAAAGCGTCTAAATAAGGTAACGGATGATAGAGCGTTTGAATTCATGAGTATAATATATTGTGAGATGAACGGGAAAACCGTATTTCCTAATTATTCATCCGGGGCTCCCTACATATGGCTATATCCCTTTGAGGGATAAATTAATTAATGTGCAAATATAGAAATTGTGAGATTAAAATATAGAATAGAAATATTTGTAAGGTGTTGATTGATTTAATTTCTTTAAATGTGTGGTATTTGATGTTATTGTGATATTGAGTGTCGAATTAATTTTATGTATATGTTTGATTAGATGAGTTTATGTGATCTTATAATAAAAGATGGATGTGTTGTGATAATTTTATGTGATGATGATGTATGAATAATAATTGTGATTTTATAAATTTGTGATAAGTTTATGTGATGAGGTACGGTTGATGATAGTGATGCTCTAAGTTTGTGATGAGTTATGTAATGATGATGATGTGTGATTTATAATAGTGATGTTATGAATTTGTGATGAAAATATTCAAGTAACCCTTGATAAAATAATTGTGATTTCAATTTGAGTTTGAGATGACGGTCTTAATGGAGTATCATAGGCCAACGGTGGGAGAAAATAAATATTGAGAATTTGTGAAGTTGAGATTATTTTGTTGTCATATAGCTAGAGCCTAATAAGCCTAGCGATTCCGGGGAAGTATAACTAAATTGAGCCTGATCGTGGCGGTCTACTGTTGAGCCTTAAGGCAAGATTGTTAGACCTTGGAGGTATTCGGGTGGGGAATTCCTAGGTGACTTGGAGCTAGCACTCCAAATGTCGGGAGCTACCATGCAACATACGTTTACCTCGGCTATCGCATATATGTGTCTCGAGTTGAGTTGAGGGGATCTTTGAGGACATGGCCAATTTGAATTGTCCGTCCACCGGGGTGGTGGCATAGTATCAAGCCTCCTAACCAAGTACTTCAGAGTTAGAATGGTACCACATTGTGAAGTAGAGTCTAAGCTCATGCATAGCATTGCATTTTATTGTGATTGTTTTCTTGTGATTAATGTGTATCGCATGTGATTATGGGTGCGTTTGTTTGAGCTTAAATAAAAATGATTTTTAGTTTAAAATATTTAGAGATTATTTTGTAGAGATTTGTTTAAAAATGATTTTTTTATTTTCGTTTGTTTACTGTCATAAAAATGATTTTTTTTAAATGATTTTTAATCTGTTTGTATACAATTTTATAAAAGTGATTTTTTAAACTACAAAATTACCATAAAGGACATGACTTTTATAATACCCTACAAAATTTATAAGTTTAGTCCATTTCTTATACACATTTTAAAATTGATTAATGTACCTTAAGTAGTCATCAAAAAGCAATAAATAAACACACAAAAGCAAAAAAAAAAAAGTATGAATGATGTAAATATAAAATGATTCAAATAAAAGGCGTAGAAACAATAAAAAAAACGATTGAGTGCGTGAAACGGATACAGTACGGAGAAGTATTGATGGAGGGTAATTTTGGATTTTTCACAAAGGGTAAGGGTAATTACATCATTTTCTTTTATTAATAGGTTAAGTTCCGTGTTTTTAAAATTTTTGGCATCTTTCTCTCATCTATCGCATTAGCGAATTTGAGAAACTACTATTTTTAGCTTTTCATTTTTAGCCAAAAAAATGATTTTTTTAACAAAATAATTTTTAAAAATTCTGAGACAAACACCCTTCAAACCCTACAAAATGATTTTTGGTTTAAAAGAATAGATTTTTTCATGAAAAAATCTGAAACTAACGCACTCTATAATTTCTCTTAGACGATTTGATGTTACAGTGAAATGTATTGATTTTTCTTGATTTTGACTTGGACTTTATTATGTGATGTTTTTCCTTTTGTTTAATGATAAAATTTATTTTTGATCAAATGCGTGTTCTTCTTACTTATATTATACTATTAACATGATTTCAAAACTCACCTCCTTCATTGTTTGTGTTTGACTGGTTTGGCCCTGCGTTTGCGAAATCGCAGTTGTTACAGATTAAATGAATCTTGAAGTTCAAGTTGGGAGGAACCCCGCTCTAATAGGTGATACCGGGAATAAGGGTTGTAATTTGTATTTTACTTATTTAATTTGAAACGACTTTTTGTATGAAAACCTTATAAGTACTAGTATGTTTTTACAATTAAATCAAGTAATTATACTTAAATCAATCTTATTGAGGTTGCACTATTTTATACGAGTAAAGAAGTTTAAAGTGTTCCTTTTGATTTTTGATAAACGTGATATTTTAAATTAATTATAAAAGTTTTTATTCCCTT
The DNA here is from genome assembly GCA_037974755.1 of Cicer yamashitae. Lineage (NCBI taxonomy): Eukaryota > Viridiplantae > Streptophyta > Magnoliopsida > Fabales > Fabaceae > Cicer > Cicer yamashitae. The sequence continues at coordinate 9,313,242 of JBBPBQ010000001.1, read as the reverse complement.
GAAAACATGTTTTCTTTATCCACTGTGAATTAAAAAAAATTCTATTATAAATTATTATATATTATTTTGGGGTTTAGGGTGTCACAGAAGATTGTTCACTAAAAATGAAAAACCTCTTTAGATGTCTCTCTTGCTTATTAATAGTCTTTTATCAACAAAAAAGAGAGTTTTTTTTTTTTGTAACTAGATGCATGATGGAAATTGAAACTTAATTTTTTTATTTTGAGTTTTATTTTGCTTATAGGTTGGACTTAATCGCTTGTAACTTGTCAAAACACGCTTATAAATTTCAACTTTGTTTGAATTACAGGAAACTTTGTGTTCTTTTATGAGTATTTGTGGTTATATAAAATAGAAAGGTGCATCTGACAGTATAACATTTTATTGTTTTAAACTTTATTTTGATTGGTTATAACCATGAATTAAACAATCTATTCAAAATAAAGTGAAAATATAATTTTTCAGAATCAAAAGTACAATGGTGTGCTCCATGAGATAAAAAGTGTTGTACATTAATTTTTTGTTTTTATAAAATCATTCATTTATTATTGTAATATGTTAAATTGATATCAATTGAGCCTTCAAAATATAAGTAAGTGTACTTTAATTTAAAAGAATAATATCAATTTAGCATTAATTAATTTTATATATATCCACAACGAATAAATTTTTTAAAATATTTTGATATTGTTAACATTTTCACCCAAATTTATAAGCGAGATGTCCAATTCTTTAACTCTTAGCTCAAATCAGCTCTTCGTTCAACCTCTCAACACGCCGGTGATGTTATCACGTTTCAAAACCTTTTTAAATTTATTTTCAATATAAATTTTTTCATTCAATTGATTAATCCCTCGTTAAATATGGTGCTTTTTATATATATAATACAACTGAGTTTGCTGTAGGAGACGGAGTTTGCTGTAGGATTATGTATTGAAGGAAGAAGGAAAAATTGAATGTTTATGCAAAGGGAGGATGAAGGTGATGATCTTTTTCTTGTATTTGAAAGAAGCTACTGAATTAATTACATCTAATTATTTTTTATAAAAAATGATGATTTAATAAATTATTTAAACTAATTTTTTATTTGAAATTTTAATTTTGAAATTATTTTTCCTTCAGTTATATATAAAAAAATAAAATAAAATACTATTAAATCGTTTTGATAAATATATAACAAATGTATTTAATAACGCTTGTTTTCTTTTTTTTTGTTTGTTTTTTCATATTCTTGATTATAATAAGTCATTTGTATAAAGCTTTATTATGTGGTCACCTGCCATGACCTGATATCTATCTTTTTTAGCTAGTTTGTTTTAGATATTTACAAAGTAATTTTATATTTCTATAATTTTTTTTTTGAAAACTTATTTAAAAATAATATATATTATTTCATACAAATTTTATAACTATTAAAAAAGATAACTTTAACATTCAGTT
>JBBPBQ010000001.1:9274839-9309306 GCA_037974755.1 Cicer yamashitae | reverse complement strand
TACTTAAAAATAATTTTTTTTTATTAAAAATACATATACTATTTTTTTTTTAAAATAAAAATAACTATAATTTAAATCCAAATATCTTCAACAAAAAAATCATAAAATATATATACTATTTTTTTTACACGGTTGACACTCTTTTGATATGATGTGGGACTATTCAACTAATTATATTCTTTCCAATTTAAATATAGCATTAATTAATTGTACTATATATATCAACAAAAAAAAAAATCTTTTCAATTATCTTTTTTTAGAAAATCTTTTAAATATCTTATCTTTTGTTACGGAAATCTTTCAAAATTTGTTACAAGTATCTCCATTTTTATATAAAAGATCATACATTCTTTTGTTGAGAGTTTATCTTCAAACTAAATTCTACTAACTCTATAATTTTAATTTTTTAGTCCGACTTTAAATTTTTATACTAATAAGCGATATGACACTTGATGCAAAAGATTGTACCAAAAATATCTTTTAGCAAATTTGTTTTTCTTTAAGAATCTTGCAAATTTAAATTCACACTAAATTTTAGTTGTTTTATAACTCTATCTTTTTGTTGCTATAAAATTACAACATTGCATAACATCACATTCAATCACCTAAACATGAAATAAAACAGTTATCATATTTTCAAGATGAAAACAGAAGTGAATGACTTCACTAGTGAAGAATATGAAGTGGCCGAAGCTCTTCTTTTAATGCAAACATCATCGCAAACGGAGAAGACTAAGAAAGTAGTTTTAAAGGGCAAAAAGATTTATCAAGAAACATATAGTAACAAAGTTTGTTCATCAAAAGCAGATATGCTTCAATTGATTTTGACACCGATACATATGAGCCGGACCGAGTTGAGGAGATTGCAAAAGCAGTTGAAGAAGATCTTCGTGATTGTCCTAAAATGTTTGAGAGCTTGTTGAGTGATGCAGAGAAACCATTATATAATGGTTGTACTAAATTCACAAGACTGTCGGCGATATTAAAGTTGTACAACTTAAAAGCGAGTAATGGATGGTCTGATAAAAGCTTCATAGAATTACTAACACTCTTAAAAGATATGTTGCCAGATGATAATGAACTTCCCAGTCGAACCTACGAGGCTAAACGAATTTTGTGCTCTATTGGTATGAGTTACGAAAGGATTCATGCGTGTCCTAATGATTGCATTTTATTTCGAAATGAATATGAATTACTAAAGGCGTGTCCGAAATGAAATGTCTCTCGATATAAGAAGAAAGAATCTACTCCAGCAAAAGTCGTGTGGTATTTTCCTATAATACCAAGATTTAGGCGCATGTATCGCAGTGAAGAAGATTCAAAACACTTGACACGACATGCAGATGAAAGAATTAGAGATGGAAAGTTTCGACACCCTGCAGATTCTCCACAATGGGCAAAAATTGATCACGAGTATCCTGAATTTGGGATAGAGTCAAGAAATCTACGATTTGCACTTTCTACTGATGGAATGATTCCACATGGTCTTTGAAACATCTCACACAGCAGGTGGCCTGTGATTTTGTTGATTTATAACCTACCTCCATGGTTATGTATGAAGCGTAGGTTTATGATGTTGTCTTTGTTAATTTCTGGACCCAAACAATCAGGGAATGATATCGACGTATACTTGGCTCCTTTAATTGAAGATTTAAAAATCATATTGCAAAGGGAAATTGTTGCTACTTTGTGTGAGCTTGAAATGTATCTCCCACCCTCGTTTTTTGATATAATGGTTCACCTTACTGTTCATCATGTTAAGGAGACACAACTTTGTGGGCCAGCTTATATGAGATGGATGTACCCGATAGAACGATATATGAAAATATTAAAAGGGTACATAAAAAGTAGAAGTCGACCAGAAGGTTGTATTGCTGAACGGTACATTGTCGAAGAAGCTGCTGAATTTTGTACTGAATATCTGTCCAATGTTGAATCCATAGGGCTTCCCATGTCTCGTCATTCGGGAAGATTATTAGGAGAATGGATAATTGGAAAGAGAGTAATGACTATATAAAGGACAGAATGGGAGCAAGCACAATTGTATGTTCTGCACAATGATGATGAGGTTCAATCGTATGTTACAATACACATGGATCAGTTATCTAGTTTGAACATGAATAGGAATCAAAATTGGATAACTCGATAGCACAATCGAAGTTTTATAACATGGTTAAAAAATCACATAAAGTCAAATTTTGATGTAGACCCCGGATCAATTTCACAGAGATTGAGGTGGGTAGCAAATGGTCCGAGTTTACATGTCTTTTCTTACACCGGTTATGTAATTAACTGCCTCACATTTTATACCAAAGAACAAGATGATCAAACCACTATGCAAAATAGCGCAGTCACTCTCGTAGCTGAAGCGATGCGTATATCAAGTGCAAAAGACAAGAACCCAATATATGCAAATCTATCGTATTTTGGGGTTATCAAGCGCATATGGGAGTTAGACTACACAATGTTTCGTGTTCCCATATTTGTTTGCAAGTGGGTCGATAAAAATAATGGCGTTCGGATTGATGAGTTAGGGTTCTTGCTTTTCGATTTTAATAGGGTGGGATACAAAGATGAGCCTTTTATTTTAGCGTCGCAAGCTCAACAAGTGTTTTATGTCACTGATCCTGCTGATGATAAATGGTCCGTTGTCATATCGACCAATAAAATAAGTGATGATAACAATAATGATGAAGATGTTGGTAATGATCTTTTCTTTGCAACATCACAACCACATGAAATTGATTCAATTGATGGTGGTTTTTATCTTAGAGATGATCATGATGAGGGAATTTGGATTAATCCATCGTTTCGTATCTTTTATAAGCTATGTAATCTGAACTGAGTTCATGTAATTTAATTGTTTGATCTGCCAGAATTGAGCATTTTAGTATTTAACTTGAACTGTATTTGATTTTATGCTTATACTGATTTTCTGCTTAATTATATTGAACTTGAAAAAGCTTTGTTTGAGTATTGTATTTGAATATGAGTTGATCATGTAATTTAGCATTGATATATATATGTATAGGTATTTAACTAATTATTTGGAAGAATAAACTGAAACTGAACTATATATAGGTGTTATGGTTCCAAATAAAGGTATTTTACTAATTATTTAGCATTTTACAGAAACTGAACTTTTATTGTAAATTAATATATTTAACTTGAACTGAACTGAACATAAACTTTGTAATTTTACAGCGCTTTTTTTAATAAGCGCTATAAAAAGCCTTTAAAAACAATAAGGAAGTCACATAGCCCTTGCACATAATAAAACAAAGAGGTCTTTTAAAGCGCTTTTTGGAAAAGCGCTGTAAAAGGCTTTTAATAAAATAAAACAAAGAAGCCTTTTAAAGCGCTTTGTGGAAAAGTGCTGTAAAAGGGTCACATAGCGCTTTCACATAATAAAACAAAGAAGCCTTTTAAAGCGCTTTGTACAAAAGCGCTGTAAAAGGGTCACATAGCGCTTTCACATAATAAAACAAAGAAGCCTTTTTAAAGCGCTTTGTGGAAAAGCGCTGTAAAAGGCTTTTAAAAAAATAAAATAATGAGGTCTTTTACAACGCTTTTTCACAAGCGCTTTAAAAGGCTTCTATAAAAGCGTTGTAATAGGCTTTTAAAAAATAAAATAAGGAGGTCTTTTAAAAGCGTTGTAATAGGGTTTTATATATAACAGTAAACCGCTTCAGTTTCCTCTTCATTACGTAAACTGTATACGCTTGTTCCTCTTCATTACTAACCCTCATTACGTAAACTTCATACGCTTCTCCTTCTCATTGGGAACCCTACGAACCCAACGGTTCTCATTCTCCTTCTCATTGGGAACCCTACGAACCCTACGCTTGTTTCCTCCTCATTACTAACCCTCATTACGTAAACTTCATACGCTTGTTTCCTCCTCATCTTCATTCTCTTTTCTCATTGCAAACCATCTTTGTTACTAACCCTCATTACGTATTTCTGTGAACCCGTAACCCTACGCTCGTTTCCTCTTCGTTCGTTTTCTGCGCTGTTCTTCTTTGTTACTAACCGAACCCTACAAACCCGTAACCCTGAGTATTTCTTCGCACTTTTCAGGTATTGTATTTATTAATTTTTTGTTTCACTAAATTGCATGTTGAACTTATACTGCTACGTACTAAGACTACTGTTTGTTGAACTTGTTGAAGTTATATTGAACTGCATGTTGAACTTGTTGTAGATAAATGGATACCAACAATGAGTTAGATTGTCAAAATGAAGAATTTGGCAACACCAAGACTTACGAAAATGAAGTCAAACGTGGTGCAACCATCATGCAAAATGTTATCAAAGCAAGAAGTACTAGCATAAACTTTGAGGTATACTATACTTTGTTTGCTGTTTATTTTTTATCTTTTTTGAAAGCATGAACTTACTATATGAGTTTATTAGGTGGGATGGAATGAGAGTGGTCAGCCAATTGACCCCAACAGTTCCATGTTTGTAAGTTATATTGGGGCTGTTGTTCGTTAGAATATCCCCATCACAATTGACGATTGGAGAGATAAGACGTTGAAGGATGCAAAAGATGTACTGTGGACTGATATACAAGTAACTTTTTTACTCCACTTTTTTGTTACTTATAATTTTTTCCATTGAAGTACTTTACTCAAACTATATCTTTATTTGGTTTGCAGACTGCTTTTGATGTTGAAGAGGTGAGAAAGACTTACGTGCTGAGAGTTGCCGAGAAAATACACCGGGGTTTTAGATCTCACCTCTCAAACTGCTATCTAAGAGACCGTGAAGGAAATATGAATGCGGAAGCTCCAAAAATATATAAATATTATATATCAAATGAGGAATGAAGCACATTTGTAGCAAAACGTTCAGACCCCGTGTTTGTTATAAGTGATTAATTTATTAGCATTTGTGTTTTATTAATCATATTTGAAGCGTATTTTAAATTTTACACGATTGTTATTTTTTTTATATAGAATATTAGTAAGGCAAATCGCGAGAGGGAAAAACATCGGACGCACCCATACAAAAAATCTCGTATGGGATATGCACGTCTAGAACAAAAACTTGTAAGTAATTAAACATCACTTTTATATAATGTAGTGCATTATAAACTATAGTTTCTAACTAATATTTTGTTTATGATCGTAACGAATAGCTACAAGACACCCAATCCGATCAACCGTTGGGTCGTCATATCTTGTGCATGGAATCTCGCGTAAATAAAGATGGAGTTATTGATAATGAAAATGTTCAAAAAGTAATAGAACTTTGTGTAAGTATATTTATCACTTTAATATTTTCTAATATTGTATTTTAAAAATGATATTGAACTTATCTTTTTAATCCTACGTGTATTTTAGGAGAATCTCGAACAATGTTCGGAAAATCAAGAGGACAACAAAGCTAGTTGCAGGGACATACTCGTTAAAGTGTTTAATGTTCCTGAATATTCCGGCCGCGTGAGGGGGAAAGGATTTGGCGTAACTCCTAGAAGCTATTTTTCACAAGAGAAGCGCCAAAATCCATCTAATGAGGAAGTATTAGAGAAGCTCAAATTCCTATCAGAGCAAGTGGCACTCTTGGTGAAGAATAAAGACAAGCAACTTCCGGATCAGCTCCAACGTGAAATAGCAATGGAGAGTGAAAACGTGAGTTGCAACATTTGTCTCAAAAGTCTTCCCGAGGTAATTTATTACTTAATAAAATAAGAAATTCATTCAACCTAATTGTTTCACATACTTATGTATTAACCATTGATTTAGGGTGTCACTCCTTGCGTGTTGTACTTATCCTCCCCTACTCATCGCAAGGTCGGAAAAGGAACATTGTACAATACTTTGGGAGAAGTATTGGACAAAACACCGATCCCTGCGGGCCATGTCAAAGTATCACCAGTTATTGCTTTGAAACCAAATGCACCGTTGCCTATACCGGACAACGATGCAGATATGAAGTATTTGGGCGAAGCAATTGGTAGTTACGTGGCAAAGCCTAAACATCTTGTTGCCCTTGATAAGGTATGTTTAATTAATTGAATTGTATGTTTAATTGATATGTATATTTAATTGCACGATATATGATTATGATTGATTATATTTAATTGCTGATTTTTTTCCGCTGTTAACTTTAATTTCACATTTATTTAGATTCAGACAAAGTCTAAAGGGAATGATAAGAAGATTCCCAAAAACGAGTCAGTCACATCGCTGGAAAAGGTTTGTCACATTTATTGTGTAAGGTTTGTCACTTTTTCAGATTCAATAAACTAACAAACTGATTAACCTCATTTTTTTAGATTCAATCCAATAAACCACCTGCACAGCAAACCAGCTGCCAGAATAAACCAGCTGCCGCACCACAACTGGATGTTCGTGGTAAAAATAAAGCCGGCAAACTTCAAAAATTGGAGGGTAATAAAGCTGGCAAACTTCAAAAGCTGGAGGGTAATAAAGCTGCCAAAGTTGCTGCTCAAAAACTGGATCGTATAAAATCAGGTGCTTCTCCTGCTCCTAAAATAAGTCAGTCACGCCTTGCTCGATATGGGTCATGTCTTGACATACAGGCAAAAACGAATATGGGCAGCAACAACGATTCATGCATCATAAGCATGGATAAAGCTATATTCGTAGATGAGTATGAAGAATTTCTAGAAAAAGAGCACATATACGAACTTCTCAACCATAAGGAGCTGAGTGCTACTGTCATCAGCTTATACATTAGGTAAAAATTACTTTTTATTGCATTTATTGGTAATTAATTTAATTTATTGGTAATTAATCTAATTTGAAATTTTCATTGAAGGTATTTGTATGAGAAGTTGGTGTGCACGCGCAGATTGTCAAATAGATTTTCATTCTTGCCTCCGCATAAGCTTTCGATGGTTAAGCTCGATCCAGTGAATGTAAAGAAATACGTTGTAGATATCCTATTAGGAAATAAAGAGAAGGATAAGTTGTTCCTTGCACCATATAATTCAGGGTACGTAATTATATATTCTTTATTTATATCTTTTTTTAATTTATGAAATCTTAATTTATTAGTTGTGTAAACAAAATTTTTGTTGTTGTAGGGCACATTGGGTGCTATTTGCAATCAATGCGACCTCTGAAGTTATATACTATTTAGATCCCTTGCACGGCCATTACAACAATCAATCCGATATAAAGACTATGTTCGACACATAAGTAATATTCATTTATTTCTTACATATATATATATATATATATAATGTGTTTGTTAATGCTATAATAATCACATTTATTTATTCGATAGTGCTTTACAAGTTTTTCGAGCTCAAAGAGGTGCTACAGCGTCGAAGCAAAAGTCAAATAACATCACATGGATTCCAATAAAGGCTTGAAATATATGCCTTTAAAATTTCATTTACAATCAATGCACAAATATTTATTGACTTATATGTTTTATTTTATAGTGCCCTCGTCAAACTAACAACATAGACTGTGGATACTATATATTGCGATTCATGAAGGAGATTGTTGATATGAATCAAACTATAATCCAAGAAACGGTACGGTATTTTCATTATTTGATTTTCATATATAAACTCTGTATATATTTGATTCTAACTAATTTATGTTCAATTTTTATATCGCATAATACTTTGACAATTCCAGTCCAACATACTCTGAAAGAGATCTAACAGAAATAAAGGAAGACTGGTGTCAGTATGTGATTGAAATGAAGATTATTTGATTTGCTGGGAAATGGCATGCTGCAAGGGATATGGTAGTTATGTGGTGTTGTGAATATATACTTCTGGGCTGTTGTGAATATGTAGTTGTGAACTGATAGTTGTGAATATAAATATGTAGTTGTATGAATATGATAGTGAATTTGATAGTTATATGAATATGTAGTTGTGAATATGTAGTTCTGGGCTGTTGTGAATATGGTAGTTCTGTTCTGTGCAAGGGATTGTTGTCAATATGTAGTTCTGTGTTGTTGTGAACCGATTGTGTAAATATGTAAAGTTATAAAGTTATATTATAAAGTTATATAGTTCTGTTGTTGTGTACTGATTTTGTGAAATGATTATGAACTGATTGTGGATGAAAATGATTTTGGAAAAAAAAATTAAAAGACAGCGCTTTCTAAAAAAATGCCATAAAAAACCAAAAAGCGTTTTTTAATAAAACTAAAATAAGAAAGCGCTGTAATAGGTGCATAATAATGCATTTATTGAATGCACCTATTACAGCGCTTTTTCAAAAAAGCGCTCTAATAGGTGCATAATAATGCATCTATTGAATGCACCTATTACAGCGCTTTTCCAAAAAAGCGCTGTTATAAGTGCATAATAATGCATCTATTTAATGCACCTATTACAGCGCTTTTTTGGAAAAGCGTTGTAAAATGTGCATAAGAACAAGCAGCGTGTTTTTATAAGGGATTTACAGCGCTTTCTGAAAAGCGCTATAAAATGAGTATAACAAGCGCGCAATATATCCACCTATTTTACAGCGCTTTTTTATTTTAAAGAGCGCTGTTGTATCTTTTTATAGCGCTAGATACTACAGTGCTTATTTTTTTGAAAAAGCGCTGTAAATGGCTTAAAAAAAAAGCGCTGTAAAATGCGTTTTTTCGCGTAGTGTTACTCTATTAGTAAACATAATTACTTGTTTATTAGGTGATAATATTCTTTGTGTTAAGAACACTTAGATTATAATATCTAATTTACTCATAATTTATGTTACCTTAAAATAGAATGTGATGAACATATATCTTTGTCTGCGAATTTAATATGCACACTTAGCAAATATAGTTAGGGGATAGTTGTTATTTATTTGTTTGCTTTGTTATCATTAAAATATCAACCAAAAGATTGTAGCTAAAACCACTTTTGCACTAACAACATATATGCTGCAACTGATTATCCAAAGCTTTGAAGCTTAACTTCCTCCCTAATAGCTTCACTATCACTAGTGAAGAATATGAAGTGGCTGAAGTTCGAAAGACCCTACAAAACCCTCTTCCACCTTTATTGCCTTCTTGTCTTCCTCCTCATCACCCTTTCCCTCCTCATCTTCGACCTCCACCTCTCGTCCCTTTTGTACTTCATTATTTGATATCATCCTCTTCCTTCTGGCTATTGTTCACCTTATCACAACTTCTTTATGTTCTTTAAGAACATAGTTGTACTAATTTAATTCATGTGATAAAAATATATGTGACAGGAAATAATTACAAACTATTGTATAAAAAAAATTGTAATATAGACATGCATATAATCAAGCAAAAGTTCTAGATATAGTAAAATAAAGTCAATATTGGAATGTATTAAGTGAATATAGCTTTTTATTTATTGAAAGATGCTCATCTTATTTCATTAACAATAATGTTTTGGATAAAGCAAGAATATCAAAAAAAAAAATGGAGACTAGTGAAATATAGAGCTACCCTTACAAGTGCATGAACAACTCCATTGGTTTGTCGTCTTACAATCTCAACACAAGAGTTTCTAATACCGGAGAGAAGGATCCTACAATCTAAGAGGACAGCTCCCAACTCAGATAAATCATCACTATTTGCGTGTAACTTATCCAAATCACCAATGTTAAGTGAAGATCAGTGACATCTTAACGCAATAACTCCTACACTAACTGAAGATATCAGAACCATTTTGTTTTAATAATTTCCTTCGTTGTCTCGAATGAAAATACTGATACCCACCCAATTGTAATAGATGAAAATAACGCATCGACGTTGCACTTGAAGCGTCCTTGAGCTAGTTTGAGCCACTTGATGTGACTGAAACTTGTGCCATCGGTTGCAGAAATGTTTGTTGCACCTGCAACGCGTGCGGCATAATTGTCATGAACCAAAATCCACTCCTTTAACAAGCTAATATCGCGGCAGCAGATCTGAGTTGCAGTTTCTGCTCGATTGTTCCATATTTAATTATTTCTTTAAAATAAAAATAACTATAATTTAAATCCAAATATTCTTTAAAAAGAACATCATAAAATATATATTTTTTTACAAGATTGACACTTTTTGACATGATATGGGACTATTCAACTAATTATATTCTTACAAGAAACTAATATAAATATAGCATTAATTAATTGTATTATATATATCAACAAAACATAAATGTTTCCAATTATCTTTTTTTAGAAAATCTTTTACATAACTTATCTTTTGTTACGGAAATCTTTCAAAATTTGTTACAAGTATCTCCATTTTTTATATAAAAGATCATATATTATTTTGTTGAGAGTTTATCTTCAAACTAAATTCTACTAACTCTATAATTTTAATTTTTTAGACCAACTTTATTTTTTATACTAATAAGCTATATGACTATTTGGGCAAAAGATTGGAACCAAAAATATCTTTTAGCAATTATTTTATAAAAAAAATCTTGTTGCAAACTTTAATTCACACTAAATTTTAGTTGTTTTATAACTCTATCTTGTTGTTGCTATATAATTACAACATTACATAACATCACATTCAATCACCTAAATATGAAACAAAGTAGTTATCATATTTTCAAGATGAAAAAAGAAGTGAATGACTTCACTAGTGAAGAATATGAAGTGGCCGAAGCTCTTCTTTTAATGCAAACGCCATCCCAAAAGGAAAACACTAAGAAAATAGTTGTAAAGGGCAAAAACATTTGTGAAGAAACATATAGTAACAAAGTTTGTTCATCAAAAATCAATACTAATGTTGCTATGAAAGATGAATATCGCCCTCCAGGTATAAGAATCAGATTATCAACATATAAAGCATCGTGCAGCTATAGTAGGGAAACCATAAGCCCTCAATATAAAAGAATTAGATTATCTAAATCTGTAGCATTGTGCAACTATAGTTGGGAATCCTTACACCCTTCAGATAAAGCAATTGGATCTTCTACCGTTGTTGCATCATACGGTGATAGCAGGGTATCCGTACACCCTTTAGAGAGCAACAACAATGTTACTATGGAAACTAATGTCCACTCCAGATGTAGGAATTAGATCTTTTGCAGCATTTCAAAACTGTATTAGAGGATCCATACACCTTTTGAATAACAACAATGTTGTTATGGAAAATAAATACCACCATCCAGATATACCGACAATTCAGGGATCCATACACCTTCAAGATAACTACAATGTTGCTATGGAAAATGAATATCACCCTCCAGATATACCGTTAATTCAAGGCCTATCAATCGATAACATTATTGAATGTAGTATGCCTTTTGAGAAGAACCTTCAAAAAAGTGATTTGGAGAAGAATCAGAATAGATTGTTTTTGAGCAAGAAACATGCAGAAACATATTTCTTGCCTTTGTTGAGAGAAGGTGTAGACGTTAACAAAGGAATAGATGTCATTGTCTATGATATGCAAGGTACTATGTTCTCCATGACATTCAAGATTTGGGCTAAAAAGTATTATGTTCTCATGGGAGGATGGAAGAATTTCTTTGAAGCACACGAATTGCAAGCAGCTACAGATTGTGTCACAGTGTGGATGTTTCGTCATTCTGAAACCGATAACTTGTGTTTTGCTATTAGTGTGAGAAGATCGTTCACTAAAAACGAAAAACCTCTTTAGATGTCTCTCATGCTTATTAGTAGTCTTTTATCAAGAAAAAAGAGAGTTTATTTTTTTGTAACTAGATGCGTGGTGGAAATTGAAACTTCATTTTTTTATTTTTAGTTTTATTTTGCTTATAACTTGGACTTAATCGCTTCTAACTTGTCAAATCATGCTTATAAATTTCAAATTTTTTTGAATTACAAAAAATTGTTGTGTTCTTTTATGAGTGTTTGTGGTTATATAAAGTAGAAAGATGCATCTGACAGTTTGACATTTTATTGTTTTAGACTTTATTTTGATTGGTTATAACCCTGAATTAAACAATCTATTCAAAATAAAGTGAAAATATAATTTTTGGTGTGCTTCATGAGATAAAAAGTGTTGTACATTAATTTTTTGTTTTTATAAAATCATTCATTTATTATTGTAATATGTTAAATTGATATCAATTGAGCCTTTAAAATATAAGTAACTGTACTATAATTTAAAAGATTCTTTCAGAGCAAATATAATTTTTAAGATATGTGGTTTGAATTTTTTAAAAACCTATCAATCGATAATATTATTGAATGCAGTAAACATTTTGAGAAGAACCTTTAAAAAACAAAAGTGGTTCGAACAACTAAAATTCATAAAAATAATATCAATTTAGCATTAATTAATTTTATATATATCCACAACGAATAAATTTTTTAAATTATTTTGATATTGTTAATATTTTCACCCAAATTTAAAAAGCGACATGTCTAATTCTTTAACTCTTAGCTCAAATCAGCTCTAAATTATTTTGATATTGTTAATATTTTCACCCAAATTTAAAAGCGACATGTCCAATTCTTTAACTCGTAGCTCAAATCAGCTCGTCGTTCACCCTCTCAACACGCCGGTGATGTTATCACATTTCACAACCTTCTATTATAATATATTAAATCAGACCCGCAAATTCTCACGTTGACACTTAACCTCTTTGTATGCCAAGTAATTCTATTTTTGCCAGATCATACAAAATCTAATGTGCCACCTTCTAACTCACACTCTCTAACCTCCGAAACACATTCTCATTCTCAAAAATTTCTTTGATTTGCCTACATCAATTCAATAACGCTCATTCATTTATCCACAATTACTATTTCATAAATTCTCATTAATCTCTCAATTTAATTGACAATGCATACTTGATAGCTCTTCAAAGCTAAACAACCCACATGCTATATTCTCTACTCCAAAAATCGTTTTTCAATTATCTATTCATTTATACTCTGTTCTGCAAATTCTTTTTTTGTAATTTTCTGGTTTTACTTTACCGATTCACTATTATTTATATTTTTTTTATTTCTTTATCACGTTGAAGGTAGTATTGGAGTTCGTAACAATAATTTATAGTTCGGTAAAAAAGATAGAAATAGTGATTACAATACAATTCCAATATACAACGAGATCTTTGATGCTCCATCTACTAATAGATGTCTCAATCGCATCTTTTTTTTTTGTACAAGTCCCAATCACATACCATTAAGTGTTTGTTCCCTTTTAAATTTTTGTTTTATTTATTTTCCTTATTTGAGGAGATGGATTTTCTCTTGATCATGGATAACATCTTTATTTTTGTACAAGTCCCAATCACATACAATTAAGTGTTTGTTCCCTATTAATGTTTTATTTTCCTTATTTCAGGAGATGGATTCTCTCTTGATCATGGATAATGTATCCATTAATTCTTCTTCACCGATATATTACAATATTAATTCAAAGTTATCTTCTTTATCATTTGTTTACCACAATTTACTTGAACTATTTTAAAGCAACACAATTGATGAATGAAACATTTGGTTGCTTATTTGTAATCACTACAAAATCACATGTTTCACTATGTATATGCTAAATGGCTAAATGTAACCCAAATTATTTTCATAAAAAACATCATATCATATAATAACCCAAATATTTATTTAAAAAGGTGACCTAAAATCAATTTCAGGATTAGTAACGTATGATAACATCTTTGTCTAGACATCGTTATCTATGAGATAGATTTCTAGGATATGATGCATATTTACTTCCTTTGTTTCCTAATGTGTTTGGTTCATATCATTCAAATGCTTATACTTATAGTATTATAGTTTGACACCTTACCTTCTACAACTTTCTTTGATAGAAATTTGTAGAAACATAGAAAAAAAGGGTTCGTTATATATAAATATGAAGTTAATATGCAGAGTATGGTTTCAATTGTAGTTTGTAACTGCAATTGCGCCATTATACTATAGATTTGGAAATCACTGCAACAATTATAAATATATGTAGAGTAAAATTGAAATAAACTTATGAGATAGTATAGCTAAATAAGTTACAAGAGACTTATTGTCATAGTAAAAAATAACACTCAAGATTCCTCATAAATAAGTATTTTTTATATTTTTTTAAAAAATTAAATCCATTGTAATAAGAATTATTGGAATAAAGTTTTATTTGTTACATTAAGAAATAGTGAAATAAAGTTTTGAAACAATTCATTTGACAACATAATTGCCTAATTATTTCTAATGTCTTCTAAAAAAAAATTTGATAATGAAAATTTTACGACCTTTTTGTAATTTCAAATCTCATACTTTAACCAAGGTTTGAATTTGCAAAAAGATCCAGTAATGTGTGTTAGTTTCGTCACTAAGTTTCGATGAAAAAGACCTTTATATTTTGTTTGTTATGTACTACAAAAATCACAATTTTTATATTTCAAAAACAAATTTTGATTCTTTTGCATAACTAGTCATTTTTCTCTAATTAAACAAATATTAATTCTAAAACTCTATTCACTTATTTACACTCATAATAATTAATTACATATTACCCGCACAAAGTGCGGGTTTGTATCTAGTTTTAAATTTATTTTCAATATAATTTTTTTCATTCCATTGATCTAACATTCAACAATGATTAATCCCTCGTTAAATATGGTGCTGTTTAGGAGACGGAGTTTGGTGAGAATGGAGGATTATGTGTTGAAGGAAGAAGGAAAAATTGAACGTTTATGCAAAGGGAGGATGAAGGTGATGATCTTTTTCTTGTTTTTGAAAGAAGATACTTAATTAATTTCATCTAATTATTTTTTATAAAAAATGTTGACTTAATAACCGCCATGACCTGGTATCTATCGTTTTTAGCTAGTTTGTTTTAGATATTTACAAAATAATTTTATATTTCTATAATTTTTTTTTATGAAAACTTATTTAAAAATAATAGATATTATTTCAAACAAATTTTTTACCTATTAAAAAAGATAACTTTAATATGACATCTTAGCATTTTTTTTACTTAGATTTTAATTATTCGAGATTTTAACATGATAAAAATCATATTTTTTTGAAAAACAAAATTTCTCAAAAAAATAAATTTACGAAGTGCTTATCAAAATAGTTTATCATTTTAAAGTATTTAAAAAAATTTATTATCCAAAAAAAAAAAGAATTTGATATTAAATTAAAAATAAAATATCAATAATTAACCTTTAAAAATATGTATGATTTTATCACAAGGTAATTGTTTTGAATTTATGTAATCTTTAAAGCAAAACACTAGTTAATCAAGAATATTTAAAAATAATTTTTTTATTAAAAATACATATACTATTATTTTATAAATAAAAATAACTGTAATTTAAATCCAAATATTCTTCCAAAAAAAACATCATAAAATATATATACTATTTTTTTTACACGATTGACACTCTTTTGATATGATGAGGGACTATTCAACTAATTATATTCTTTCAAGAAACTAATTTAAATATGGCATTAATTAAATGTACTAAATATATCAATAAAAAATAAATCTTTCCAATTATCTATTTTTAGAAAATCTTTTAAATATCTCATCTTTTGTTATGGAAATCTTTCAAAATTTGTTACAAGTATCTCCATTTTTATATAAATGATCATACATTAGTTTGTTGAGAGTTTATCTTCAAACTAAATTCTACTAACTCTATAATTTTAATTTTTTAGTCCGACTTTATATTTTTATACTAATAAGTTTTATGAATCTTTTAACAAAAGATTGTACCAAAAATATCTTTTAGCAAATTTTTTTTTTTAAGAATCCTGCAAACTTAAATTCACACTAAATTTTAGTTGTTTTATAACTCTATCTTTTTGTTGCTATATAATTACAACATTGCATAACATCACATTCAATCACCTAAACATGAAACAAAGCAGTTATCATATTTTCAACATGAAAACATAAGTGAATGACTTCAGTAGTGAAGAATATGAAGTGGCCGAAGCTCTTCTTTTAATGCAAACGTCATCGCAAAAGGAGAAGACTAAGAAAGTAGTTTTAAAGGGCAAAAATATTTATCAAGAAACATACAGTAACAAAGTTTCGTCATCAAAAATCAATACTAATGTTGCAATGAAAGATGAATACTGCCCTCCAGGTATAAGAATCGGATTATCAACATATAATGCATCTTGCAGCTATAGTAGGGAAACCATAAGCCCTAAATATAAAAGAATTAGATTATCTAAATCTGTTGCATTGTGCAACTATAGTAGGGCATCCTTACACCTTTCGAATAACAACAATGTAGTTATGGAAAATAAATACCACCGTGCAGATATATCGACAATTCAGGGATCAATAAAACTTCAAGATAACTACAATGTTGCTAAGGAAAATAAATATCACCCTCCAGATATACTCTCAATTCATGGCCTATCAATCGATAATATTATTGGATGTAGTATGCCTTTTGAGAAGAACCTTCAAAAAAGTGATTTGGAGAAAAATCAAAATAGATTGTTTTTGAGCAAGAAACATGCAGAAACATATTTATTGCCTTTGTTGAGAGAAGGTGAAGATGTTAAAAAAGGAATAGATGTCATTGTCTATGATATGCAAGGTACTATGTTCTCCATGACATTCAAGATTTGGGCTAAAAAATATTATGTTCTCATGGGAGGATGGAAGAATTTCTTTGAAGCACACGAATTGCAAGTAGCTACAGATTGTGTCACGGTGTGGATGTTTCGTCATTCTAAAACCGATAACTTAGGTTTTGCGATTAGTGTGAGAAGATCGTTCACTAAAAATAAGAAATCTCTTTAGATGTCTCTCCTACTTATTAGTAGTCTTTTATCAACAAAAAAGAGAGTTTTTTTTTGTAACTAGATGCGTGATGGAAATTGAAACTTAATGTTTTTATTCTGAGTTTTATTTTGCTTATAATTTTGACTTAATCGCTTGTAACTTGTCAAAACACACTTATAAATTTCAACTTCTTTTGAATTACAGAAAACTTTTGTGTTCTTTTATGAGTGTTTGTGGTTATATAAAGTAGAAGATGCATTTGGTTGACATTTTATTGTTTTAGACTTTATTTTGATTGGTTATAACCATGAATTAAACAATCTATTCGAAATAAAGTGAAACTATAATTTTTCAAAATCAAAAGTACAACGTTGTGCTTCATGAGATAAAAAGTGTTGTACATTAATTTTTTGGTTTTATAAAATCATTCATTTATTATTGTAATATGTTAAATTGATATCAATTGAGTCTTTAAAATATAAGTAACTGTACTTTAATTTAAAAGATTCTTTCAAAGCAAATATAATTTTTAAGATATGTGGTTTCATTTTTTTTAAGACCTATCAATCGATAATATTATTGAGTGCAGTAAACATTTTGAGAAGAACCTTTAAAAAACAAAAGTGGTTCGAACAATTAAAATTCAAAAAAATAATATCGATTTAGCATTAATAAATTTTATATATATCCACAACAAATAAATTTTTTAAATTATTTTGATATTCTTAACATTTTCACCCAAATTTAAAAGTAAGATGTCCAATTCTTTAACACTGAGCTGAAATCAGCTCGTCGTTCATCCTCTCAACACGTCGGTGATGTTATCACGTTTCACAACCTTTTTAAATTTATATTCAATATAAATTTTTTCATTCCATATATCTAACATTCAACAATGATTAATCCCTCGTTAAATATGGTGCTGTTTAGGAGACGGAGTTTGGTGAGAATGGAGGATTATGTGTTGAAGGAAGAAGGAAAAATTGAATGTTTATGCAATGGGAGGATGAAGGTGATGATGTTTTTCTTGTTTTTGAAAGAAGATACTTAATTAATTTCATCTAATTATTTTTTATAAAAAATGTTGACTTAATAACCACCATGACCTGGTATCTATCTTTTTTAGCTAGTTTGTTTTAGATATTTACAAAGTAATTTTATATTTCTATAATTTTTTTTATGAAAACTTATTTAAAAATAATAGATATTATTTCAAACAAATTTTTTACCTATTAAAAAAGATAACTTTAACATTCAGTTACTTAGATTTTAATTATTAGAGATTTTAACATGATAAAAATCATATTTTTTTGAAAAACAAAATTTCACTACGCCAAAAATGACATTTTATATTGCGTCTTTTACAGCGCTTATTAAATACAAGCGCTGTTGTATAAGTTTTTAAAAATAACGGAGGATACAACAGCGACTTTTTTACAGGCGCTGTAAAAAAAGCGTTGTAGTAGGGTGATATTGTGACACCCTAAACCCCAAAATAATATATATAATAATTTATATCGTATTTCTATAAAATTTGTAGCGGATAAATGAAGATAGGTTTCCAAGAAAATAAAAACTTCTATATCTATTTTAAGATATCATGTTTCTCAAAAATCAAAAGGAACACTTTAAACTTCTTTACTCCTATAAAATAGTGCAATCTCAATAAGCTTGATTTAAGTATAATTACTTGATTTAATTCTAAAAACTTACTAGTACTTATAAGGTTTTCATACAAAAAGTCGTTTCAAATTAAATGAGTAAAATACAATTTGCAACCCTTATTACCGGTATCACCTATCAGAGCGGGTTCCTCCCAACTTGAACTTGAAGATTCATTAACCTGTAACAACTGCGATTTCGCAAACGCAGGGCCAATCCAGTCAAACACAAACAACGAAGGAGGTGAGTTTTGAAATCATGTTAATAATATAATATAAGTAAGAAGAACACGCAATTAATCATACATAAAACCGTATCATTACACAAACATTCTTCAAGGAAAAACACCACGTTATATAGTCAAAATCAAGGAAAATCAATACATCTCACAATAACATCAAATCATCTAAGAAATCATCATCGCACACAATACATATTAATCACAACAAACAATCACACAAAAATGCAATGCTATGCATGAGCTAAGACTCTACTTCACAATGTGGTACCATTCTAACTCTGAAGTACTTGGTTAGGAGGCCATGATACTATGCCACCATCCCGGTGGACGGACAATTCAAATTGGCCCTGTCCTCATAGATCCCCTCAACTCAACCCGAGACACATATACGCGACAGTCGAGGTAAACGTGTGTTGCATGGTAGCTCCCGACATTTGGAGTGCTACCTCCAAGTCACCTAGGAATTCCCCACACGAATACCTCCAAGGTCTAACAATCTTGCCTTAAGGCTCAACAGCAGACCGCCACGATCAGGCTCAATTCAGTTGTACTTCCCCGGAATCGCTAGGCTTGTCAGGCCCTACCTATATGATGACAAAATAATCTCCACTTCACAAATTCATAATATTTATTTTCTCCCCTCGTTGGCCTATGATACTCCATTAAGACCGTCATTTCAAACACAAATTGGAATCACAATTATTTCATCAGGGGTTACTTCAATATTTTCATCACAAATTCATAACATCACTATTATAAATCACACATCATCATCATTACATAAATCATCACAATTTTAGAGCATCACTATCATCAATCGTACCTCATCACATAAACTTATCACAAATTTATAAAATCACAATTATTATTCATACATCATCATCATCACATAAAATTATCACAACACATCCATTTTTATTATCAGATCACATAAACTCATATAATCAAAGACATACATAAAATTAATTCGACACTCAATATCACAATAACATCAAATACCACACATTTAAAGAAATTAAACCAATCAACACCTTACAAATATTTTCTATTCTATATTTTAATCTCACAATTTCCATATTTGCACATTAATTAATTTATCCCTCAAAGGGCTACTGCCGTACGTAGCAAGCCCCGGATGAATCGTTGGGAAATATGGTTTTCCCGTTCATCTCACAATATATTATACTCATGAATTCAAACGCTCTCTCACCCCTTACCTTATTTCGATGCTTTCAAACACAAATACGATTCCATGAGCAAACAACCTTTGTTCATTGACTCTTTGTCCTTCAATCGATCTAACTCCACAATTTATGGGTAAACGTTAAAAATAAATTATGAGGAGGCACTCTAAAATTAATTTCGAAATTCGGTCAAGGAATCTTACCATAATTCAGAAAACCAATCAGTGGATAATATAGCCACTTTTCACACGATCGTTTTGGCGTTGGTTTCACTCAAATCGGACTTACGGTGAAGAAGAACGGTGCAAAATAACGAATTCTACAAGCGGAGAAGTCGGGTATTTTAGAGAGAAATTGGGACGCTTAAAAATCTGAGAAAGTATGTTTATTTGACTACCTAAATGAATAAAACAACATACTGAAATTTGGACGAGAACGGAGAAAATTTTCTGAAACAATTATCGATCACCGGTATCAATTTTCTTCTATTTTTCCTCCAATTCCTCCTTGGAAGCTGTTGCCTGCCGTGCCCATACCTTTCTCTTCCTCTATTTGTTCTTTTATTCTTTAATTAGGTTTCACTTGGACTTAACCCATGAAATACATTTTACTCTATTTATTATTATTATTATTATTATTATTATTATTATTATTATTATTTTATTTTTTTTAATAAAACCAACAATTACGAAAGTTATTTTTTTTAACACTTTTTTTTTTAACACAATTTAATTACTAATATTTCAAAACTACTACTATATAAAATAAAATAATTAATCTTCTAAAATACATTAGTAACCAAAACTCTTATATTCAAAATTATCACTATAATAATACTTATTTCTCAAAACACTCAAATTAAAATATTTTCATCATTTAAGAATAGTCAAAATTATAAAAATAAATAAATATAATATCAAAACTTTATATTAATTACTAAATCATAATAAATATATATAAAATCACCATGTCATAACAAGTATATAAAAATAAAGGAAATCAAACACAATATCACTACTATTCTGAGATAATTATTTATAAAATAAATAATTAAAAATAGAAAATAGTTATAAATAATTGAAATATAACTACGTGCATACTTAATATCAGTCAAACGTACAAAAAAATATTACATTAATTTGGTACAAGTATATACACGTAAAATCTTCTAAAATCTTATTCTTTAAAATATTACACTAAAATACTATTTAGAAAAATATATAAAATATAATATTAGTTATTTAGATTACTCATGTAGTCCAATATGCATAATAGTAGCACATCATCTAAAGCACCCGTATAACGAAAACTAATCACAAAATTTATCACATGTATTCTAAAATAATTTTAACACCAAATTAATTATTTAAAATCATATTTCATTATTGAAATAGTTTATTATAAAATTTGGGGTGTTACACATATAGGGTCACATACGCTTGCACATAATGTTTACAACTCTTTTACAACGCATTTTTAGAAAGCGCTGTAAATTGAAGCGCTCTCACATAGCCTTTTACAGCGCTTTTTGAGCGCTTTAAACACAAGCGCTGTAAAATGTAGCGCTCCCACCTTATGTTACATAGCTTTTAAAGCGCTTCTTGTTGAAGCGCTGTAAAAGCCTTGCGCTTTCACATAATCAAATGACCTATTACAGCGCTTTTGATACAAGCGCTGTAATAGGCTTGCCCTTTCACATTTTTATAGGACCTATTAGAGCGCTTTTTGAACAAGCGCTGTAAAATCATTCATTTTAAATAAAAAACATTCACTTTAAGTAAATAAAAACAAATTTAATACGTTGTCCAAACCCTACGAACCCTCATCTCCTCTCCCCTGCGAACCCTCTTGTGCGCCCATCTACAAATTGATTTACCTTCTTCCTCCTTTAAAACAAATTGATCAACGTTGTCTCAGGTACTTTATTTTATTTATTTGTTGTTGTCACTAATTCAAACTGATAAATTGTTACATATTAGATATGTTCTGTTTTGAAATTGTTACATGATATTAGATATGTTCTCATGATATATATGTTCTGTTTTGAAATCAATTAATCGTGGACCAATATTATAAGATATGTGTATTATAAATATATAGGTCATATATATCAGACTTGAAATCATGCTTATTGTGTAACTGCATTTATATATATAGGTCATATAAATGGACCGGAAATGGATGTCTGCCAATCGATTGACAAAAGAGTATGAAAATGGAGTGAAGGAGTTTATTGAGTTTGCAGTGATGAATGCAAAAGATCCAAATAGAGTCGTTTGTCCTTGTTTAAAATGTTGTTTTGGAAAACGCATTAGAGCAGATGAATTGGAAGGACATTTAGTATGGTATGGAATTGATCAAAGCTATACATGTTGGATAAGACATGGTGAGAAAATCAATGGAAACACCCGCACAGATACATATGTTTCAACTGATTTCGACACAGATGCATATGAGCCGGACCGAGTTGAGGAGATTGCAAAAGCAGTTGAAGAAGATCTTCGTGATTGTCCTAAAATGTTTGAGACCTTGTTGAGTGATAGAGAAACCATTATATAATGGTTGTACTAAATTCACAAGACTTTCGGCGATATTAAAGTTGTACAACTTAAAAGCGAGTAATGGATGGTCTGATAAAAGCTTCACAGAATTACTAACACTCTTAAAAGATATGTTGCCGGATGATAATGAACTTCCCAGCCGAACCTATGAGGCTAAACGAATTTTGTGCTCTATTGGTATGAGTTATGAAAGGATTCATGCATGTCCTAATGATTGCATTTTATTTCGAAATGAATATGAATTACTAAAGGCGTGTCCGAAATGCAATGTCTCTCGATATAAGAAGCAAGAATCTACTCCAGCAAAAGTTGTGTGGTATTTTCCTATAATACCAAGATTTAGGCGCATATATCGCAGTGAAGAAGATTCAAAACACTTGACATGTCATGCAGATGAAAGAATTAGAGATGGAAAGTTTCGACACCCTGTAGATTTTCCGCAATGGGCAAAAATTGATCACGAGTATCCTAAATTTGGGATAGAGTCGAGAAATCTACGCCTTGCACTTTCTATTGATGGAATGAATCCACATGGTCTTCAAAGCATCTCACACAGCACGTGGCCTGTGATTTTGTTGATATATAACCTACCTCCATGGTTATGTATGAAACGTAAGTTTATGATGTTGTCTTTGTTAATTTTTGGACCCAAACAACCGGGGAATGATATCGACGTATACTTGGCTCCTTTAATTGAAGATTTAAAAATTATGTGGGAGACAGGTGTAGAAGTCTATGACGGGTATAAGAAAAAATGTTTCAATTCGAGGGCTATGTTGTTCAGCACAATTAATGATTTTCCTGCATATGGTAATTTATCAGGATATAGCATTAAAGGTCAGTGTGCATGTCCTATATGTGAAGAGAGTACAAATTGGATGCGGTTGAAACATTGTAAGAAGAATGTATTTCTTGGACATCGTAGATTTTTACCTTATAGTCATCAGTATCGTGGGTGGAGAAATGCATTCAATGGAAAATCAGAGGAAGATAGAGCTCCTGTAGCATCGACTGGATATCAAATACTTGAGAAAGTACAAGGTTTGACCAATAAATTTGGCAAACCTTTTGCGGGAGAGCTTGTCAAAATTGGGTGGAAGAAAAAGTCAATTTTCTTTGAATTGCCATATTGGAAGTCATTGTATGTAAGACATTTTCTCGATATGATGCATATTGAGAAAAATGTATTTGACAGTGTTATTGGTAAGTTACTCAATGTACCAAGAAAGTCTAAGGATGGCATCAATGCAAGACTGGACTTCGTCGATATGGGAATAAGAAATGAATTGGGTCCCGTAAAGAAAGGAAATCGCACATATCTACCTCCAGCCGCTCATACTCTATCTAGAAAGGAAAAAATTGTTTTGTGTAAATTTCTACACGAAGTTAAAGTTCCAGAAGGATACTCTTCAAACATTAAAACTTTAGTTTGTATGAAAGACCTCAAGTTAAAAGGTTTGAAGACCCATGATGCTCATATTCTAATGGAGCATTTGCTACCAATAGGTATACGTTCAATTTTACCTGAAAAAGTTCGCCGAGCCATAACTAAATTATGTTTCTTCTTCAGGGAAATTTGTAGTAAAGTGATCGATCCTCAGAAATTACCGAGATTGGAGAGGGAAATTGTTGTTACTTTGTGTGAGCTTGAAATGTACTTCCCACCCTCGTTTTTTGATATAATGGTTCACCTTACTGTTCATCTTGTTAAGGAGACACAACTTTGTGGGCCAACTTATATGAGATGGATGTACCCGATAGAACGATATATGAAAATATTGAAAGGGTACGTAAAAAGTAGAAGTCGACCAGAAGGTTGTATTGCTGAACGGTACATTGTCGAAGAAGCTGGGGAATTTTGTACTGAATATCTGTCAAATGTTGAATCCATAGGGCTTCCCATGTCTCGTCATTCGGGAAGATTATCAGGAGAACGGATAATTGGAAAGAGACTAATGACTATATCAAGGATAGAATGGGAGCAGGCACAATTGTATGTTCTGCACAATGATGATGAGGTTCAACCGTATGTTACAATACAAATGAATCAATTATCTAGTTTGAACATGAATAGGAATCAAAATTGGATAACTCAAGAGCATAATCGAAGTTTCATAACATGGTTAAAAAATCACATAAAGTCAAAGTTTGATGTAGACCCCGGATCAATTTCACAGAGATTGAGGTGGCTAGCAAATGGTCCGAGTTTACATGTCTTTTCTTACACCGGTTATGTAATTAACGGCTACACATTTTATACCAAAGAACAAGATTATCAAACAACTATGCAAAATAGCGGAGTCACTCTCGTAGCTGAAGCGATGCATATCTCAAGTGCAAAAGACAAGAACCCAATATATGCAAATCTATCATATTTTGCGGTTATCGAGCGCATATGGGAGCTAGACTACACAATGTTTCGTGTTCCCATATTTGGTTGCAAGTGGGTTGATATTAATAATGGCGTTCGGATTGATGAGTCAGGGTTCTTGCTTGTCAATTTTAATAGGGTGGGATACAAAGATGGGCCTTTTATTTTAGCGTCGCAAGCTCAACAAGTGTTTTATGTCACTGATCCTGCTGATGATTAATGGTCCGTTGTCCTATCGACCAATAAAATAAGTGATGATAACAATAATGATGAAGATGTTGGTAATGATCTTTTCTTTGCAACATCACAACCACATGAAATTGGTTCAACTGATGATGGTTTATATCTTAGAGATGATCATGATGAGGGAATTTGGATTAATCCATCGTTTCGTATCATTAATGGACAAACAAATGTGAATCCCACCAAGAACAGAAGAAGGGCATCTTAATGTGTTTAATTGTTTTTAAGCCATGTAATCTGAACTGAGTTCATGTGTAATTTAATTGTTTGATCTGCCATAATTGAGCATTTTGGTATTTAGCTTGAACTGTTAATTTGTAATTTTCTGCTTATACTGTATGTAATTGTATACTGAACTTGACCTGATCAGTTCAAGTTCAAACAGTTTAACTAATTAGCTTGAACTTAAACACAATTTGGAAGAAAAAATAATTTAACTAATTTGGAAGAAAATAAATTATTACAGGGCTAATGAAAAAATAATTTAACTAATTTGGAAGAAAATAAATTATTACAGAGCTTATGAAAAAATAATTTAACTAATTTGGAAGAAAATAAATTATTAAAAAGGCTGTGTAAGAATATAAAATAAGGAGGTCTTTTAAAGCACTTTCCTCATAAGCGCTGTAAAAGGTTCACACAGCCTTTGGACATGATAAAACAAAGAGGCATTTCATATATAAAACCCTATTACAGCGCTTTTTTAAAAAAGCGCTGTAATAGGGTTTAAAAAAATAAAATAAGGAGGTCTTTTACAGCGCTTTCTTCATAAGTGGTGTAAAAGGGCCACACAACCTTTGGACATGATAAAAACAAAGATGCATTTTATATATAAAACCCTATTACAGCGCTTTTCTAAAAAAGCGCTCTAAAAGGCTTTTAAAAAAATAAAATAAGGAGGTCTTTTACAGCGCTTTCTGAATAAGCGCTGTAAAAGGGTCACACAGCGTTTGCATATAATAAAACAAAGAGGCATTATAAAGCGCTTTCTGTAAAAGCGTTGTAAAAGGCTTTTAAAAAAATAAAAATAAGGAGGTCTTTTACAGCGCTTTTTCACAAGCGCTTTAAAAGGCTTATAAAAAAGCGTTGTAGTAGGCTTTTAAAAAATAAGATAATGAGACCTATTACAGCGTTTTTTCAAAAAAGCGCTATAATAGGGTTTTATATATAACAGTAAACCTCTTCAGTTTCATGTTCATTACGTAAATTTCATACGAGTGTTTTAGTTTCCTCTGCGTTCTCCTTCTCATTGCGAACCCTACGAATCCTACGAGAGTTTCAGTTTCCCTTGTTTCTTCCTCCTTACTTACTCTCATTACGTAAACATCCTACACCTACGATCGTACGTAAACATCAAGTAACCCCATTTTCGTCCTCGTTTTCGTTTGCGAACCCCGTAACCCTACGATCGTTCGTCTTCGTTCGTCCTCGTTTTCATCGTCTTCAGGTATTGTATTTATTAGTTTTTTGTTTCACTAAAATGCATTTTAACTTATACTGCTACGTACTTAGACTACTACATGTTGAACTTTGTTGAAGTTATACTGAACTGAACTGCATGTTGATGTTGAACTTGTTTTAGATAAATGGATACCAACAAGGAGTTAGAATGTCAAAATGAAGAAGTTGGCAACACCAAGACTTACAAAAATGAAGTCAAACGTGGTGCAACAATAATGCAAAATGTTATAAAAGCAACAAGTATTGGACAAAAATTTGAGGTATACTTTGTTTGTTGTTTTCTTTTTTTGCTATTTATACTATACTTTGTTTGCTGTTTACCTTGTTTGCTGTTTATAATTTGAGGTACTTACTATATGAGTTTATTAGGTGGGATGGAATGAGAGTGGTCAACCAATTGACCCCAACAGTTCCATGTTTGTTAGTTATATTAGAGCTGTTGTTCGTCAAAATATCCCAATCACAATAGATGATTGGAGAGATAAGGTATTGAAGAATGCCAAAGAAGTATTGTGGGCTGATATACAGGTAATTTTTTTACTCCACCCTATTACTTATAAATTTTTACATACTGCTTTGAAGTATTTTACTCAAACTATATATTTATTTGGTTTGCAGTCAGCTTTTGTTCTTGATGAGGTGAGAAAGAGTTATGTGCTCAGAGTTGCTGGGAAAATACAACGGGGCTTTAGATCTCACCTCTCTAATTGCTATTTAAAAGACCGTGAAGGAAATACGAATGCGGAAGCTCCAAAAATATAGAAACATTATATATCAAATGAGGAATGGAGCGCATTCGTATCAAAACGTTCCGACCCCGCATTTGTTGTAAGTGATTAATTTATTAGCATTTGTGTTTTATTATTCATATTCATAGCGTATTTTAAATTATTACTAGATTGTTATTTTTCTTATATAGAACATTAGTAAGGCAAATTGCGAGAGGGCAAAAATTATTCCCCACCCATACAAGAAATCTCGTATGGGATATGCTCGTCTAGAGCAAAAACTTGTAAGTAATTAAACATCACTTTTATTTAATGTGGTACATTATAAACTGTACTATCTAACTAATATTTTTTTTATGATCTTAACGATAATAGCTACAAGACACCCAATCCGATCAACCGTTGGGTCGTCATATATTGTGGAAGGAAGCTCGTGTAAATAAAGACGGAGTGGTTGATAACGAAAATGTATAAAAAGTAATAGAACTTTGTGTAAGTATATTTATCACTTTAATATTATTTAATATTGTATTTTAAAAATGTTATTGAACTTATCTTTTTAATCCTATGTGTATTTTAGGCGAATCTTGAATCGGAAAATCAAGAGGACAACAAGGCAAGTTGCAAGGACATATTAGGTAAAGTGTTTAATGTTCCTGAATATTCCGGCCGCGTGAGGGGGAAAGGATTTCGCGTAACTCCTAGAAGTTATTTTTCACAAGAGAAGCGCCAAAATCCATCTAACGAGGAAGTATTAGAGAAGATCAAAGTATTAACGGAGCAAGTGGCCCTCTTGGTGAAGACAAATAAAGACAAGCAACTTGCGGACCAGCCCCAACGTGAAATTCACATGGAGAGTGAAAACGCAAGTTGCAACGTTGGTCTCAACAGTCTTCCTGAGGTAATTAATAACTTAATAAAATAAGAAATTCATTCAAGCTAATTGTTTCACATACTTATGTATTAACCATTGATTTTAGGGGGTCACTCCATGCGTGCTGTACTTATCCTCCCCTACTCATCGGAAGGTCGGAAAGGGAACATTGTGCAATACTCTGGGCGAAGTATTGCACAATACACCAATCCCTGCGGGCCTTGTCAAAGTATCGCTAGTTATTGCTTTGGAACCAAATGCACCGTTGCCTGTACCGGACAACGATGCAGATCTGAATTATTTGGGCGAAGCAATTGGCAGCTACGTGGCATGGCTCAAACATCTTGTTGCCCTTGACAAGGTATGTTTAATTAATTGAAATGTATGTTTAATTGATTATATTTAATTGTTGAATTTTTTCCGATGTTAACTTTAATTTCACATTTATTTAGATTCAAACAAAGTCTAATAAAGGGAATGATAAGAAGATTCCCACAAATGAAACAGTGACATCGCCCGAAAAGGTTTGTAACATTTATTCTGTAAGGTTTGTCATTTTTTTAGATTCAATAAACTAACAAACTGATTAACCTCATTTTTTCAGATTCAATCTAATAAACCACCCGCACAGCAAGCCAGCAAGCCAGCTGCCGCACCACGACTGGATGTTCGTGGCAAAAATAAATCCGGCAAACTTCAAAAATTGGAGGGTAATAAAGCTGGCAAACTGCAAAAGCTGGAGGGTAATAAAGCGGCTAAAGTTGTTGCTGCTAAAAAACTAGATCGTGTAAAATCAGTTGCTGCTCCTGCTCCTAAAATAAGTCAGCCACGACTTGCTCGATATGGGTCGTGTCTTGACATACATGCAAAAAAAAAAATGGGCAGCGACGATTCACGAATAATAAGCATGGATAAAGCTCTATTCGGAGATGCGTATGAAGAATTTTTTGAAAAAGAGCACATATACGAACTTCTCGACCATAAGGAGCTGAGTGCTACTATCATCAGCATATACATGAGGTAAAAATTACTTTTCATCGCATTTATTTGTAATTAATTTAATTTATTGGTAATTAATCTAATTTGAAATTTTCATTGAAGGTTTTTGTATGAGAAGTTCGTGTGCACGCGCAGATTGTCAAATAAATTTTCATTCTTGTCTCCGCATAAGATATCGATGCTTCAACACGATCCAGTGAATGTAAAGAAATACGTTTTAGATATACTATTAGGAAATAAAGAGAAGCATAAGTTATTCCTTGCACCATATAATTCAAGGTACGTAATTATATATTCTTAATTTATATTTTTTTTAATTTATGAGATCTTAATTTATTAGTTGTGTAAACTAAATTTTTGTTGTTGTAGGGCACATTGGGTGCTAATTGCAATCAATGCGACCTCTGAAGTTATATACTACCTAGATCCCTTGCACGTCCATTACAACAACCCCCCGAGATAAAGACTTTGTTCGACACGTAAGTAATATTCATTTATTTTTTACATATATATATATATATATAAATAATGTGTTTGTTAATGCTATAATAATCATGTTTATTTATTCGATAGTGCTTTACAAGTTTTTTGAGCTCAAAGAGGTGCGACAGCGTCGAAGCTAAAGTCAAATAACATCACATGGATTCCAATAAAAGTTTGAAATATATGCTTTTAATTTTCACTTACAATCAATGCACAATTAAATAATTATTGACTTATATGTTTTATTTTATAGTGCCCTCGTCAAACTAACAACATCGACAGTGGGTACTATGTATTGCGATTCATGAAGGAGATTGTTGATAAGAATCAAATTATAATCCCAGAAACGGTACGGTATTTTAATTATTTGATTTTCATATATAAACTATGTTTATATTTGATTCTAACTTATTTATGTTAAATTTTTATATCAGTACTTTGACAATTCCAGTCCAACATATTCTGAAGAAGATCTAACAGAGATAAAGGAAGACTGGTGTGAGTATGTGCTTGAAATGAATATTATTTGATTTGCTAGGAAATGGCATGATGCAAGGGATATGGTAGTTCTGTGCTGTTTGTGAATATGTAGTTGTGAATATGAATATGTAGTGTTGTTTTGTTGTTGTTGTGTACTACTGACTGATTGTGAACTGATTCTAGATGAAAATGATTTTGGAATAAAAATTGTGAACTGATTCTGGATTAAAAGATAGCACTTTTAAAAAAAACGCTTTCTAAAAAAGCGCTTTTTAAAATTTACAGCATATTTAATAAAACTAAAAAACAAAAAACACCTTTTACAGCGCTTTCTCAAAAAAGCGCTGTAAAACGTGCATTAGAATGCACCTACTACAGCGCTTTTTTGAAGAAGCATTGTAATAGGTGCATAATAATGCATCTATTGAATACACCTATTACAGCACTTTTGTGGAAAAGCGTTGTAAAAGGTGCATAACAATGCATCTATATAAGTGCATCTATTACAGCGCTTTTGTGGAAAAGCGTCGTAAAAAAAGCATAACAAATCATCTATATGAATGCACCTATTACAACACTTTTCTGGAAAAGCGCTGTAATAGGTGCATAATAATAAAACAATTAAATGCACCTATTACACCGTTTTTTCAAACAAGCGCTGTAATAGGGGCATAATAATGCATCTATTGTTACAGGGATTTACAGCGCTTGTTTAGAAAGCGCTGTAAAATGCGTATAACAAGCGCGCAATATATCCACCTTTTTTACAGCGCTAGTAACTACAACGCTTTTTTTTTTGAAAAAGCGCTATAAGTGGCTTAAAAAAAGCGCTGTAAATCCAAATATACTTCAAAAAAAAAAACATCATAAAATATATATACTATTTTTTTTACACGATTGACAATTTTTAGATATGATGAGGGACTATTCAACTAATTATATTCTTTCAAGAAACTAATTTAAATATAGCATTAATTAATTGTACTATATATTATCAACAAAAAATTAATTGACTTATTTAAATAACGCTTCCTTCGGTATAAAAAATGTTGACTTAATAAAACATTTTTATAAAACTATAACAAATCTTTTAAATAACACTTTATCATGTGGTCACCCGCCATGACCTGGTATCTATCTTTTTTAGCTAGTTTGTTTTATATATTTACAAAATAATTTCTCAAAAAAAAATGTTTATGAAGTGCTTATCTAAATAGTTTATCATTTTAAAATACTTTAAAAAATTTATTACCCAAAAAAAAAAGAATTTGATATTAAATTAAAAATAAAATATCAATAATTAATCTTTAAAAATATGTATAATTTTATCACAAGGTAATTGTGTTGAATTTATGTAATCTTTAAAGCAAAACACTAGTTAATCAAGAATATTTAAAAATAAATTTTTTATGATAAATATATATACTATTTTTTTTAAAAATAAAAATAACTATAATTTAAATCCAAATATTCTTCATAAAAAACATCATAAAATATATATACTATTTTTTTTACACGATTAACACTCTTTTGATATGATGTGGGACTATTCAACTAATTATATTCTTTTAAATTTAAATATAGCATTAATTAATTGTACTATATATTATCAACAAAAAATAAATCTTTTCACTTATCTTTCTTTAGAAAATCTTTTAAATATCTTTTCGTTTGTTACGGAAATCTTTCAAAATTTGTTACAATGTCTCCATTTTTTATATAAAAGATCATACATTCTTTTGTTGAGAGTTTATCTTCAAACTAAATTCTACTAACTCTAAATTTTAATTTTTTAGTCCGACTTTATATTTTTATACTAATAAGCTATATGACTCCTTATGTAAAAAGATTGTACCAAAAATATCTTTTAGCAATTTTTTTTTTTTTTTAAGAATCTTGCAAATTTAATTTCACACTAAATTTTAGTTGTTTTATAACTCTATCTTTTTGTTGCTATATAATTACAACATTGCATAACATCACATTCAATCACCTAAACATGAAACAAAGCAGTTATCATATTTTCAAGATGAAAACAGAAGTGAATGTCTTCATTAGGGAAGAATATGAAGTGGCCGAAGCTCTTCTTTTAATGCAAACATCATCCCAAAAGGAGAAGACTAAGAAAGTAATTTTAAAGGGCAAAAAGATTTATCAAGAAACATATAGTAACAAAGTTTCGTCATCAAAAATCAATACTAATGTTGCTATGAAAGATGAATACCGCCCTCCAGGTATAAGAATCGGATTATCAACATATAATGCATCTTGCAGCTATAGTAGGAAAACCATAAGCCCTCAATATAAAAGAATTAGATTATTTAAATCTGTTGCATTGTGCAACTATAGTAGGGAATCCTTACACCTTTCGAATAACAACAATGTTGTAATGGAAAATAAATACCGCCGTCCAGATATACCGACAATTCAGGGATCCATACACCTTCAAGATAACTACAATGTTGTTATGGAAAATAAATATCACCCTCTTGATATACCGTCAATTCAAGGCCTATCAATCGATAATATTATTGGATGTAGTATGCCTTTTGAGAAGAACCTTCAAAAAAGTGATTTGGAGAAAAATCAAAATAGATTGTTTTTGAGCAAGAAACATGCAGAAACATATTTCTTGCCTTTGTTGAGAGAAGGTGAAGACGTGAACAACGGAATAGATGTCATTGTCTATGATATGCAAGGTACTATGTTCTCCATGACATTCAAGATTTGGGCTAAAAAGTATTATGTTCTCATGGGAGGATGGAAGAATTTCTTTGAAGCACACCAATTGCAAGCAGCTACAGATTGTGTCACGGTGTGGATGTTTCGTCATTCTGAAACCGATAACTTGTGTTTTGCGATTAGTGTGAGAAGATCGTTCACTAAAAATGAAAAACCTCTTTAGATGTCTCTCCTACTTATTAGTAGTCTTTTATCAACAAATAAGAGAGTTTTTTTTTTTAACTAGATGCGTGATGGAAATTGAAACTTAATTTTTTTTATTTTAAGTTTTATTTTGCTTATAACTTGGACTTAATCACTTGTAACTTATCAAAACACATTTATAAATTTCAACTTTTTTTGAATTACAGAAAACTTTTGTGTTCTTTTATGAGTGTTTGTGGTTATATAAAGTAGAAGATGCATCTGTTTGACATTTTATTGTTTTAGACTTTATTTTGATTGGTTATAACCATGAATTAAACTATCTATTTAAAATAAAGTGAAAATATAGTTTTTCAAAATCAGAGGTACAATGGTGTTCTTCATGAGATAAAAAGTGTTGTACATTAATTTTTTGTTTTTATAAAATCATTCATTTATTATTGTAATATGTTAAATTGATATCAATTGAGCCTTTAAAATATAAGTAACTGTACTTTAATTTAAAAGATTCTTTCAAAGAAAATATAATTTTTAAGATATGTGGTTTGATTTTTTTTTAAGACCTATCAATCGATAATATTATTGAGTGAAGTAAACATTATGAGAAGAACCTTTAAAAAACAAATGTGGTTCGAACAACTAAAATTCAAAAAAAAATATCGATTTAGCATTAATAAATTTTATATATATCCACAACGAATAAATTTTTTAAATTATTTTGATATTGTTAACATTTTCACCTAAATTTAAAAGTGAGATGTCCAATTCTTTAACTCTGAGCTCTCAGCTCGTCTTTCAGCCCCTCAACACGCCGATGATGTTATCACGTTTCACAACCATTTTAAATTTATTTTCAATATAAATTTTTTCATTCAATTGATTTAACATTCAACAATGATTAATCCCTCGTTAAATATGATACTTTTTTATATATATAATACAACTGGGGGGAATTTGGACACTTTCATGGGTAAACTTGTGGATTAAAAAAAAAGGAATAGGTGAATTTAAAGAAGAGGAGCCGGAGTTTCCTGCAGGATTATGTATTGAAGGAAGAAGGAAAAATTGAATGTTTATGCAAAGGGAGGATGAAGGTGATGATCTTTTTCTTGTATTTGAAAGAAGATGCTGAATTAATTTCATCTAATTATTTTTTATAAAAAATGTTGATTTAATAAACTATTTAAACTAATTTTTTATTTGAAATTTTAATTTTGAAATTATTTTTCCTTCAGTTATATATAAAAAAATAAAATAAAACACTATTAAATCGTTTTGATAAAACTATAACAAATGTATTCAATAACGCTTGTTTTCTTTTTTTTGTTTGTTTTTTCATATTCTTGATTATAATAAGTCATTTGTATAAAGCTTTATTATGTGGTCACCGGCCATGACCTGATATCTATCTTTTTTAGCTAGTTTGTTTTAGATATTTACAAAGTAATTTATATTTCTATAATTTTTTTTTTTATGAAAACTTATTTAAAAATAATATATATTATTTTATACAAATTTTATACCTATTAAAAAAGATAACTCTAACATTCAGTTACATAGATTTCAATTATTAGAGATTTTAACATGATAAAAATCATATTTTTTTTAAAAAAATAATTTCTCAAAAAAAATGTTTATGAAGTGCTTATCTAAATAGTTTAT
>JBBPBQ010000001.1:9258987-9274570 GCA_037974755.1 Cicer yamashitae | reverse complement strand
TTATCAACAAAAAATCAATCTTTCCAATTATCTTTTTTTAGAAAATCTTTTAAATATCTTATGGTTTGTGACGGAAATCTTCCAAAATTTGTTACAATATCTCCATTTTTTATATAAAAGATCATACATTCTTTTGTTGAGAGTTTATATTCAAACTAAATTCTACTAACTCTAAATTTTAATTTTTTAGTCCGACTTTATATTTTTATACTAATAAGCTATATGACTCTTTATGCAAAAAGATTGTACCAAAATTATCTTTTTGCAAATTTCTTTTTTTTTTTTTAAGAATCCTGCAAATTTAATTTCACACTAAATTTTAGTTTTTTTATAACTCTATCTTTTTGTTGCTATATAATTACAACATTGCATAACATCACATTCAATCACCTAAACATGAAACAAAGCAGTTATCATATTTTCAAGATGAAAACAGAAGTGAATGTCTTCACTAGTGAAGAATATGAAGTGGCCGAAGCTCTTCTTTTAATGCAAACATCATCCCAAAAGGAGAAGACTAAGAAAGTAGTTTTAAAGGGCAAAAAGATTTATCAAGAAACATATAGTAACAAAGTTTCGTCATCAAAAATCAATACTAATGTTACTATGAAAGATGAATACCGCCCTCCAGGTATAAGAATCGGATTATCAACATATAATGCATCTTGCAGCTATAGTAGGGAAACCATAAGCCCTCAATATAAAAGAATTAGATTATCTAAATCTGTTGTATTGTGCAACTATAGTAGGGAATCCTTACACCTTTCGAATAACAACAATGTTGTAATGGAAAATAAATACCGCCGTCCAGATATACCGACAATTCAGGGATCCATACACCTTCAAGATAACTACAATGTTGTTATGGAAAATAAATATCACCCTCTTGATATACCGTCAATTCAAGGCCTATCAATCGATAATATTATTGGATGTAGTATGCCTTTTGAGAAGAACCTTCAAAAAAGTGATTTGGAGGAAAAATCAAAATAGATTGTTTTTGAGCAAGAAACATGCAGAAACATATTTCTTGCCTTTGTTGATAGAAGGTGAAGACGTGAACAAAGGAATAGATGTCATTGTCTATGATATGCAAGGTACTATGTTCTCCATGACATTCAAGATTTGGGCTAAAAAATATTATGTTCTCATGGGAGGATGGAAGAATTTCTTTGAAGCACACCAATTGCAAGCAGCTACAGATCGTGTCACTGTGTGGATGTTTCGTCATTCTGAAAGCGATAACTTGTGTTTTGCGATTAGTGTGAGAAGATCGTTCACTAAAAATGAAAAACTTCTTTAGATGTCTCTCCTGCTTATTAGTAGTCTTTTATCAACAAATAAGAGAGTTTTTTTTTTTTTTTTTTAACTAGAGCATGATGGAAATTGAAACTTAATTTTTTTTATTTTAAGTTTTATTTTGCTTATAACTTTGACTTAATCACTTGTAACTTATCAAAACACACTTATAAATTTCAACTTTTTTTGAATTACAGAAAACTTTTGTGTTCTTTTATGAGTGTTTGTGGTTATATAAAGTAGAAGATGCATCTGTTTGACATTTTATTGTTTTAGACTTTATTTTGATTGGTTATAACCATGAATTAAACTATCTATTCAAAATAAAGTGAAAATATTGTTTTTCAAAATCAACGGTACAATGGTGTTCTTCATGAGATAAAAAGTGTTGTACATTAATTTTTTGTTTTTATAAAATCATTCATTTATTATTGTAATATGTTAAATTGATATCAATTGAGCCTTTAAAATATAAGTAACTGTACTTTAATTTAAAAGATTCTTTCAAAGAAAATATAATTTTTAAGATATGTGGTGTGATTTTTTTGTAAGACCTATCAATCGATAATATTATTGAGTGCAGTAAACATTATGAGAAGAACCTTTAAAAAACCAAAGTGGTTCGAACAACTAAAATTCAAAAAAATTATATCGATTTAGCATTAATAAATTATATATATATCCACAACGAATAAATTTTTTAAATTATTTTTAAATTGTTAACATTTTCACCTAAATTTAAAAGTGAGATGTCCAATTCTTTAACTCTGAGCTCTCAGCTCGTCTTTCAGCCTCTCAACACGCTGGTGATGTTATCACGTTTCACAAGCATTTTAAATTTATTTTCAATATAAATTTTTTCATTCAATTGATTTAGCATTCAACAATGATTAATCCCTCGTTAAATATGGTACTTTTTTATATATATAATACAACTGGGGGAATTTGGACACTTTGATGGGTAAACTTCTGGATTAAAAAAAAAGGAGTAGGTGAATTTAAAGAAGTGGAGCCGGAGTTTGCTGCGGGATTATGTATTGAAGGAAGAAGGAAAAATTGAATGTTTATGCAAAGGGAGGATGAAGGTGATGATCTTTTTCTTGTATTTGAAAGAAGATGCTGAATTAATTTCATCTAATTATTTTTTATAAAAAATGTTGATTTAATAAACTATTTTAACTAATTTTTTATTTGAAATTTTAATTTTGAAATTATTTTTCCTTCAGTTATATATAAAAAAATAAAATAAAACACTATTAAATCGTTTTGATAAAACTATAACAAATGTATTCAATAACGCTTGTTTTCTTTTTTTTGTTTGTTTTTTCATATTCTTGATTATAATAAGTCATTTGTATAAAGCTTTATTATGTGGTCACCGGCCATGACCTGATATCTATCTTTTTTAGCTAGTTTGTTTTAGATATTTACAAAGTAATTTTATATTTCTATAATTTTTTTTTATGAAAACTTATTTAAAAATAATATATATTATTTCATACAAATTTTATACCTATTAAAAAAGATAACTTTAACATTCAGTTACATAGATTTTAATTATTAGAGATTTTAACATAGATTTTAATTATTAGAGATTTTAACATGATAAAAACCGTATTTTTTTGAAAAAAATAATTTCTCAAAAAAAATGTTTATGAAGTGCTTATCTAAATAGTTTATCATTTTAAAATACTTTAAAAAATTTATTACCCAAAAAAAAAAAGAAATTGATATTAAATTAAAAATAAAATATCAATAATTAATCTTTAAAAATATGTATGATTTTGTCACAAGGTAATTGTGTTGAATTTATGTAATCTTTAAAGCAAAACACTAGTTAATCAAGAATATTTAAAAATAAATTTTTTATGATAAATACATATACTATTTTTTTTTAAAATAAAAATAACTATAATTTAAATCCAAATATTCTTCAAAAAAAACATCATAAAATATATATACTATTTTTTTTACACGATTGACACTCTTTTGATATGATGTGGGACTATTCAACTAATTATATTCTTTCAAATTTAAATATAGCATTAATTAATTGTACTATATATTATCAACAAAAAATAAATCTTTCCAATTATCTTTTTTTAGAAAATCTTTTAAATATCTTATCGTTTGTTACGGAAATCTTTCAAAATTTGTTACAATGTCTCCATTTTTTATATAAAAGATCATACATTCTTTTGTTGAGAGTTTATCTTCAAACTAAATTCTACTAACTCTAAATTTTAATTTTTTAGTCCGACTTTATATTTTTATACTAATAAGCTATATGACTCTTTATGCAAAAAGATTGTACCAAAATTATCTTTTTGCAAATTTCTTTTTTTTTTTTTAAGAATCCTGCAAATTTAATTTCACACTAAATTTTAGTTTTTTTATAACTCTATCTTTTTGTTGCTATATAATTACAACATTGCATAACATCACATTCAATCACCTAAACATGAAACAAAGCAGTTATCATATTTTCAAGATGAAAACAGAAGTGAATGTCTTCACTAGTGAAGAATATGAAGTGGCCGAAGCTCTTCTTTTAATGCAAACATCATCCCAAAAGGAGAAGACTAAGAAAGTAGTTTTAAAGGGCAAAAAGATTTATCAAGAAACATATAGTAACAAAGTTTCGTCATCAAAAATCAATACTAATGTTACTATGAAAGATGAATACCGCCCTCCAGGTATAAGAATCGGATTATCAACATATAATGCATCTTGCAGCTATAGTAGGGAAACCATAAGCCCTCAATATAAAAGAATTAGATTATCTAAATCTGTTGTATTGTGCAACTATAGTAGGGAATCCTTACACCTTTCGAATAACAACAATGTTGTAATGGAAAATAAATACCGCCGTCCAGATATACCGACAATTCAGGGATCCATACACCTTCAAGATAACTACAATGTTGTTATGGAAAATAAATATCACCCTCTTGATATACCGTCAATTCAAGGCCTATCAATCGATAATATTATTGGATGTAGTATGCCTTTTGAGAAGAACCTTCAAAAAAGTGATTTGGAGGAAAAATCAAAATAGATTGTTTTTGAGCAAGAAACATGCAGAAACATATTTCTTGCCTTTGTTGATAGAAGGTGAAGACGTGAACAAAGGAATAGATGTCATTGTCTATGATATGCAAGGTACTATGTTCTCCATGACATTCAAGATTTGGGCTAAAAAATATTATGTTCTCATGGGAGGATGGAAGAATTTCTTTGAAGCACACCAATTGCAAGCAGCTACAGATCGTGTCACTGTGTGGATGTTTCGTCATTCTGAAAGCGATAACTTGTGTTTTGCGATTAGTGTGAGAAGATCGTTCACTAAAAATGAAAAACTTCTTTAGATGTCTCTCCTGCTTATTAGTAGTCTTTTATCAACAAATAAGAGAGTTTTTTTTTTTTTTTTTTAACTAGAGCATGATGGAAATTGAAACTTAATTTTTTTTATTTTAAGTTTTATTTTGCTTATAACTTTGACTTAATCACTTGTAACTTATCAAAACACACTTATAAATTTCAACTTTTTTTGAATTACAGAAAACTTTTGTGTTCTTTTATGAGTGTTTGTGGTTATATAAAGTAGAAGATGCATCTGTTTGACATTTTATTGTTTTAGACTTTATTTTGATTGGTTATAACCATGAATTAAACTATCTATTCAAAATAAAGTGAAAATATTGTTTTTCAAAATCAACGGTACAATGGTGTTCTTCATGAGATAAAAAGTGTTGTACATTAATTTTTTGTTTTTATAAAATCATTCATTTATTATTGTAATATGTTAAATTGATATCAATTGAGCCTTTAAAATATAAGTAACTGTACTTTAATTTAAAAGATTCTTTCAAAGAAAATATAATTTTTAAGATATGTGGTGTGATTTTTTTGTAAGACCTATCAATCGATAATATTATTGAGTGCAGTAAACATTATGAGAAGAACCTTTAAAAAACCAAAGTGGTTCGAACAACTAAAATTCAAAAAAATTATATCGATTTAGCATTAATAAATTATATATATATCCACAACGAATAAATTTTTTAAATTATTTTTAAATTGTTAACATTTTCACCTAAATTTAAAAGTGAGATGTCCAATTCTTTAACTCTGAGCTCTCAGCTCGTCTTTCAGCCTCTCAACACGCTGGTGATGTTATCACGTTTCACAAGCATTTTAAATTTATTTTCAATATAAATTTTTTCATTCAATTGATTTAGCATTCAACAATGATTAATCCCTCGTTAAATATGGTACTTTTTTATATATATAATACAACTGGGGGAATTTGGACACTTTGATGGGTAAACTTCTGGATTAAAAAAAAAGGAGTAGGTGAATTTAAAGAAGTGGAGCCGGAGTTTGCTGCGGGATTATGTATTGAAGGAAGAAGGAAAAATTGAATGTTTATGCAAAGGGAGGATGAAGGTGATGATCTTTTTCTTGTATTTGAAAGAAGATGCTGAATTAATTTCATCTAATTATTTTTTATAAAAAATGTTGATTTAATAAACTATTTTAACTAATTTTTTATTTGAAATTTTAATTTTGAAATTATTTTTCCTTCAGTTATATATAAAAAAATAAAATAAAACACTATTAAATCGTTTTGATAAAACTATAACAAATGTATTCAATAACGCTTGTTTTCTTTTTTTTGTTTGTTTTTTCATATTCTTGATTATAATAAGTCATTTGTATAAAGCTTTATTATGTGGTCACCGGCCATGACCTGATATCTATCTTTTTTAGCTAGTTTGTTTTAGATATTTACAAAGTAATTTTATATTTCTATAATTTTTTTTTATGAAAACTTATTTAAAAATAATATATATTATTTCATACAAATTTTATACCTATTAAAAAAGATAACTTTAACATTCAGTTACATAGATTTTAATTATTAGAGATTTTAACATAGATTTTAATTATTAGAGATTTTAACATGATAAAAACCGT
This sequence comes from Cicer yamashitae, assembly GCA_037974755.1. NCBI lineage: Eukaryota > Viridiplantae > Streptophyta > Magnoliopsida > Fabales > Fabaceae > Cicer > Cicer yamashitae. Next base: position 9,268,291 of record JBBPBQ010000001.1, on the reverse strand, counting down.
ATTTTTTTGAAAAAAATAATTTCTCAAAAAAAATGTTTATGAAGTGCTTATCTAAATAGTTTATCATTTTAAAATACTTTAAAAAATTTATTACCCAAAAAAAAAAAGAAATTGATATTAAATTAAAAATAAAATATCAATAATTAATCTTTAAAAATATGTATGATTTTGTCACAAGGTAATTGTGTTGAATTTATGTAATCTTTAAAGCAAAACACTAGTTAATCAAGAATATTTAAAAATAAATTTTTTATGATAAATACATATACTATTTTTTTTTAAAATAAAAATAACTATAATTTAAATCCAAATATTCTTCAAAAAAAACATCATAAAATATATATACTATTTTTTTTACACGATTGACACTCTTTTGATATGATGTGGGACTATTCAACTAATTATATTCTTTCAAATTTAAATATAGCATTAATTAATTGTACTATATATTATCAACAAAAAATAAATCTTTCCAATTATCTTTTTTTAGAAAATCTTTTAAATATCTTATCGTTTGTTACGGAAATCTTTCAAAATTTGTTACAATGTCTCCATTTTTTATATAAAAGATCATACATTCTTTTGTTGAGAGTTTATCTTCAAACTAAATTCTACTAACTCTAAATTTTAATTTTTTAGTCCGACTTTATATTTTTATACTAATAAGCTATATGACTCTTTATGCAAAAAGATTGTACCAAAATTATCTTTTTGCAAATTTCTTTTTTTTTTTTTAAGAATCCTGCAAATTTAATTTCACACTAAATTTTAGTTTTTTTATAACTCTATCTTTTTGTTGCTATATAATTACAACATTGCATAACATCACATTCAATCACCTAAACATGAAACAAAGCAGTTATCATATTTTCAAGATGAAAACAGAAGTGAATGTCTTCACTAGTGAAGAATATGAAGTGGCCGAAGCTCTTCTTTTAATGCAAACATCATCCCAAAAGGAGAAGACTAAGAAAGTAGTTTTAAAGGGCAAAAAGATTTATCAAGAAACATATAGTAACAAAGTTTCGTCATCAAAAATCAATACTAATGTTACTATGAAAGATGAATACCGCCCTCCAGGTATAAGAATCGGATTATCAACATATAATGCATCTTGCAGCTATAGTAGGGAAACCATAAGCCCTCAATATAAAAGAATTAGATTATCTAAATCTGTTGTATTGTGCAACTATAGTAGGGAATCCTTACACCTTTCGAATAACAACAATGTTGTAATGGAAAATAAATACCGCCGTCCAGATATACCGACAATTCAGGGATCCATACACCTTCAAGATAACTACAATGTTGTTATGGAAAATAAATATCACCCTCTTGATATACCGTCAATTCAAGGCCTATCAATCGATAATATTATTGGATGTAGTATGCCTTTTGAGAAGAACCTTCAAAAAAGTGATTTGGAGGAAAAATCAAAATAGATTGTTTTTGAGCAAGAAACATGCAGAAACATATTTCTTGCCTTTGTTGATAGAAGGTGAAGACGTGAACAAAGGAATAGATGTCATTGTCTATGATATGCAAGGTACTATGTTCTCCATGACATTCAAGATTTGGGCTAAAAAATATTATGTTCTCATGGGAGGATGGAAGAATTTCTTTGAAGCACACCAATTGCAAGCAGCTACAGATCGTGTCACTGTGTGGATGTTTCGTCATTCTGAAAGCGATAACTTGTGTTTTGCGATTAGTGTGAGAAGATCGTTCACTAAAAATGAAAAACTTCTTTAGATGTCTCTCCTGCTTATTAGTAGTCTTTTATCAACAAATAAGAGAGTTTTTTTTTTTTTTTTTTAACTAGAGCATGATGGAAATTGAAACTTAATTTTTTTTATTTTAAGTTTTATTTTGCTTATAACTTTGACTTAATCACTTGTAACTTATCAAAACACACTTATAAATTTCAACTTTTTTTGAATTACAGAAAACTTTTGTGTTCTTTTATGAGTGTTTGTGGTTATATAAAGTAGAAGATGCATCTGTTTGACATTTTATTGTTTTAGACTTTATTTTGATTGGTTATAACCATGAATTAAACTATCTATTCAAAATAAAGTGAAAATATTGTTTTTCAAAATCAACGGTACAATGGTGTTCTTCATGAGATAAAAAGTGTTGTACATTAATTTTTTGTTTTTATAAAATCATTCATTTATTATTGTAATATGTTAAATTGATATCAATTGAGCCTTTAAAATATAAGTAACTGTACTTTAATTTAAAAGATTCTTTCAAAGAAAATATAATTTTTAAGATATGTGGTGTGATTTTTTTGTAAGACCTATCAATCGATAATATTATTGAGTGCAGTAAACATTATGAGAAGAACCTTTAAAAAACCAAAGTGGTTCGAACAACTAAAATTCAAAAAAATTATATCGATTTAGCATTAATAAATTATATATATATCCACAACGAATAAATTTTTTAAATTATTTTTAAATTGTTAACATTTTCACCTAAATTTAAAAGTGAGATGTCCAATTCTTTAACTCTGAGCTCTCAGCTCGTCTTTCAGCCTCTCAACACGCTGGTGATGTTATCACGTTTCACAAGCATTTTAAATTTATTTTCAATATAAATTTTTTCATTCAATTGATTTAGCATTCAACAATGATTAATCCCTCGTTAAATATGGTACTTTTTTATATATATAATACAACTGGGGGAATTTGGACACTTTGATGGGTAAACTTCTGGATTAAAAAAAAAGGAGTAGGTGAATTTAAAGAAGTGGAGCCGGAGTTTGCTGCGGGATTATGTATTGAAGGAAGAAGGAAAAATTGAATGTTTATGCAAAGGGAGGATGAAGGTGATGATCTTTTTCTTGTATTTGAAAGAAGATGCTGAATTAATTTCATCTAATTATTTTTTATAAAAAATGTTGATTTAATAAACTATTTTAACTAATTTTTTATTTGAAATTTTAATTTTGAAATTATTTTTCCTTCAGTTATATATAAAAAAATAAAATAAAACACTATTAAATCGTTTTGATAAAACTATAACAAATGTATTCAATAACGCTTGTTTTCTTTTTTTTGTTTGTTTTTTCATATTCTTGATTATAATAAGTCATTTGTATAAAGCTTTATTATGTGGTCACCGGCCATGACCTGATATCTATCTTTTTTAGCTAGTTTGTTTTAGATATTTACAAAGTAATTTTATATTTCTATAATTTTTTTTTATGAAAACTTATTTAAAAATAATATATATTATTTCATACAAATTTTATACCTATTAAAAAAGATAACTTTAACATTCAGTTACATAGATTTTAATTATTAGAGATTTTAACATAGATTTTAATTATTAGAGATTTTAACATGATAAAAACCGTATTTTTTTGAAAAAAATAATTTCTCAAAAAAAATGTTTATGAAGTGCTTATCTAAATAGTTTATCATTTTAAAATACTTTAAAAAATTTATTACCCAAAAAAAAAAAGAAATTGATATTAAATTAAAAATAAAATATCAATAATTAATCTTTAAAAATATGTATGATTTTGTCACAAGGTAATTGTGTTGAATTTATGTAATCTTTAAAGCAAAACACTAGTTAATCAAGAATATTTAAAAATAAATTTTTTATGATAAATACATATACTATTTTTTTTTAAAATAAAAATAACTATAATTTAAATCCAAATATTCTTCAAAAAAAACATCATAAAATATATATACTATTTTTTTTACACGATTGACACTCTTTTGATATGATGTGGGACTATTCAACTAATTATATTCTTTCAAATTTAAATATAGCATTAATTAATTGTACTATATATTATCAACAAAAAATAAATCTTTCCAATTATCTTTTTTTAGAAAATCTTTTAAATATCTTATCGTTTGTTACGGAAATCTTTCAAAATTTGTTACAATGTCTCCATTTTTTATATAAAAGATCATACATTCTTTTGTTGAGAGTTTATCTTCAAACTAAATTCTACTAACTCTAAATTTTAATTTTTTAGTCCGACTTTATATTTTTATACTAATAAGCTATATGACTCTTTATGCAAAAAGATTGTACCAAAATTATCTTTTTGCAAATTTCTTTTTTTTTTTTTAAGAATCCTGCAAATTTAATTTCACACTAAATTTTAGTTTTTTTATAACTCTATCTTTTTGTTGCTATATAATTACAACATTGCATAACATCACATTCAATCACCTAAACATGAAACAAAGCAGTTATCATATTTTCAAGATGAAAACAGAAGTGAATGTCTTCACTAGTGAAGAATATGAAGTGGCCGAAGCTCTTCTTTTAATGCAAACATCATCCCAAAAGGAGAAGACTAAGAAAGTAGTTTTAAAGGGCAAAAAGATTTATCAAGAAACATATAGTAACAAAGTTTCGTCATCAAAAATCAATACTAATGTTACTATGAAAGATGAATACCGCCCTCCAGGTATAAGAATCGGATTATCAACATATAATGCATCTTGCAGCTATAGTAGGGAAACCATAAGCCCTCAATATAAAAGAATTAGATTATCTAAATCTGTTGTATTGTGCAACTATAGTAGGGAATCCTTACACCTTTCGAATAACAACAATGTTGTAATGGAAAATAAATACCGCCGTCCAGATATACCGACAATTCAGGGATCCATACACCTTCAAGATAACTACAATGTTGTTATGGAAAATAAATATCACCCTCTTGATATACCGTCAATTCAAGGCCTATCAATCGATAATATTATTGGATGTAGTATGCCTTTTGAGAAGAACCTTCAAAAAAGTGATTTGGAGGAAAAATCAAAATAGATTGTTTTTGAGCAAGAAACATGCAGAAACATATTTCTTGCCTTTGTTGATAGAAGGTGAAGACGTGAACAAAGGAATAGATGTCATTGTCTATGATATGCAAGGTACTATGTTCTCCATGACATTCAAGATTTGGGCTAAAAAATATTATGTTCTCATGGGAGGATGGAAGAATTTCTTTGAAGCACACCAATTGCAAGCAGCTACAGATCGTGTCACTGTGTGGATGTTTCGTCATTCTGAAAGCGATAACTTGTGTTTTGCGATTAGTGTGAGAAGATCGTTCACTAAAAATGAAAAACTTCTTTAGATGTCTCTCCTGCTTATTAGTAGTCTTTTATCAACAAATAAGAGAGTTTTTTTTTTTTTTTTTTAACTAGAGCATGATGGAAATTGAAACTTAATTTTTTTTATTTTAAGTTTTATTTTGCTTATAACTTTGACTTAATCACTTGTAACTTATCAAAACACACTTATAAATTTCAACTTTTTTTGAATTACAGAAAACTTTTGTGTTCTTTTATGAGTGTTTGTGGTTATATAAAGTAGAAGATGCATCTGTTTGACATTTTATTGTTTTAGACTTTATTTTGATTGGTTATAACCATGAATTAAACTATCTATTCAAAATAAAGTGAAAATATTGTTTTTCAAAATCAACGGTACAATGGTGTTCTTCATGAGATAAAAAGTGTTGTACATTAATTTTTTGTTTTTATAAAATCATTCATTTATTATTGTAATATGTTAAATTGATATCAATTGAGCCTTTAAAATATAAGTAACTGTACTTTAATTTAAAAGATTCTTTCAAAGAAAATATAATTTTTAAGATATGTGGTGTGATTTTTTTGTAAGACCTATCAATCGATAATATTATTGAGTGCAGTAAACATTATGAGAAGAACCTTTAAAAAACCAAAGTGGTTCGAACAACTAAAATTCAAAAAAATTATATCGATTTAGCATTAATAAATTATATATATATCCACAACGAATAAATTTTTTAAATTATTTTTAAATTGTTAACATTTTCACCTAAATTTAAAAGTGAGATGTCCAATTCTTTAACTCTGAGCTCTCAGCTCGTCTTTCAGCCTCTCAACACGCTGGTGATGTTATCACGTTTCACAAGCATTTTAAATTTATTTTCAATATAAATTTTTTCATTCAATTGATTTAGCATTCAACAATGATTAATCCCTCGTTAAATATGGTACTTTTTTATATATATAATACAACTGGGGGAATTTGGACACTTTGATGGGTAAACTTCTGGATTAAAAAAAAAGGAGTAGGTGAATTTAAAGAAGTGGAGCCGGAGTTTGCTGCGGGATTATGTATTGAAGGAAGAAGGAAAAATTGAATGTTTATGCAAAGGGAGGATGAAGGTGATGATCTTTTTCTTGTATTTGAAAGAAGATGCTGAATTAATTTCATCTAATTATTTTTTATAAAAAATGTTGATTTAATAAACTATTTTAACTAATTTTTTATTTGAAATTTTAATTTTGAAATTATTTTTCCTTCAGTTATATATAAAAAAATAAAATAAAACACTATTAAATCGTTTTGATAAAACTATAACAAATGTATTCAATAACGCTTGTTTTCTTTTTTTTGTTTGTTTTTTCATATTCTTGATTATAATAAGTCATTTGTATAAAGCTTTATTATGTGGTCACCGGCCATGACCTGATATCTATCTTTTTTAGCTAGTTTGTTTTAGATATTTACAAAGTAATTTTATATTTCTATAATTTTTTTTTATGAAAACTTATTTAAAAATAATATATATTATTTCATACAAATTTTATACCTATTAAAAAAGATAACTTTAACATTCAGTTACATAGATTTTAATTATTAGAGATTTTAACATAGATTTTAATTATTAGAGATTTTAACATGATAAAAACCGTATTTTTTTGAAAAAAATAATTTCTCAAAAAAAATGTTTATGAAGTGCTTATCTAAATAGTTTATCATTTTAAAATACTTTAAAAAATTTATTACCCAAAAAAAAAAAGAAATTGATATTAAATTAAAAATAAAATATCAATAATTAATCTTTAAAAATATGTATGATTTTGTCACAAGGTAATTGTGTTGAATTTATGTAATCTTTAAAGCAAAACACTAGTTAATCAAGAATATTTAAAAATAAATTTTTTATGATAAATACATATACTATTTTTTTTTAAAATAAAAATAACTATAATTTAAATCCAAATATTCTTCAAAAAAAACATCATAAAATATATATACTATTTTTTTTACACGATTGACACTCTTTTGATATGATGTGGGACTATTCAACTAATTATATTCTTTCAAATTTAAATATAGCATTAATTAATTGTACTATATATTATCAACAAAAAATAAATCTTTCCAATTATCTTTTTTTAGAAAATCTTTTAAATATCTTATCGTTTGTTACGGAAATCTTTCAAAATTTGTTACAATGTCTCCATTTTTTATATAAAAGATCATACATTCTTTTGTTGAGAGTTTATCTTCAAACTAAATTCTACTAACTCTAAATTTTAATTTTTTAGTCCGACTTTATATTTTTATACTAATAAGCTATATGACTCTTTATGCAAAAAGATTGTACCAAAATTATCTTTTTGCAAATTTCTTTTTTTTTTTTTAAGAATCCTGCAAATTTAATTTCACACTAAATTTTAGTTTTTTTATAACTCTATCTTTTTGTTGCTATATAATTACAACATTGCATAACATCACATTCAATCACCTAAATATGAAACAAAGCAGTTATCATATTTTCAAGATGAAAACAGAAGTGAATGTCTTCACTAGTGAAGAATATGAAGTGGCCGAAGCTCTTCTTTTAATGCAAACATCATCCCAAAAGGAGAAGACTAAGAAAGTAGTTTTAAAGGGCAAAAAGATTTATCAAGAAACATATAGTAACAAAGTTTCGTCATCAAAAATCAATACTAATGTTACTATGAAAGATGAATACCGCCCTCCAGGTATAAGAATCGGATTATCAACATATAATGCATCTTGCAGCTATAGTAGGGAAACCATAAGCCCTCAATATAAAAGAATTAGATTATCTAAATCTGTTGTATTGTGCAACTATAGTAGGGAATCCTTACACCTTTCGAATAACAACAATGTTGTAATGGAAAATAAATACCGCCGTCCAGATATACCGACAATTCAGGGATCCATACACCTTCAAGATAACTACAATGTTGTTATGGAAAATAAATATCACCCTCTTGATATACCGTCAATTCAAGGCCTATCAATCGATAATATTATTGGATGTAGTATGCCTTTTGAGAAGAACCTTCAAAAAAGTGATTTGGAGGAAAAATCAAAATAGATTGTTTTTGAGCAAGAAACATGCAGAAACATATTTCTTGCCTTTGTTGATAGAAGGTGAAGACGTGAACAAAGGAATAGATGTCATTGTCTATGATATGCAAGGTACTATGTTCTCCATGACATTCAAGATTTGGGCTAAAAAATATTATGTTCTCATGGGAGGATGGAAGAATTTCTTTGAAGCACACCAATTGCAAGCAGCTACAGATCGTGTCACTGTGTGGATGTTTCGTCATTCTGAAAGCGATAACTTGTGTTTTGCGATTAGTGTGAGAAGATCGTTCACTAAAAATGAAAAACTTCTTTAGATGTCTCTCCTGCTTATTAGTAGTCTTTTATCAACAAATAAGAGAGTTTTTTTTTTTTTTTTTTAACTAGAGCATGATGGAAATTGAAACTTAATTTTTTTTATTTTAAGTTTTATTTTGCTTATAACTTTGACTTAATCACTTGTAACTTATCAAAACACACTTATAAATTTCAACTTTTTTTGAATTACAGAAAACTTTTGTGTTCTTTTATGAGTGTTTGTGGTTATATAAAGTAGAAGATGCATCTGTTTGACATTTTATTGTTTTAGACTTTATTTTGATTGGTTATAACCATGAATTAAACTATCTATTCAAAATAAAGTGAAAATATTGTTTTTCAAAATCAACGGTACAATGGTGTTCTTCATGAGATAAAAAGTGTTGTACATTAATTTTTTGTTTTTATAAAATCATTCATTTATTATTGTAATATGTTAAATTGATATCAATTGAGCCTTTAAAATATAAGTAACTGTACTTTAATTTAAAAGATTCTTTCAAAGAAAATATAATTTTTAAGATATGTGGTGTGATTTTTTTGTAAGACCTATCAATCGATAATATTATTGAGTGCAGTAAACATTATGAGAAGAACCTTTAAAAAACCAAAGTGGTTCGAACAACTAAAATTCAAAAAAATTATATCGATTTAGCATTAATAAATTATATATATATCCACAACGAATAAATTTTTTAAATTATTTTTAAATTGTTAACATTTTCACCTAAATTTAAAAGTGAGATGTCCAATTCTTTAACTCTGAGCTCTCAGCTCGTCTTTCAGCCTCTCAACACGCTGGTGATGTTATCACGTTTCACAA
>JBBPBQ010000001.1:9230961-9252240 GCA_037974755.1 Cicer yamashitae | reverse complement strand
ATTTTGTTTACACGATTGACACTCTTTTGATATGATGTGGGACTATTCAACTGATTATATTCTTTCAAATTTAAATATAGCATTAATTAATTGTACTATATATCAACAAAAAATAAATCTTTCCAATTATCTTTTTTTAGAAAATCTTTTAAATATCTTATCTTTTGTTATGGAAATCTTTCAAAATTTGTTACAAGTATCTCCATTTTTATATAAAAGATCATACATTATTTTGTTGAGAGTTTATCTTCAAACTAAATTCTACTAACTCTATAATTTTAATTTTTTAGTCCGACTTTATATTTTTATACTAATAAGCTATATGACTCTTTATGCAAAAGATTGTACCAAAAATATCTTTTAGCAAATTTTTTTTTTTTTTAAGAATCTTGCAAATTTAACTTCACACTAAATTTTAGTTATTTTATAACTCTATCTATTTGTTGCTATATAATTACAACATTGCATAACATCACATTCAATCACCTAAACATGAAACAAAGCAGTTATCATATTTTCAAGATGAAAACAGAAGTGAATCACTTCACTAGTGAAGAATATGAAGTGGCCGAAGCTCTTCTTTTAATGCAAACGTCATCGCAAAAGGAGAAGCCTAAGAAAGTAGTTTTAAAGGGCAAAAAGATTTATCAAGAAACATATAGTAAGAAAGTTTGTTCATAAAAAATCAATACTAATGTTGCTATGAAAGACGAATACCGCCCTCCAGGTATAAGAATCGGATTATCAACATATAATGCATCGTGTAGCTATAGTAGGGAAACCATAAGCCCTCAATATAAAAGAATTAGATTATCTAACTCTGGTGCATTGTGCAACTATAGTAGGGAATCCTTACACCTTTCGAATAACAACAATGTTGTAATGGAAAATAAATACCGCCGTCCAGATATACCGACAATTCAGGGATCCATACACCTTCAAGATAACTACAATGTTGTTATGGAAAATAAATATCACCCTCTTGATATACCGTCAATTCAAGGCCTATCAATCGATAATATTATTGGATGTAGTATGCCTTTTGAGAAGAACCTTCAAAAAAGTGATTTGGAGAAGAATCAAAATAGATTGTTTTTCAGCAAGAAACATGCAGAAATTTATTTCTTGCCTTTGTTGAGAGAAGGTGAAGACGTGATCAAAGGAATAGATGTCATTATCTATGATATGCAAGGTACTATGTTCTCCATGACATTCAAGATTTGGGCTAAAAAATATTATGTTCTCATGGGAGGATGGAAGAATTTCTTTGAAGCACACGAATTGCAAGCAGCTACAGATTGTGTCACAGTGTGGATGTTTCGTCATTCTGAAACCGATAACTTGTGTTTTGCGATTAGTGTGAGAAGATCGTTCACTAAAATTGAAAAACCTCTTTAGATGTCTCTCCAGCTTATTAGTATTCTTTTATCAACAAAAAACAGAGTTTTTTTTTGTAACCAGACGCAACTTGATGGAAATTGAAACTTATTTTTTTATGTTTAGTTTTATTTTACTTATAACTTTGGTTTAATCACGTGTAACTTGTCAAAATACGCTTGTAAATGTATATGCGAGTTTTTGTTATTAATGTATTTGAAAAGATTAATTATTTTAATTATTTTGTTGTTTGAAATATTAGTTTTCAAATATTAGTAATGTTTTATTAATGAAATTGTGTTAAAAAAGTCTTAAAAAATTAGTTTTGATAATTGTGTTTTTTATTTTTAAAAAATAAAAAAATGAATAAAATGCGTTTGACTGGTTAGTCCCATATATAAGAGTAAGACCTTATTAAACAATAATAAATAAAAAATTAATTTTAAAATTGAATAGTGGCTATATTATCCACTAATTATTATCCAATTTAGGATAAGTTTACTTGACTCAATTTCAAAATTGAAACTTTTAGAATGTGTTCTCATAATTTATTTTTGACGTTTACCCATAAACTGTCGAGTTAGATCGATTGAAGGACAAAAAGTCAAAGAACAAAGGCTTTTTGCTCGTGGGCTTGTATACGTGTGTGAAATAGTCAAAATAAGGTAATGGGTGAGAGAGTGTTTCAATTCATGAGTATAAAATATTGTGAGATAAACGGAAAAACTGTATTTCCCAATGATTCATCCGGGGTTCGCTACGTATAGAATAGAAATATTTGTAAGGTGTTGATTGATTTAATTTCTTTAAATGTGTGGTATTTGATGTTATTGTGATATTGAGTGTCGAATTAATTTTATGTATATGTTTGATTAGATGAGTTTATGTGATCTGATAATAAAAAATGGATGTGTTGTGATAATTTTATGTGATGATGATGATGTATGAATAATAATTGTGATTTTATAAATTTGTGATAAGTTTATGTGATGAGGTACGATTGATGATAGTGAGGCTCTAAATATGTGGTGAGTTATGTAATGATGATGATGTGTGATTTATAATAGTGATGTTATGAATTTGTGATGAAAATATTGAAGTAACCCCTGATGAAATAATTGTGATTCCAATTTGTGTTTGAGATGACGGTCTTAATGGAGTATCATACGCCAACGAGGGGAGAAAATAAATATTGAGAATTTGTGAAGTGGAGATTATTTTGTCATCATATAGGTAGGGCCTGACAAGCCTAGTGATTCCCGGGAAGTACAACTGAATTGAGCCTGATCGTGGCGGTCTACTGTTGAGGAGGCAACATTGTTAGACCTTGGAGGTATTCGGGTGGTGAATTCCTAGGTGACTTGGAGGTAGCACTCCAAACGTCGGGAGCTACCATGCAACACGCGTTTACCTCGACTGTCGCGTATATGTGTCTCGGGTTGAGTTGAGGGGATCTATGAGGACAGGGCCAATTTGAATTGTCCGTCCACCGGGATGGTGGCATAGTATCAAGCCTTCTAACCAAGTACTTCAGAGTTAGAATGGTACCACATTGTGAAGTAGAGTCTAAGCTCATGCATAGCATTGCATTTTATTGTGATTGTTTTGTTGTGATTAATGTGTATCGCATGTGATTATAATTCCTCTTAGACGATTTGATGTTACAGTGAAATGTATTGATTTTTCTTGATTTTTACTGACTTTATTATGTGATGTTATTCCTTGAATAATGTTTGTTTAATGATCGGTTTATTTATTATCAAATGCGTGTTCTTCTTACTGATATTATACTATTAACATGATTTCAAAACTCACCTCCTTCGTTGTTTGTGTTTGACTGGCTTGGCCCTGCATTTGCGAAATCAGAGTTGTTACAGGTTAATGAATCTTGAAGTTCAAGTTGGGAGGAACCCCGCTCTGATAGGTGATACCGGGAATAAGTTTTGTAATTTGTATTTTACTTATTTAATTTGAAACGACTTTTTGTATGAAAACCTTATAAGTACTAGTAAGTTTTTAGAATTAAATCAAGTAATTATACTTAAATCAAGCTTATTGAGATTGCACTATTTTATATGAGTAAAGAAGTTTAAAGTGTTCCTTTTGATTTTTGAGAAACGTGATATTTTAAATTAATTATAAAAGTTTTTATTCCCTTGAAAACATATTTGCTTTATCCGCTGGAAATAAAAAAAATTATATTATAAATTATTATATATTATTTTGGGGTTTAGGGTGTCACAATGTTTGACTGGCTTTGCCATCAGTTTGCAAAATCACAGTTATTACAGGTTAATGAGTCTTTAAGTTCAAGTTTGGGAGAAGTCCCACTCTGATAGGTGATACCGAGAATGAGAGTTATAAGTTTTATGTTACTTATTCAATTAAAAATGGCTTTTTGTATGAAAACCTTATAAGTACTAGTAATTTTTTGAAATGAAATTAAGAAATTATAGTTAAATCAAGTTTATGAAGATTGCAATGTTTTTTGGAGGAAAAAAAGTTTAAAGTGTTCCATTTGTATTTGGAGAAATGTGATATCCTAAATAACTCGTAAAAGTTTGTTTTTCATTTGCGGTTTTGGGTGTCACACACCTCACTATTCAAAGCGATAGTAGAAGTAAGATTAATAACATGTATCGCCGTGTATAGTGCCTCAACCCAATAATGTTTAGGCAACTTAGCTTTAGAGAGCATACACCTCACTCTCTCAACAAGTTTTAGAAGCAACTACTCAAGTTCTAATCTTTTGTATCCAACCTGATAATGTTTTAGTTCTGTCTTCAATCTGGGGTTGTCAGGTTGTTAGGAGAAGACTTCGCTTGTAGGGTCAATGTGGTTAGTTCCTCAAAAGTCTGGGGTTGTCATGCTGTTTGGGAAGACTGGCTTGGAGGGTTAGGTGCTTTGTAATTCAAGGTATTTGAATTAATGGATTAAAGTCTTCTGAATGAGGGGACTGGATGTAGCCAATTTAATGGTGAACCAGGATAGTGTCAAATTATTTATGCTCTCAGTGTTTGCTGCCTTTGAATCTGATTGCTTCTACTCCTAGTAAGTCACCAAAACTGAACTTGTTTTTTTATTTATTTATAAATTATCTAAAAGTTATCAAAGTGTATTTGTGATAGTTTGATTCTGACCTATGAAGGAAGGAATCAAGTTAAAGAAGCAAAAGTCAACCTGCTAGTCAAAAAGTATGAGTTGTTCAAGATTGAAGAAGATGAAGACATTGAAACAAAGTTTTCTAGATTCCATACTCTAGTCTCAGGAGTAAAGGTACTTGAAAAGAGTTATGCTATTTTTGATCTTGTGAAAAAGATACTAAGGAGTCTGACAAGCAAGTGGAGACCTAAGATCACTGCCATTCAGGAAGCAAATGATCTAAATACTCTTAAGCTGGAAAAATTAGTTAGATCTCTCAGATCACATGAAATTGAGCTTGAAGAAGATGAGCCAAAGAAGAAGAACAAGACTCTAGCCTTGAAATCCAAGCAGATGAAGGTTCTAAAGGCAACATCAGTATCAGATGAGAGTGGTTCAGATGATTAGAATATGAACTCAGAGGAAGAGGATATTGCCTTCATATCCAGAAGAATTCAGAGGATGTGGCACAACAAGAGGAAATCTTTCCCTCTGAAAGATTCCAAGCAGTCCAATAGAGGAAAGAATGAAAATTTTGACAAGAAAAACATTATCTGCTATGGATGCAATGAACTTGGACATATCAAGTCAGACTATCCAAATCTGGAGAAAGGGAAACATGAGAGGAAAGATTCCAGACCCAAGAAGAAGAGTCTGATGAATTCTTTGACGATAAACAAGTAGATTTGGCTCTAATGGCTCATACCAACTCCACCTCTGGATCCAACACATATTCTGACTCTGGAAGTGAATCAACAGATGAAGAAATTGAGGTATTTTCTGACTTTACTGGATCTGATTTAATTACTTCTATAAATGATTTTTAAATAAGAGTCACAAATTGTCTTTAAAACTGAAAAAACACTTAGAAAAGAAAATGCAAACCTAACTGAAAAATTTAATATGTTAAAGAATCAAAGTGTTGAATTTAAAACAACAAATGCAAACCTCATTGTCGCATAGTACTATGTTAGTGGGACATTCCACACCATGGGATTGAAGTCTTACTTGTGTAGGAAGGCAATTCCAACAAATGCGCCAAATTAGATTTTAACTTTCGGGAGCACCTTCAACTTCCAAAGAAAATTCCATTGCCCATCGATTCGATGATTAGGATTGTCAGTGAGCTCATTCATACACATTTTGTAAGCACTTCCCACGGAATTAAAAGGTGGAGTGTGAAGGATGCATTAAGCCATTGGTGGATTAAAGAGGGAAGTGATTATCGGTTCATTCCAAATTTGAGTATTTGTTAGCCATCGAACCAATGCATGTTAAGTTACCAAGAGTTACAATTTTTTTCAATAGTTGTTTTCTTTGACCAATTTGTATGAGTTTGTCTATAAATAGAGACACTTTATAGACATAAAAGACAAGACAAATTCATGTTACATGAGTCAAAATTCTGTCAAAAATATTTATGATTCATTTCTTATTTTCTCTAGTGCACGAGTATTCTATAAACTATCATTGATTGATAGGTTTGATGTGAATGTGCAATTCACTTCAAGGATTCGAAAGTATCCTGAAGGGGATTCACCGGTAAACTCGTTTACATCCAATATATATAGATTAGTGGGGGCGAATCGAACCTAAAACCTAGTATAATACACACGTTTTGGAATTTATTTGTGCAACATTCATCATTATTAGTTTTATGTTCTTCTTGTTAAAGATTTTAAGCATACACTCAACAAAAAATCCAACAACCTATAGGTTCGAATTTGGTTTTGATTTATTTTTGAACAATGGTTGTTTCTTTAAAGAAGATGAACAATCACATATTTATGACTATGATGAAAGGTACATAACTAATTTATATTAATATATTATATGTTTGATATTCTTATATTAAGTTTAAGTTAAAGATAGTATATTCGTCTGAATTGCATGTCTTGTTGCCGACTTACTAGAATATATAATTGATGATAATTTTACTGTGGTTTATATATGCATGAATTTTGTTTGATGGGTTTTTGAAAATTAGTTTATGTCTTGATTTTTGTTTGACTCTTGGGTGATATTTTGATTTCAAATCTTATATTTTGAAATTGTTGACAAATAGAAACGCAAAAAGTGGAATGACAATATATTGTGAAAATTATATTGAACCTTTTAATTTTGGAAACAAAATTGGCGTAGATGTTAATTGCCATGGTCATAAATCATAAAGTTTATTTGGTTCTAAATTTCTATGATTTTATGAAATACTCATAATTATAATGCTACAACGAGTTCATGTTTTGATACTATCAAGTATGTAATTTTATTCGCATTCATATGTTTGATTTATGATGCATGCTCGTGTACTAGCTTATTATAAAAATAATGTAAGTAACTTTCATAAATATCACGTGTGGTTTTAATTGGTTCATGCAAAAAGTTATATTTTTATTTAGAATGGATGATCTCATAGTATATGTGCATGATAGTATGAAAGTAATTGTTTCTTGCTTGCCTTGATATTGAAAATGATTTGGTTATGAAAGTAATTGTTTCTTGCTTGCCTTGATATGGACCCATCTTATGATATTTGATTATGAGAAACTTTAATGATCATGCTTTGTTAACTTGTAGCAATATATATTTAATGCGTTCAATGTATTATATCTTGGACTTGGATATATTGAAAAGAGATTTAGAATTTTAAATTGAGATGCTTATTAAATATAGTAAAAGGTAGAATAACATAAAAGTTTGTGTATCTGATAATTGAGATTCTTATTAATTGTATGTGATACAATGTGAAGAAATTAAATGGCAAAAGTGTCATGGTTTTATGATACTTGGTCAACACTATCAAGAATATATAAATGGTATTATGATTTTTTTTATATGTGGATGATATGTTAATCTTTGGTACCAATTTAGATGAGGTAGAAAAGACTAAAAAAATTTATCAAAAATTTTGATATGAAAGATTTAGGTGAAGGAAATGTGATTTTAGGAATTAAAATAATAAGAGATGGTGTAAATATTGGTTTATCCCAATCTCACTATATTGAGAAAGTGCTAAAGAAATTTGATCATTTTGATTGTAAATATGTTTCTACCCCATTTGATCAAAATGTTAGTTTACAACCACATAAAAGATGTCTTGTGACACAAATAGATTATTCAAAGGTAATCAGATGTTTGATGTAAGTCATGACTTGTACCAGACCTGATATAGAATATGTTGTTGGAAGATTAAGTCGGTATACAAGCAACAGAAGTAAAGAACACTGACATGCTCTTACTAACGTATTAAAATATTTGAAAGGAACAATTAACTATACCAATTTGACTAAAGCCAATGGCACCAGTATCCATACATTGTGATAGTCAATCCAAACTATCAAAAGCATATAGCCATGTATATAATAAAATAAAAAAATCTAGACATATTGGTTGTAAGACCTGAAAAGAATCATGCAAATCCTTTGACGAAAGGTCTAACAAAGGACATGGTGTTGAAGACATCATTAGGGATGTGATACAAACTCATATCTAAATAATCACCAATGGTGGATACAATCAACTCACACTTGAGTAACATCAAGTCTTGAGCTCAATGAATAAAGTACACCAGTAGAGTGATTGAAGCACTTGACAATAGATAAATCCCAAAATTTAAAAGTACTTGGACCATAAAATAAAAGTGGTAGGAAGTTGTGGGTACATTTATGATATAGTCCACCTATATGAGAATGAAGTGGGCCACTTCATAGGACCTTATCAAATGTATCATCTTTATAAATCGATCAATGGCACCGAGATTTCATGTGTGGTATAAATCGATCAATGGTTCAAAGCTTGTCTACCAATATATTCGGGGATGAGGCAAAACATAATTTACTAAGTAATTGTTCAAATCATAAGATGTCTTTATCTGAAACCATGAGATTTCTGGAATAACGCATTTAGATATATTTTGAAAATGATGGAGGATCATTAGGGGAATTTCCAAAATCTATGGGAAATTCTCTAATAGCTATACTAATGAAGCAAAATTAAATAACTTAATTTATCACTTGGTCAAATGGTTGCAATGCTTGGTTTAATGCATACATTAAGTTTCTAAGGGTTACAATCTTTTTCAAGAGTTGTTTTCTTTCATTAATTGGTATGAGTTTCTCTATAAATAGAGACACTTTCTGTCAAAAATATTTTTGAGTCATTTCTTCTCTTCTCTAGTGTACGAGAGTAAATGAAGGAACTTTATTTGTAAACTATCATTGATCCCCTTGTGTAACGATAGTAAAACTCCTTGAGCAGAAAACGATTCACAAAAGATTTCTTGGAATGAAAAGGTACAAGTTTATTGCAACAAAATTTAAAAGAGATTCATTCAAAAAGAATGCCACTAGAGAAAGGAAAGACTTGTATCCAAAAATGATTCCCCTAGTCATTCCTTCATTCCCTCTATTTGTACTGACAAGAGGAATATTTTCTGTTAGGGATTCTCTCTCTCTTGCCCCTCCTTTGCTGCATGATGCAAGGATCATTCACCACGTGTCCTTGATTACCTTCTTTTTGTCTTTTTCCTTCAGCATCCATCTGTTGCCAGCTCCAAATATTATCCTTAATCATCACATTACTTCCCTCATTAACAAGAACCTTGTCCTCAAGGTTAGGATAATTGGTATGAAACTCAAACCAATTTTCCAAAGTAGTGTCGGTTGGTGATACGCCTTCCCACCGCACTTGTACTTGGCGCACTGGTTGGCCATTTTAAATGACAGTAGGGTGATCAATAATGGCAAGGGGCATCACTATTGGTCCTTGCTCAGTGGTGGTCAATGGTAGTGGCAGCAACTGTGTAGAATGACCTCCCTTACATAATTTCAAAGCAGAAATATGGAACACGGGGTGGATTTTGGCAGTAGGAGGAAGCATGAGCTTATAAGCAACCTGGTCAATTCGTTCTATCACAGGAAAAGGACCAAAGTAACGCATACTAAGCTTTTGATTATGCCTTAAAACAACTAAGAGTTGTCTATATGGTTGCAATTTGATAAGAACCATATCACCAACTTGAAAGTCAACAAAACGACGTTTGGTGTCGGCAAACTTTTTCATAATTTGTTGAGCGCGTGCCAGATTAGATTTGAGAGTTGTAATGGTATCATCTCTTTCAGTTAACATTTGTTGCAGTAAGGGAGGATCAACATTGTTAATTTCATAACGAATTAGTGTGGGAGGATCGCGACCATACACTACTTTGAAAGGTGCCATTCCAATACTAGTTTCGAAGGAAGTGTTGTACCAAAACTTGGCCCAAGACAACAATTTGGACCATTGTCGAGGTGATTCACTAGTGAAACAGCGTAGGTAAAGCTCCAAACATTTGTTAACAGCTTCAGATTGCCCATCAGTTTGGGGGTGATAGGCGGTGCTCAAAGCCAAGGTAGTGCCACTGAGTTTGAACAAATGCTGCCAAAACTGACTGGTAAATACACGATCTCTGTCAGATACAATTGTCTTAGGAAAACCATGAAGTTTTACTACTGTGTGAAGGAAAACTTCAGCAACTTTGGAGCTATTATAATCATCTTTGAGGGGCATGAAGTGGCTATATTTGGAAAGTCTGTCAACAACCACAAAAATGACAGTGTAAGTATTGGATGAAGGCAAACCAGTTATGAAGTCCATTGATAAATGCTCCCAAATTTGTTGTGGAATGGGTAGTGGCTGTAGTAACCCTATTGGCAAGGCAGTAGAATGCTTTGCTTGTTGACAAATTAAGCATTTCGAAATGAACTCCTTGATGTCCTTTGCCATAGTAGGCCAAAAGAATTGAAAGGCTGTGAGAGCTTTGGTGCGTGTGACTCCAACATGGCTCCAACAGCAGAAGAGTGAAATTCAGTCAAGATGATGTGAATCAAGTCGAGCTTTTTAGGTATCTCCAGCCTATTTTTCCTAAATAACATGTCATGCTTGACCTGATAATGTGGTGTAGAATTGGTTCCCAACAAGCATTGATTTCGAATCTCATCTAAAGAAGGATCATTGTTCATAGCTGTAGATATCATTGAGATGAGTTGAGGAGTTTGCATAGACAACGCCAAGCAGAAGGAACGTGATAGACTATCAGCGGCTATGTTATCAACACCAGGTTTGTATTCAATAGTAAAATCATAGCCAAGGAATTTGTGAAGCCAATGTTGTTGCTCTAGGGTTTGAATTGACTGATCAGTGAGGGATTTGAGGCTGTGTTGATCAGTTTTGATAACAAACTTATGGCCAATGAGATAATGACGAAATTTTGCCAAAGCTTCGGTGATGGCATACAACTCTCGCACATAAGCAGATTGTTTTTCCATTCGAGGGCACAATTTCTTTGAGAAATAAGCAATAGGATGGTGAGCTTGACTGAGCACAACTCCAATGCTCGAACCTGATGCATCTGTTTCCGAGGTGAAGGGTAATCGAAAATCCGGCAAAGTCAAAATGGGGGCTTGTGTGATGGCCTGTTTAAGCTTATTAAAAGCATCTGTAGCAACTGGTGTCCAAATAAAAGCATCTTTCTTTAATAATTCTATCAGTGGTGAAGCAATAGCAGCATAATTGTGAATAAAGCGCCTGTAATAGCTAGATAACCCTAAAAACCCACGAAGCTGTTTGAGTGAACTAGGGATTTTCCATTCCAATACAGCTTGAATTTTTGAGTTATCCATCGCAACCCCTTGACTGGATATGGGGTGGCCTAGATAATCGATTGAGGTGAGACCAAAACAACATTTGGAGAATTTGGCAAACAACTCATGTTGTTGCAGTAGTCCTAACACAACTTCCAAATGTTCCATGTGGGAAGACCAAGAGTGGCTGTACACAAGTATATCATAAAAAAAAACCAGTACAAACTTGCGTAATTGGTCACGAAAAACAGAGTTCATAAGACTTTGAAACGAAGTCGGGGCATTGGTTAACCCAAAAGGCATGACAAACCATTCATACAAACCTTGATGAGTTCTAAAAGCAGTCTTATGACGATCCTCGAGATGGACTAGGATTTGGTGATACCCAGAGCGCTAATCCAACTTAGAAAAATAAGCGGCTCCAAACAATTCGTCTAAAAATTCATCCACTGTGGGTATGGGAAAACTATCCTTGATTGTAATCGCGTTTAATGCAAGATAATCAGTGCAAAAGCGCCATGATTCGTCCTTTTTTTTACTAACAAAACCGGTGAGGAAAACGGACTTGTGTTGGGCTGAATAATGCCTTGCTTCAACATCTCGGACACCATCTTTTCAATCTCAGCCTTCTAACTGTGTGGATAACGATAGGGTTTGACCTTCACAGGGTTACTCCCATCAATGAGAGGGATCGAATGATCTTGATCTCTAGGTGGCGGTAAGCGTGTGGGTTCATCAAATACATACCAATAATTGTGTAACAGAGTAGCCAAGTCAACCGGAAAATTCTCAAGAGAAGCTGTTGATGATGATTGTGCTATTGAATGGAATTGCAATGTATATGATAAATCAATAGAATGGGTATTCTAAAGACGACGAATGTGATGAAATTGGGACTGTCCTGGTTCTGTGATTTGATTACCTCTAAGAGTGATAAATGTGTTGTTGAGTTAGAATTTAATAGACAAAGCCTCGTAATCCGCAATGTGAGGACCCAAAGTCTTAAGCCAAGGCGCGCCTAAAACCAAATCAGCGCCGGTAATGGGTAGCAAATACACCAGAAGGTGGAGAGTATGACCTTGAATGGTTACTGGTAAGTCCTGAATCAACCCAGAAGCTGTCAAGGTGCTACCATTGCCCACTAGGACTTGAAATTGAGGAGCTTCGTGGATTGTTAGTTTCAAGCATTGAGCAATACGTGGTTGGAGAAAGTTATCAGAGCTACCACTATCAAGTAAAACTTGTATTTGGACGCCTTGAATTTGACCCTGGAAACGAATTGTGCCAGCACTATACGCTCCTTTGAGAGCATGGAATGAGAGATGGTGCTCTGATTTAAGGACAGCTAGTAATGGATCAGAATCTGGAGGATCCGTTACTGGTTCTGGTGGATCCAAATCATCGACTTGCAACAAGAGGTAGTGTTTATTAAGACAACGGTGGGTAGGGGAAAACTTTTCATCACAATAGAAACATTGTCCTTTGTCTCACCGGAGTTGAATCTCAGCCACCGTGATACTACGAATTGGACGAGCTCGGGAAGTTGGAGGTTGGGTTTGGGAACGGGTTGAAGGTGTGGGTAATAGAGCGTTTGTGGGTCGGGTCAGGGAGTGTGGGCTAGAATTGGAGAAATATTTTGTGGGTTGGGGGTGAACTTAGTAAGCGAGGTGTATTTTTCCTCAAAGAGTTTAGCTAGGGATAAGGCTTTGGATACTGAGATCGGGTTTTAGGCTATAACATCGCGGCGAAGGTCAGGCTTAAGCCCACTCACAAAACAATCCAAAATTTCATCTGGTGAGAGACCCTGGGTGCGATTAGCAAGTGTGGTGAATGTGGAATAATATTCAGAGACGGTGGTGGTTTAGGTTAATTTGAAAAGGGTGGGTCTGGGAGATTCATATGGCGACGGTCCATATTCCAATTCCAAAGCACGAGTGAAAGCTACCCAAGATCTAAAAAGGTTGTTACGAGTAATCATTTGATACCAAGGCACCACATCCTTATCGAAATGCACGACAACTATGGTGAGCCGGTGGTTGTCCGGTGTTGAGTAATAATCGAAGAATTGCTCAGCTTTAAAGATTCAGTTTAATACCTCAGTGCCGTCAAATCTGGAAAAATCAAGCTTCACGTTGCGCACCTGGAAAGGTTGTTGTCGCGACAAACCGTCGGAGTTCAAGCTACCATTCAATGCGGTAGAGAGCTGGAAACTGCCAAGTTGTGCCTCGACCCGCTCGAGTCGCGTCATAACAGTATGACGGTGTTGCATGTAGTCATTATGTCTTGCATCTGCGTCCTCCATCATCTTCTGCATCGCGGCGTTGATGTTGTTGATTGCAGCTTCCAAGCCTTTCATACGAGTAATTTCCGCCATGGTAAGGTCAATGAAAGCACCAAATGTAACGATAATAAAACTCCTTGAGCAGAAAACGATTCACAAAAGATTTCTTGGAATGAAAAGGTACAAGTTTATTGCAACAAAATTTAAAAGAGATTCATTCACAAAGAATGCCACAAGAGAAAGGAAAGATTTGTATCCAAAAATGATTTCCGTAGTCCATTCCTTCATTCCTTCTATTTGTACTAACAAGAGGAATATTTTCTGTTAGGGACTCTCTCTCTCTTGCCCCTCCTTTGCTCCATGATGCAAGGATCATTCAGCACATGTAATACCCTTAATTTTAAAAATATACCTTTTGTATTTTTGATGTGTTTATGTTGAATTCTGAGGCTTTTTAGCCTGTTTTATTGGTATTTTGGATGTTAAAATGCCATGAATATTTTTGTGGGTCTCGTTTTAAATTATTTGGCGGGAGATAATTTATTTACGTTGCGGAGGATTTATTACCGAACTATTTTGTTAAAAATATCTATAGTTGCTAAAAAATTTACCTGTCAATTGAGTTGCAATGAGAATAGATATTTTTATCAAAATTGTTGGGGTGTGTGTGAGAGTGTTTGAAATTGGTTGGTTTGGGATATTTATATATTTATATATATATTATGAGTAGTATATATATATATATATATATATATATATATATATATATATATATATATATATATATATGAAAGAAAAGGAAAAAGAAAGGCATAAAGAAGCAAACATTTTCCTCTGTTCGCGTGCCTACTACATCTTCCTCTTTTCTTCTTTGTTCTCCAAAAACCCCACACACAGAACCTCAAATATCACCTAGATCTAAGTTTTATCTTGCAAAGCGACTGAAGAGAAAGTTGATCGTGATCACGTTGCGGTGCTTGGGAACTAACTTTCGAAGCGTCGTGCGAAGCGAAAATTGGTCGGAATTTATCGTGGAACCGTAATCGGTTGTTCGAGCTACCGTCGAGGTAAGGGCTCCTTCCAAACTTTTAGTTTGCATTTAGGACCTTATTTGTGAGCTTGGGGGAAATAAATTTGGTGGGTTTGAGGTGTAATGTTGTTAGAAATGAAATTAATGTTTTATGGGTGAAATGGTGAATTTGAATTCAAAGAGTTTTGAGGTGTGGGTGATTTTTGCTTGGTATGGTTGATATGTTTATGGGTGATTTTATGAATGTTGAGATATGCTTCATGTTTGAAGATGTGGGGTTTTGAATAAATGCAATTTATGTGTGAATTTTGATTTGGTGTGAAATGAATTGATGAGATTGTGTATGTGGTGATTTGAATTCAATATGATTTGTGAATTCAATTTCATGTGATTTGAGGATTGTATGCGTTGAGTATGCTCTATGTTAAATTTGAGAATCATTAGTGTTAAATGAGCATTAAAAATGAGGAATCTTTTAATAGCTGCATTTACTTAATGATTGTGGTGTCGAGAGTCAGAGTATGCTCATGCATTTCATAGTAGTGATAGTGGTTACCGGATGGGCCACGAGATGATTCCACGTGATTGGATGGTTCATCTTATCCTTACGGGGATTATTGCGTCGGTGATAGTGGTGACAGGATGGGCCACGGGATGATTCCACGTGATTGGATGGTTCATCTTATCCGTATGGGGGATGATTCCACGTGATTGGATGGTTCATCTTACCCTTACATGGATTATCGCGTCGTGCTAACCTGTGAGAGGTTGCACATTAGTAAATCGTGCTAGCCTGTGAGAGACTGCACCTTGGTAATTAGTACTAGTCTGTGAGAGGCTGTAAAATTATGATTTACGCCCCTTCGAGGAGGATTTGATGATATTCCGGAATCATGTGCATTGACATATACGCATTGCATTAGGGTGCTTGGCACGCGAGTCATGATTGACATGTTATGATGTTTGTATATGCGTACTTGATTGTGATGAGTGATTTGTGTTGTGTTGGTGTTTGTGATTGATTGAATTGGTGTTGAAAGTGTTAGAATGAATTTCGAAGTGTTGGAATGTTTTTGAAAGGGTTAAAAACTGATTTTCTGCTGTTTTGACAGGTGTATTCGACTACACCTGTGTTGTAGTCGAATACAGATGATTAAATTAGCTACTGACTTGATTTTTTTGAAGTGTATTCGACTACACAAGGTGCTGTATTCGAATACAGTTGAATGGAATGCTGTATTCGAATATAGACAGGCTGTATTCGAATACAGTAGTGTTGTCAGTGCTGTTTTGGCTGTTTTTGTACTGTTTTCGCAAGTGTATTCGACTACACATAGGGTGTATTCGAATACAACAATGTTGTTTGGTCCAAAACTTCATTTTTCAACCTTGTTTATGCATGTTTAACATATGTAAACCCTTCTTAGATGTATGCTAAGTTGAAGGGTGATTTTTATGCATTTAAAAACATATGTTTTGTGATGTTTGTTAATTTCGGATTGGTGACCCTTTACAACTTTTGTGGAAATCTGGGCTTTGCCTTTAGATGAGATTCAGGATCGTCCTGCCGGGTAGTAACCTGGAGAGGGGAAGGTAGTTAGCGATGCCTGATCAAAGCTGGGTCAGGAGTTTTGAGTTGGGCGCGTGGAGGTCACCCGGGCTGTATAGCTTTTTGGTAGCATGATCAGACTAGGCGACTGTATAGGATCTAGAAGTCTTTCTTTTGGTTGTGTAATTATTTATTTGGGAAGACTGTACCTATATTGTCAGCCTGACTTATTATTTTGATGGGTCCCTGTAAACTTTTGATATGACTTGGAAACGTTTAAATACTTTGGATCTGTAAATTCTAAACTTATTTCCGCTGCCGTAAATTATGTTGATTTTGTCGTTGTGTTACGACATTAAATATTTCATCCAAAAGTGTTTACTTATTCATTTATTTAAAAAAAAAAAAATACACACGCGTTTTTGTAAAAAATCGGGCTGTTACACCACATGTCCTTGATTACCTGCTTTTTGTCTTTTTCCTTCAGCATCCATATGTTGCCAGCTCCAAATATTATCCTTAATCATCGCACCTTGTTTATCACATTAGAACAAGTTCAACATTTTTTCGATTTCGTCCCCTAACGATGGTGGTAAAAGATAGATACTCATAATATATGACGGAATCGATTGCAAAATATATTTAATGATTACTTTGTACCCCACTCTCGAGAGGTTTCAACTGCTCCATGAATTAATTTTCCTCTATATTATATCCTTTATAAACCGAAAGGTGGATTTTCTTGCTTCTCCCAACTAAGGAAGGTAGTCCTGGATACCTATGCCAAAGACAGATCGGACCACAAAAAGGTTCACTAGTTGACCTATCAGCTCATCGGACATGTTTCTGCTGCAAAATAAATACCTTTGATTTATGTAAGTTGATGGATTGTTCCAATGCTTCTTTATACATTGTAAGGATTTTTCTCATATCAATTGCTTCATGGATGAAAGCTCGAAAAAAGAGAAAAAAATGATCAACAAAGAGAAGATGAAATAACCTCATCTTGGTGACCATTGAGTCTTCTATTTCAAATGGTGAAAAATCTCAATGGCAGCCATGGCATTATTAATAGACCTTCCTAGAACAAAAGTTGATTGGTTCAGCAAGATGCACTTGTTTAGTACTTTTTTCAAGAAGCTTGTAAAGACTTTTGCCAAAATTTTGTATAGAACGTTGCAAAGAGCTATTGGTCTCCAGTCTTTCATAGATTTTTGCTCATTTCCTTTAGGAATTAAGGCAATATTTGTTTGATTGAGGAAAGACGGACAAACTCTGTTTGATAAAAGTTGGAGCCAAAACAATCTGGTCCTGAACACTTATTTGCTTGCATGGAGAAAGTGGTATCCTTGAACTCATCTAACATGAAAGTGAGAGTGAATAGACAAATTGATCATTGAAATTGTAAATGTTGGTCAACTTAATCTTGAATTATATAAATTGATAAATACATCCTTGAAATTGTAAAATATTTATCAAAATAGTCTAGATTTAAATTTTTATTGTTAGACACTATGATATGACATGTTAATTGAATATGTAACCCCTCTAGATTGATCTCATATCAATGTTATCACAACATCAACTATTTTTTCTATTAAATTTAAATATTTCATGGACTAATTTGTCAATAATTAGTCCATACATAATTACAATTACTCACAAATTTGTCTTTGAGATGACAAAATTTCATTGAAAAATTTGTCTTTGTGAAGACGACATTGATGTGGGATCAAGGTCGATAAACCACATATTCAGTTATAATGCCGCTTCAAAATATCTAACGGCGAAAGTTTATTAACAGACTTTTTTTTATTGATATTTACAACTTCAATGATGTATTTGCCAATTTGCAAAATTCAAGAACTAATTTGACCAACGCTTACAATTTCAAGGACACTATAACACCCTAATAGTTTCATATCCATTATATATGTGTCTTTCTTAGTAATTGACTTGGTTTATTATTTATTAATAATTTATTATATATGTAAAGAAATTTAAATAAATTGTATCGACCTCTATTATACTTAAATAATTAGAACCATTATTTTAATTTAATTATTTTAGCGTGACAATTATATGATGATATTCCTTACATAATTATTTATTAAATAGTTTATTGTCTATTTTGATTATTTAAATAATTTAAATAATCATGAAATTGACGTGCTAGATATGTTTTTGTTATAGATTTTTTTTTCTATGACCTAATATGATAATTATGTGTCTTGTTTGGTTTATTTTAGTTCATAAAATTATTAGTTTAATTTAATTAATTTAGAATTTATAGTAGTTATAAGGGTTGTTTGTTTTATTTTGGGTCAAACAAGAATTGGTCTTGGAGACAGTAGAATTAGTGAGACCAAACCACATGTGTCCAATAGACATTGTTTTTGTCTTGTAAAAATTCCCACATTCACAAGTAGTCAATACTTATACCTCTCACTTTCACACTCATTTCCTCCTTCAAGACACAATTTGATGACAAATGATTGTGTTATCTTGGCATAATGAGGCTTATTAATGGTCTTGTTCTCTTTTACAATTAAGAGAAGGAAGAATGAACCTTCCTCTCTTTTTGGTTGCATATTCATCTATCTTTCTCCCTTTAATATCTTAATTTGAATTTTGATTGAGAGGTTACAAATTGAATATTTGTCTTTGAATACCATTAAGAATTCACGAAAATAAAATCCCTCCTTGCACTATGTTTTAAGCCATTCCTTCCATCACTTCTTGACCAGACTTAATTTTCTTAGTACTAGACAAAAGTATTATTGACAACAATATTTTTGGTTTAATGCTAATTCCTTCCATCCATCATTTTCTTTTGACTAAAACTAATACATAGTCCTCATCAGTAAAATTTGGACCTTTCTCTTAATTCTTGATCATGTCATAATAAGAAGATAATAATTTTTTTAAGTTGTAAATTCTAAAAAAGGTGAATAAATTTTAATACATGTTGGATTAATAGAAAATAAAAGATTTATTAATTTCTATTTGTTTCTTTTATGCTAATTGTTGTATTTTTAAAATTGTAATATTGTAGTTTTTTAAATTTCGGTTGTTGTATTGAAATTTGTTGTTGTTTCTGTTTGTTTTTTTTTAAATTAATTGTAATTGTTGTCTTTTCAAATAAAAATCTATTGTTGTTTTCTGTTTTTTTTATTTGTTGCTGTCTTCAAAATTAGTTGTTGTTTTTTTCAAAAAAATTGTTATTTCTTAATCTATTTGTTGTTTTTATGTTGCTGTTTTTGATAAAATTTATTGTTGTCTTACCTTTAATTTAGTTGATATCTTTCTCTATATTGGTAGTTATTTTATTGTGGTTCTTGTATTTATTTTGTGCATATTAAGTTTTGTGCATTGTGGATTGAATGTGCTTGAAATATGAAGGGTTGTGATGTTGATTTAATCAATTGAGCATAGCATAATTCTTGTCGAATCAATTGAGCATAGCATAATTCTTGTCGAATGTAAATTTGAAATTGGTTCATTATCATGTCATGCATTATATAGAATGCATGTTAATGCTTTGTGTGGTGTCATGGAAATTTCCCCATTGGTATGGTGATCATGTTATATAAGGCTTTGTCCGTATTTTGGTTATGGTTTTGTGCGGCTTTGTGCGAATTTTCCCATTGGTATGGGTGATGCTATTGTGGCTTTGTAGGAATTTTTTCCCATGGGTATGAGTGATTTATATTTGGTGACAATATATACCTACAGAAGTTTTTAGTGACAATATTTAAAGCTGTAAGTATAGATAACATATACCCACAGATAAACTATTTGTTGTTGGTATAGGTGTCATATATATTCGGTGACATAAGTTTGTCACTAATTGTTATAGTGACATACTTAAATATATGGCTATAGACATCAAAACTGAAAAATAAATATTTTTATCAAAGAGTCAAAATCTTAATTGTTTGTGAAAATCTTTTTGTACAAATTTTTCATAATGTAAATCCTAAATTACTTATGAATGGAGCCAAAATCTTAATTTTTTCAATGGAGCCAAAATGTAAATCCCAAAATTGCATACTGAGCCAAAACATCACGTTCCTTCTCCTCTTCTCACACAAAATTGTAAATCCCGAAATCTATCAACTTCTCACCCAAATCAATAACCTTCTCGCTGTCGATCAATCCTGAGCCCCAATCCATCACCTTCGTTCAATCTCGAGCCCTAATCTATCACTTTCTCACCTTCGCCTTCTCGCCTTCACCGCGACGAATGTTCTGACCCGCGACCAATGTTCTCTCACCTTCGGCGACCACTGACATCTCCGTTCATCCACCTTCATTTCTTGGCTACGACAACATCCACGACGACAGTGACTTCTTTGTTCTATCACCTTCCTAAAATGTAAATTTAGATTTCTTTTTCTATGTTAGTTTAAACTTCATATAAAAAATATATATTTGAAATATTTGCTTAGTTATATGTAATTTCTATGTTGTTTTGAATTTTTGCGACTTTGATTGAGAGTTAGGGTTCATTTTAAGGATTTTCTCATTGTTTTGATATTGGTGGTTTGGGATCGAATTTCATGTGCGCCGTCGCTCCTTTATTACGTATGAATGAATACACACAATTGTTAATTGAAATGCTTGTTATGTCAAATAAAATTTGACATTAGCAAAAATAGATTAGTTGAAATGCTTGCTAATGTCAAATAAAATGTACCTACTGTTCATGATATTGTACATGAGTATACAACTCGCTTACCATGTACCTATTGTACATGATATTGTACATGATATTTTCTCCCCCTAGTTAGTTCAGTTAGTTTAGCAGTGGAAATTCTTACATGTTGACTATATAAGTTTGTTAATTATATTGCCTGTATGATCTTCTAATTATTATACTTTTCTTTGGTTATTTTTCATCGTTTTTCTTTTCTATTATTAGTTTGAACTTTGCTAACGTTTGAATCAATTTTTATTAGTTGCTGTTTGTGGTGCTTTCCTTCAATGTATACAACATCTCCATCACATTTGTATCTTCATCATTGCCACAAAATCAGGTACTGCAAACTTTTAACATTGTTTAAAAGTCTCTTTAAAGTTTATATTCAAACAACATAGTATTGTATAAACTTTATATGTTTTGTTTTGGTTGATTCATAAAAATAAAGGATACTTGTGGGTTTCTATTGATGTCTGGATTATAGTTAAGTTGTTTGTGTTGGTTATTATTTTTAATGACTTGATTATATTTAGCAAGTATGTTTGTGGCACTTTGAGATTGTGGCTGAGTTGCTTTAAT
>JBBPBQ010000001.1:9214934-9230732 GCA_037974755.1 Cicer yamashitae | reverse complement strand
AATAATAATAATAATAATAATAATAATAATAATAATAATAATAATAATAATAATAATAATAATAATAATAATAATAATAATAATAATAATAATAATAATAATAATAATAATAATAATAATAATAATAATAATAATAATAATAATAATAATAATAATAATAATAATAATAATAATAATAATAATAATAATAATAATAATAATAATAATAATAATAATAATAATAATAATAATAATAATAATAATAATAATAATAATAATAATAATAAACAACCTAGTCATACCTGTTATATATGTATATATACTAATAGCCTTGTTACGGATAGGAAGACCAAAAGAGAAAAAAGAGGATTAGCGCTTCTTGCCGGTAGCCGTCTTCTTAATACCAAATCACGATCAGGTATAATTTTATTAATTCCATCAATTAGATTTTGATAATAACATGGATTTTGATGGTAGAATAGAAAAAGTCATACACTTGAAATTGGTACACAAATAATGACAATCTGTAACCTACCTCTAAACTTGATTACCATGATAAGGATTCGAGTGATCTATTTTTTTTAGCATGTCTGGTGGAAAAATGAGAATTATTTTAGGTGTTTGATATTTCACCATTAATATACAAGTGATCTGTAATCAACTTACTATTTGGTGGATTCTAGGATAGTGAATTTGCTGATTTGTTGCTAAAACACGAATAGGAAACTCCATCATATGCATTGAACTGGAAAATTGCTTAACAACATTATACTGATGCAGTAAATGTAGAGTAATATGTGCTATCAGCAGAGCCGGAAGTTGGAAAAATTTTATTAACATAATTATGTCAGATGAGTAGGAAATATTTAGTTATTCATGAATATCTAAGCTAATCATTTAGAACAATATCAATGATAGAATGTAGGGGGGAGAGATGCTTATTATGATCTGATAATGAAGGTTTTGTTCTGATTTTTTTTTATAGTTTAGATAATGCGCGATAAGAAAATATTAACCAAATTGATTCAGACCGTGATAGAACAGCCTTGACTATGACATAGTGTCGACTAGGGACATTTGGGCTGGATAAATGAGTAGTTTAGCTAAGAAATGGTGATTTTGTTGGAGATAATTGGATACTTAAGGGACCTTATCGGTTTACTATAAACACGGACAAATACATAAAAGAAGGAGTATGCTTTTAGAAGATAAGTTAGCAGATAAACTATTAACAATATTGAGATGAAAGAGTTGTTGTCATACATATTTCTAAAGGGAATTGAGATGTTGTTGTCATACAAATTTCTAGAAGATAAGTTAGCAGATAAACTATTAACAGTATTGAGATGCAGTTGGTTTCTAAAGGGAATTGTTGAAAGGTAACACAGTGAAGTAAGCAATTAGTTTCTGATAAGGCAACATAAAATTCATGCTATTTGCCGTGAAAACAAGATACGACAGAGAGTGTAATTGGTTTCACAACTAAAAGGTTTAATTTATTTTGATTATAATATAAAATTGGGTGTAACCAATAATAAGTTGTAATTAATTATTATTACCTGCGTTTCTAAAGGGTTTATTTTATTTAATAAGATTCAGTGTAGTCAATAATAAGCAGGAACTAATCATTATTACCTGCATTCGTGTGATATATATATAAAGATCTATGTCAAAATCAAAGCTATATATATATATATATATAAACATAATATTTAGTTCCTTCTATTATGTTTAGTTTAAACAAAATGTGATTATAGTAATGGGTGTGTTTCATGATATTAAATATATTTTTGGGTTATATTACAAATAGTAGATAATTTATTTATTTGTTTTTAGTAAGTAATTTATTTGTATGTCATGGTTGCATGACTATAATTCTCCGCGGATTATTAGAGACAATGGCTGGCGGAGACGCGACAAATTATTAGATCAGATTCATTGGAAAAAATCTTAAACCAAGGTAAAGGGTGAGAGGAGGTTCGATTTTATGAGTATAAAATAACATGGGATGAACGAGAATACCGTAATTCCCAGATATTCATCAGGTGCTTACTACATACGGTCGAACCCTATTGAGTAATAATAATTAATTAATAATATATGAATGGTAATAGCGAGGACTAAAATATAATTTTGCAACCTATAGAATTGCCGTGAATTTGTTTATATCAAGATTGCATGTTTTTTGATTTTATGAAACCGTATGGTGATTGTTATTGTATGAATGATATGTACTTGAGTACTCTTGTTTACTTGATTGAAATTGTGATATTACTTGAACGCACCACCTGTTTGATTTCTTATTCTGTGATTGATAAGACTGGACTGTGCATTGTGAGTAGTGTAAACCAAATATTGGGATTTTATTGTGATTGACTGATATACACATATAATGATGTAAATTTTGATGAATATTGTGAATTCAAACTAAAACTTATTGAGTGGTGATAATCGAGTAAGTATGAGATAGGTGTTGTAGGTTTTGGAGTGAGGATTATTTTGTCATCATATAGGGAGGGTCTGACAAACCAAGTGATTCGGGGAAGTATAACTGAATGAGCCTGATCGTGGAGGGCTACAGTCAAACCGTAAGGTAAGACTGATAAACCTTGGGAGTACCTCTGGTGGGGAATTCCTAAGTGGATTAGTAGGTTATTCTCTAAGGCCGGGAGCTACCGTGCAACCCAAGAGTACCCTGACCATCACGTATATGTGTCTCGGGTTGAGTTGAGGGGATCTATGAGGACTTAACCATTCATGAATTGTCCGTCCACTCCTGTAGTGGCATAGTATCAGGCCTCCTAACCAAGTATTTCAGAGTAGAATGGTACCAAATGATGAAGATGTATAGAGTATAAGACATGCATAACATTCATCCTTGTAACTGTTTATTGTGATTGAATTAGATTAACCTTTGATATTATGTTCTTGAATGCTTCCCTTTATTTGTGTTGTTTCATTACTTGCGTGTTCTGTTAAGACAAACTCTCAATTTAAGTTTTGATGAAAATAAACAAATGTTAATTAAGAATGTTAATTATGATTCTAAATGTTATGTTAATTTAACTTGTGCTTTTGAGTGGAATAATTCAAAGATAAGACTCAAGCAAAGCAAAGAAATCATCAATAAAAGATAAAAACTGAACAGATCAGAAAGGAAAACATTATGGACAAAATCTGTAAAAACGGAGAATGCTCTCCAAAACCAAGATTGATTATCATAGCCCCAAGATCAATCAATCTCCACTAGTTAAAAGAAGTTTTAGCATCTAGATTTTACATCTATATCATCAGCACTTGGAAAAGAACAAACTGAGATGATCAAATTCAAAGAAACTACTCGAATCACAAATAGAGAAGATCACGAATTAGCAAGACCAAACATATTTGAACCTTCTCCAGCTTAAACTGTCAAAGAAAGATAAACGATCTTGAAATGTACAAGACATCCAGATTAATCAGGAAGACATCCAAAATGATCAAGACTGAACCTCCAGATTGATTATCAATCTCCAGAAAATTCAAAGACAAGGACTCCAGATTGATTATCAATCTCCAGAATTTTCATTAACATTCTGCAGAAGTTCATCATCATTTTCCAAGCTGTTTTGTCAGAATCAAAACTCTAGATCAAATAAAAGACATTAACAAGCATATCTAAAGTACAAAGGATCATCAAACTCAAAGAAAATCTGATCCAAAATCGAAGAACTCAGCCTAGTCAATAGAATTCAAAAGTGTTCAAAGGCTGGAATATTTTTATTCATATAAATTGTTCTTTGGTCAAAACTGACAGAGCACTACCAACAGCTCTTTTGACCATTATTAAATGTTCTAAAAAAGCCTATAAAAGGAAGGCCAATACTTAGGGAAAATGCAGAAGTTTAAGTGCTAACAATTCTATTAAATCATTCACATTCACATACTTGAAACTCTCTCTTTACTCAAAGAAGAATCAGTCTGATCACTTTTCATTATTGTGTTATTTTTGTACTAAATTCTTTGTAAAGAATCGAATCTCAAACAAGAGTTGAGATATCTCAGATTCTAACAAAACAATCTCATCATTATTGTAAAACTCGAACTATAAGAGCTTAGTATAGCTTGGGTAGATTGTAAGAAATCCCATCAAGGTTGATAGGTGACCTGATTAATCTATTTCTGGGTGGAAAGGATTGAAGTTTGTAACAGATCAAGATTGATCTAAGCTAGGTACTGTAAAACCAAGAAGGTTCTTTATTTTGAACACTCAGTGGAAAATCCTTCAGTTGGGTGAACCAGGATACATCCGTGTGTGGTACTCTTTCTCTTATCTCCTTATTTATTAAGTCTGATTAATCATTTAAATTATAAACATAAATTGAATTTCTGATTTTAAGCTAACCAAGAACGTTCTCCGCTTTCTAGTCAAAACCAAGAACGTTCTCCGTTTTCTATTTTCTTAACCAAAATCATTCTTGAGTTGAATTTTTAAGTATTTTCAGGTAATTTTTAAATAGGGAGATTTACAATTCAAACTCACCTTCCTTGTAAATCGACTTCTCTACTTCAATTGGCATCAAAGCTCGGTCTCTAAAAGATTAAACACCTAACAAGTGCTATAGTAAAGATCTATAAGAAAAAATGTCAAAAGCAAAATACATTGTTGAAGGAGAATCTTCAAATAGACCACCTTACTTTTATGGATCTGATTACTACTTCTGGAAGAATAAGATGCAGCTGTTTCTGAAATCTCAAGATACAAGAATGTGGCGCATCATTATAGATGGAGATTTCATACTAAGAGTTGATCAAAATGATTCAACCTCTGCTGTGAAGAAAGAAGCAGACTAGACAGCTGAAGATAGAACCAAGGTACTCCTAAACTCTAAAGCTCAATTATTCTTATTGTGTGCTTTGAGCAGGGAAGAAAGTGAAAGAGTTGATGAATGCACAACAGCTAAAGATGTAAGGGATACACTACAAACTCATCATGAAGGAATAAGCCATGTCAAAGAAACAATAATAGACATTGGCACAAGAAAGTTCGAACTATTCAAAATGCAAGAAGGAGAAACTATTGATGAAATGTACTCAAGTTTCACAATAATAGTGAATGAAATGCGTTCTCTTGGCAAAGCTTACTCAGTGCAAGATAGAGTAAGAAAAATCATGAGGTGCCTTCCAATCATATGGAGACCAATGGTAACAGCTATAAGTCAGGCCAAGAACCTTGAAGCACTTCCCCTAGAAGAACTAATTGGAACCTTAAGAGCACATGAAGTATTGCTGCGAGAAGACAAACCACTCAAGAAAGGAAAGGCAATAGCATCTCAAAAAAGTGTCACAGTACAAAAAGAGGAGGAACCAAAAGAAACTGGACAAGAAGATGTTGATGAAGAAATTGCTCTTCTCACCAGAAGAATACAGAGAATGATGAGAAGAAGAGACCAAATCAAAAAGGGATTTCAAAACAAAAATCCCAAAATAGAAGTGGACAAGAGCCAAATCACATGCTTTGGATGTAATAAATTAGGACATTACAAAGCAGAATGTCCCTTAAATAAGAAGCCACCAAAACGATCTCCTTTCAAAAAGAAATCAATGATGGCCACGTGGAATGATTCAAAAGAATCAGATACAGAAGAAGGTGAAGAAGCCAACATATGCTTGATGGCAAATATAGAAGAAAATGGGGTAACAAATTCTGAACCTTGCTAAATGATTCAAACCTTCTTATTCAAAAATGTAGTTCTTTAAAAGAACAATTTTATAAAGAGAAAGAAGAAAAAGAAAAATCTCAGACTATGAATAATGTCCTAAAAAATAACATTCAAGAACTGAAAGAAACAAAGCAACAAAATTTTGAAAGTCAAAGAGGTCAAGAACGTTCTGTAGCTAAAACGGAGAACGTTCTCCTTAAAACTGAAAATGAACTTCTTAAAAATGACTCGTCAAATTTTATTAAAGCCACTGAAACATTTCAAAAAAATTATGGGATCTCAAGTAGGAATCTTTGATAAAGCTGGTCTTTGTTTTAATCAAACTCAAAAAACAAAAATGTATGAAAACTTTTTTGTTCCAAAAAGAAAGGAAGAAAAATGTAAAACCAAATGCTCATATTGTAAGAAACTTAGACATCTGGAATTTTCTTGCTACTTTAAGAAAAAAGATGAAAAGATTAAAAGCAAAAGGTTTATTAAAGAGAAAGATCGTTCTGCAAATAAAGCTGAACCAGTTTTGAAAAATATGCAGAAAGGAGAACGTTCTCCAGGTTGTTCTCAAAACGGAGAACTTTCTGGAACAAAAGCAGAACTTTCCCCAGAAAGTCTGAAAAAAGGAGAACGATCTGGAACTTCTTCAAAATCAAGATTAAAACCCCTTAAAACCCAGATTTCGAAATCAATTCCAAGATTAACAATTAAATGCTCCTACTGTCTCAAAATTGGTCATCAATAATCAATCTGCTATTTTAAAAAGAAAGAAAATTTTAAAACTAACTCTCAAGGACCCAAGACTAAATGGTTACCTAAGGTTGATGTAACATCTTATGTAGGTTGGATTTCCAAGTGTCAAGAGAAAGTCTTTGTTCTTGGGCAGTGGTTGTTCAAGACACATGACAAGAGATAAAAACTACTTCATGTCATTCATCAAGAAAGATGGAGGATCGGTTACTTTTGGAAATAACAATCAAGCGTAGATTGAAGGTAAAGGAACTATTGGTAAGGAAAACTCTGCTCAAATAACTGATGTCCAATATGTTGAAGGTTTGAAACACAATCTTCTAAGCATAAGTCAGTTGTGTGACAATGGTTTTTGAAGTTATCTTCAAACCAAGAGTATGTGAAATCAGAAAAACTGAAACTGGAGAAATCCTCTTTTTTGGAAATAGAAAGAAAAATGTATATGTCCTATATCTTGAAGAACTACCTGATGAATCCTGTTTTATGTCAATCGATAAAGATAAATGGGTATGGCATAAAAGGGCTGGACATATAAGTATGAAAACAATTTCAAAAATTTCAAAACTAGATCTTGTTAGAGGATTACCCAAACTCAATTTTGATAAAGATAAAATATGTGAAGCCTGTGCAATAGGAAAGCAAGTCAAGAGAAGTTCTCATTCAAAAGATTTTATAACTAGAAACAGAACTCTTGAATTGCTTCACATGGATCTTTTTGGGCCAATCAAAACAACAAGTCTAGGTGGGATGAAATATGGTTTTGTTATTGTTGACGATTTTTCCAGATACACTTGGGTATTATTTTTAAAACAGAAAGATGATGCATTTAAAACATTTTGCAAAAAGGTACAAAATGAAAAAGAACCCAACATCATTTCTATAAGTGATCATGAAGGAGAATTCAGAAATGCCTCTTTTAAAACCTTCTTTGATGAACTTGGCATCTCTCATAATCTATCTTGTGCAAGAACTCCACAACAAAATGGAGTTGTTGAACGAAAGAATAGAACACTACAAGAAATGGCAAGAACAATCTTGGAAGAATCAAACGTTGAAAGATATTTCTGGGCTGAAGCTATTAACACCTCTTGTTACATTTTAAATCGTGTATCTATAAGAAAAATTATCAACAAAACCCCATATGAAATCTGGAAAAACAGGAAACCAAACATCTCTTATTTTCACATTTTTGGGTGTTATTGTTATATTCTAAACAACAAAGATATCCTTGGTAAGTTTGATGCAAAATCAGACAAAGCAATCTTTTTGGGGTATTCAACTGAGTCTAAAGGATATAGAGTGTTTAATCTAAGAACTAAAGTGGTTGAAATTAGTATGCATATTTTGTTTGATGAATTTGATGATCTAGAATTGAGAAAAACAATTGAGGAAGAAGAAGAACAATCTGGTCTACAGCAGCAAAATGATCTCCAGGGAACGGAGATCGATAAACAATCATTGTATCATTCTCCACCTAAAAGCTGGAAAACGATCAAGCGTAGATAAACAATCTCTGTATCATTCTTCCATGTTTTGATGCCAGAGCTTCTTCCAGTAGCATTACGGGGTTCATTGTTAGATAAAGTCACTTCAGTGTGTTGGTTGATCTTTGCAATTTCTTCAAGCAAACGTGGAATTTCTATCACAATTGGAGTCTCAAATAGTTATCACACTCTATCAGTTGGAAACAATTTTTCCTCCTTCATTTTTTACTGTTATGATGCATTTGGTAATTCATTTGGCACACGAAGCCCAAGTTGTTGGACCGGTACAATATCGATGGATGTATCCGATTGAGAGGTATGAATGGTTTATAAAAGTTTGTTTAATTAAAAGTGTTAAACAAGTTTTTTTGGATGTTGAGAACATAGATATATTAAATTTTCTTCACTTTCAGGTTTCTTCTTACTCTTAAGTCCTTTATACGTAATAGAGCCCATCCAGAAGGATCAATTGCAGAAGGTTTTTTGGCCAATGAATGTTTGATGTTTTGCTTGCAATATCTATCTGGGGTGGAAACTAGGTTCAATAGACCTAGCAGAATTGATGATGAAATCACTGGAAGACCATTAGGGATAAAGAAACAAGAAAAGTTACAATTAGGGAAGAGGAAGAAAGTGAGTAGAACTAAACTTGACAAGAAAGAGTTAGCACAAGCACATAAATATGTGCTTTCTAATTGTGATGCAGTCGCTCTATTTATCGAGTAAGTCACAAATCATATTTCAATTTTATACTATTTAAATTTTTATTACTTTTTTTTTAAATCTATTATTGTTATTTTTAGAGAACACATTTCACATCTTAAGAGACAATGTCGACCGCGGCGATTGTCACAACTTGAAATTGACAAGCAACATGGTCAAAAATTTATTGAGTGGTTTAAACTCAGGGTGAGCATATAAGAATTTAATTATTTAAATTTTAATGATTGTTTTTATATAGGAACTTACTGTATTTCATGAAATATTTTAGATTCAGCGTATGGATGAACAAAATAGCTCATAAGTTACTCATGAACTTAGATGATTATCTCGTGGACCATCTGAGGTAGTAAGAAGATACAAAGGTTATGCAATGAATGGTTTTAGGTTCCACACAAAGAAGAGGGAGAGATTTTTGAAAACACAAAATAGTGGAGTAGTTGTAAAGACAAAGACCTCAAGTTTGTTTTATAAACGTATCAAGAAAGATAAGTTTAACATGACACTTGTCAATTTCAGATTTTTAAAACATACTAGGAAAAATATTTGTGATGACCCATTTGTGTTTGCATCACAAGCTAAAAAGGTGTTTTATATATATGATGAGAGAAACAAGGATTGGCTTGTTGTTCTCAAAGCAAAAGTTAGGGATATCTATGATATGGGTGATGATGAATCTAATGAAATTGAAGAAATTCATGAGCAACTACTGAGTGATACAAGTGAAGCTACTCGTAATGTTAATGATTTGGTTAGGCTTGAAGTTGAAGATGATAATGATTTTTTGGAAGTTGTTGATGTTGATAATATTGATGATGATGGAGATGATGAGGAAGACGAAGGAAATGTGTTCTAGTTGTGAATGATTTTATAGTTTTTCTTATACATTATATTGTGATTATACATTTAACTAATAACTTAAGCTTTTAAGAATGTATATACTTGTTGTTCCTTTGAGAAGTGGAGGCAATAGAAGGGTGATCTAAAGTCAAGGGCACATGACCCTACTAAATCAAAAGAAGAAGTTGCATCTCTTGTACCAGATGATAGGGTTGACCCAAATCAATATCGTGGTTTGGTTCATCATTGGTTTTCTAATGAAGGACAAGTCATACATATTATGAGTAATATGATTTTATTATTTAGACTAATATTTTGTATCACATGTGAAAAATAAGTAAGATTAATAGGCAAAATCGTGTTAAGTTTGAAGATGTCCATTGTATGGGTTCAAAAAGTCTCCAAAGCTTATTGATGAGAAGATTTATTTCTATTTGTATTTTCATGGCTTTAATTTCAATTAAAAAAACAAAATGCATTTAACTTGTTTGTTTGGTTGTAGATAAAAAAAGGCAAAGGAGTGTTGCTTGGACATAAAGAGATTTACATTGATACCCGCACTCCTAAAGACAGATCAATTGTCAATGAAAAGGCTGCAAGATTGATTGTAAGTTTTGATAATAATTAAATGGTACCAATATATAAAATCTGAATAAATTAAGCTTTACAAAGTGTTGAATTTTATTTTCAGTTGTTGTCAATTTTATTTGTACTTGAGGCCGATAGTTGACTAGAAAAAACTTATTTGTATGATGATTGTACTGGTTTTTACTAGACCTTTTAGGAGATGTTGTACTTGTTAGCCTAGATGCAGTGTTGGTGTTTTTTAAGTGGAGCTTATTGTAGTACTACATGCTTTGAATGTCAATTTCAATTTGGTATTTTCAATCATTAATAATTTTTATTTTATTTTTTAAGAAGAACTAAACAAACATAGTAATGAGGCTGAAACATCTCAATCAACCCAAAACACACAAGGTTCTATGTCTTGGAAGGATGACATATTTTATCAAGTACAAGGACCTGATAAAAACGGACATGTGCGATGTATGGGCAAGATTCCTCATTCCAAAGGTTTGTGTATCTGAAAATGAAGAGTTGCGGGAAAGAGTTAAGAATGTGGAAAGCTTGTTAGCAAATGTGATGACTTTAATTCAAAATCGATTTTCTGGAGAAGATATGAATGATATAATACAAGCTGCAAGACAGGTATATCATTAGTTATTAATCTTATCCAACTTGCTTCATAAGTTCCATACTCGTATTTTTCATAAGCAATATTTTATATTTTTTGTGATAGGTTCCTGATGCTACTAGTGCTCAAAACCATTTGAATTCACTTAGTCCAAACAACAATGAAGATAATGAAAATGGTAATTATATAGTATTAATTAATTTTGATTAAAATCATTTATATTTTCTCTGTTTGATTAGTAATATTTTTATGTTGAATTGTGTATTTATTCATTTGTTATTTTATTGGTTGTAGGTGAAGATTAAAAGCTAATTTGTTGTTGAAGATGAAATCTTGGCAATTTATTGGACTCAATTTCTTAATGTTTTTTTAGATTGTTATGTATGGTGAATTGTAGAGTATTTCCACTACTAAGCAAAAATACTCTATAGCGCACTATGGTGAACATTGTTTAACTATTGTTTTATATGATTTGGTTGTAAGACTTTTATGTTAATTTTCAATATATACGATGAACACCTTTTATTTTATTCTGACTCTTATATATATATATATATATATATATATATATATATATATATATATATATATATATATATATATATATATATATATATATATATTTTATTGTGTATTTACATTTGGTTAATTTTATAAAATAAAATTCTAAATTATTATATAATTTTTATTGATAACAAAAAATTAATATTTATAGCAAATTTGTTACGGTTAAAACCTATACCAACAGAAATAAGTTGTCACTTAAATGTATAGCAACAGAATCAAAATCGTAGGTATAACTTTTATAAATTATGGCTAAACTATATACCAACTATGAAATGTCTGTAGGTAAAATCAAATGTTTAACGCAACGGACAAAAGTTTGTCACTATATCCTATAGCGATGGCGAGAATCCGTATGTATTGGGTAATTATATACCACGAAAAAAAACTCCGTCGGTATAGATAATTTTGATTATCCCTACGGTTTTTATACTTTTACCTACAGATATTTACAGTCACTAAAGGTAAAATTTCTTGTAATGATATGATTGTAATCATTTTGTGTTGATTCCATGGGCCTTTGATGGTTGGCCTATTTTTTTTTTTTTTTACTAATTTTGAGAATAAACATGTTTGGTCATTTGTATACCGCATTGATATTCATAATTTGATCTATATTGTTGTGAACCGACATTATACAATATTTTAGCTGTCTTGAAGTTAGAAAAACATGAAAAATGATCTTATTGTAATGTTTGTGTTCGTTATATGCCACTACAGCGGGGTGACTTTGGGATTTACTGTTCTGATTATATTTTGAAACATTATTACTTGTAAACTACATTTGGTATGAATAACTTTAATGTGGATGTGGATCTTTTCCCACATAATAAACAATTAAATCATCATAAATTTAGCTATTAAACTCAGTTGTTTTATTTTCTTAAATTCTATTTTAAAATTAAATTAATTTGACGTATCACTAAATATTTTTAAAGTGATTAAGAATTAATGTTTATAAATTAATAAATAATTTTTTCATGGTTTTTTCTAGCGCAAATTTTTTTTATGTCATACAGACTTTAAAAAAATAATAATAATTACCCGCAATCATGAAAGGGCCAAAAGCAAAGCATCGTCGGACTCATCAATAATAGTAGATAAAGCTTGTAGTACCAGTTTTCAAAAACTATGTCTGAGTAGAGGTGTTCATAGATATAGGTAAACCTGCAAGTCAATCATTCAAACTATCCTAACCAGCATTTTGACCCAACTCATTTAAGTTTGGGTATAATTCGAACAACCCATTGAAACTCAATTATGTTCGGTTCAAGTAGCCGATTTAACATTTTGAACTCACGGACCCGCAAACCCATTCCATTGACATGACATATATATATATATAAATTTAGTTGTTGGACTATATTTGAGAATTTGTTGCTAATTTAATTAATTTAAGTGTTTTGTTGAGTTTGTGAATGTATTTTAAGTATTGAATGATATGTTGCGATATAGTTTTATTATTTTTATAGGTTCAAGTTTTTAAATTTAATTACATTTTTTTAAAATAAAAAATTACATATTAATTCTTTATTACCCGCCAACCCAACCCGCTCATAATTGGGTTAGTTTGGTTCGAGATTGAT
Organism: Cicer yamashitae; assembly: GCA_037974755.1. Classification (NCBI taxonomy): domain Eukaryota; kingdom Viridiplantae; phylum Streptophyta; class Magnoliopsida; order Fabales; family Fabaceae; genus Cicer; species Cicer yamashitae. Next base: position 9,217,921 of record JBBPBQ010000001.1, on the reverse strand, counting down.
GAAAAAATTATGTGTTGAGAGTTCAACCGAACCCAAATAAAATTGATCAATTTGGTTAACGAATTTGGTAAAAAATGACCTAACTCAACACATGCCTATTGTTGACCATGAAAAAGATTATTAAAATACTCTTTCACCACATCAAGATAACTACAAATGTTGCTATAGAAAATGAATATCACCCTCCATATATACCGTCAATTCAAGGCATATGAATCAATAATATTATTGGATGTAGTATGCCTTTTGAGAAGAACCTTCACAAAAGTGATTTGGAGAATAGTCTTTATAGATTATTTTTGAGCAAGAAACATGCAGAAACATATTTCTTGCCTTTGTTGGGAGAAGGTGAAAACGTTAAAAAAAAAAATAGATGTCATTGTCTATGATATACAAGCGGAGAGAGACACAACCGAGTGCATTTATTTCCACAAACTTTTTTTTGGAGGGAAAAACTCAACCCTACCTCTATTCCAATGGACATTAGTTTGCACCAATGTGACAGAGTGCATTACCACACTAATCATAGATGGTATGGTGAACAAAATCCCAACTTAACATGCCATATGCTTTGGAAAGGTCTACTTTAATAACAAAGTATCCCATATTCCCATTCATTTTATTCATAATATGAAAAATTTCTTTTGCATTCACAATATTCTCATGTATATTGTGTCTTAGAATAAAACCTGTTTGGGTAGGAGAGATTATGGATGCTACACACTCATTTAATGTAATACCTCAGATTTTATAGTAATTTTTATTTTCTTTTTTAAACAAGTCCTTTCAAAGAAATCCTTTAAATAATTCAAAAAATGAAAGAGTTTACAAAGTAAACGAAATGCTTCCAATTAATTTTTTTTTATTTATTTCAAATGTAAATGACATCAAGTTAAATATCCTAACAAGGGTTCTCAACATAGATAACCCGACTACCCCTAAGATAGTCATAACACACCTAAGCGAAAGCTAATGGGTACCACTAACCCTATAGCTACATTTAGCTGTCCATATTGGAGCGGCGATTGAAACCATGGCACTGCTACACTTTCACTGTTATCACGAACTCTGCATAAATGGATCATAATAATTTGAGGCATTCAACCCAGTCCACAAAAAGTCTAGGATCATCAACCAAAATTAACATATTACACTTAGCAAATACATAGCATAAATAACTACTATTAGAGCATAAATCTTTGTCATAGTATCAAGCACAACTCATACATCAAATACCCCAATGCAATGCCTACAAACTAATGCCACGTGAAGCCAACTGTTCATGGATCCCAACTCATCTAAATGTGAAGTCGCTTATGGACAAGCACGACTTAATAATGCTCATCGGACAAACCATTCGCGGGTCCAACACTATGGAACCACACGCAACTATGAGCGTATGAGCATACTCCAACTCTTTACTCAACAATTATCATGTAAATGCAATTATTAAGAGACACTTCTTTGTAAAATCATTCGAACAATAATAATTTTCACCAACATGTCACATAGAGTATACTATAAGCATTTACCACAATAAGATTCATAATGCAAAGCACAAACACAGGTGTTTAGCAATTATGAATGCACTTCAACACGCCAATCACACAAACTCAATACGAACATCAACATCAACTAGTACATACATCTAGTCATGTACAATTAATTCAACCACAAGTACAACTTACATGTTATACTAGAAAAGTGGAAAAGAACCCTTACCTTGTGGGGGCATCACAACATAACAAAGATATTCTACTCAAGGTTATCGCACCATTGACAACCAAAGTCTTAGATCCGTTCACTCCTCTTAAATCTTTTTGGCAAAGTCAAAATTAAGCTCTTAAGGCGCTAAAGCATCTCCTCTCAGGCTATTCTCCTAATCCCCTTATTCTCCTAATCCCCTTAGAGTATGTTTTTCTCACCAAACAATTTAATTCTAAATTCTCACAATTATACTTTTATCATATTTAGTAATAATCACATCACTCACATTTCATCTAAAAATTATATAAATCTCTCCGTCTGACAGTTCATTTAGTTATCAAAAAATAATTTCAAACAAATTGCATCGATAATTATTTTTATGATGAAATAATTTGATTATTTAAAATTAATGTTTCTCTCCCAAAATTCAACTCTCAACTCACCCAAGAACTTAAATAAAAATGTTTCCTCAAAGCAGAGTTCTTTTAAAATTTGAAAACAAAAAATAGTCCGACTATTTCAAAAGTTAAAAATTTTCTATTTCGAATTTCAACAATTTTCACACATGGACTAAATAAAAAAATTTAGTCTTGAAAATATAATCCTTGTACTTTTATTCATAAATTAAAGGGAGCTGACAAACTCAGCAATACATTTTTATTAAAAAACATAGCTAAAATAAGGATGATTTTTTCACAGGTCTTACATTTGTGGCATGTCCAAAAAGTAATAAAACATCTGCTCGACACCATTATTCCTCCTAGTTTTCAACCCTTTCCTCTCATCAGCCTCAACCGCCTCCATGATCAGATACAATTTGTCCATGCGTATTACAAAAAGATAGGGCCACACAGAATCACCTTACCACAAACATTTATGCATCTCCCTCTGGCCCTGTGTTGGAGTCCTCTTAGTTCGTTAAGAAGGAAGATTTTGATCGTCTGACTGCTAAGACTGAGGCGTTTATGTAAAAGGTTGCCATGAATCAGGACGATATTCAGAATCCCTTAGCTTAATTCTAGGTAGGCTTTCTAATCCCACCCCTTAGTATTTTATTCCATTCTTTTGGTTTTGTTATGATTTTTTCTCTTTTTTCCCACTTTTTTTGTCTGATGACAAATGGGAGAGAATGTGTAATTTTTGTTTTTTGAGAAATCAAAAGCAATCAATTTTTTTCTTCTGAACTTCAATTATTAATACACATTGAACTACTCTCTAAGAATATATTTCATCTTATGAATTGAACAAGCATATTCTAAGGGGGGGGGGGGGGGGGGGGG
>JBBPBQ010000001.1:9174903-9214784 GCA_037974755.1 Cicer yamashitae | reverse complement strand
GTTGTAACGTGTTATTACTATATCTTTGTTTTCTTTATCTCGAAAAAATAAATTGTTCACAAAAATAAATGTTTGTCATCATCCAAAAAGGGGAAGATTATTGGAACCAAGTTGATTTGAAGAAATATGTCTCTCACTTGTTTTGATGATAAGAAAATCATTTGTGGCAACAACTTAATGCTCTATAATTGTGATTAAGTGCGCAGGTTCGAGATCAAATGGTTGTTTAATAAACTCTCAACGTATCCTCTAATAACTAGACGGAGACAAAGATACAACATAACTTATCCTCACTTTGTTTCTCTAAGTCTAATACGCTAACAACGTTGCGTTCAAACTGCCTCTAGAAACGCCAAACAATTCCGTAGTTAAATTGCCTCTAATGTACTTAAACATGGATTTTGTTCCATTGCATCTAATACACAAGCTAACAAGAAATAATTTGCCTCTGCCTCTAATAAGCATGACTAGCCAGTAACTGCTTCTGACTGTAATAATCACATCAAGTGTGTAGTCGTCTAACTCTGAATTATTACGCATCCTTTGAAAAAGTCAACTCTCTAAAAAAATCAATGCACTAAAAAGTTAACACTCTAAAAAACTCAACACTCCAAAGAAGACAAAGGAATTGCACATCCTCTAATCAACATCCTGAATCTGCTACTTGTTTGAAGATATGCTCTGACCATTGTATCCTCTATTTCCCAACTGTTAGAAACAAGATACGATGAATCATTACAAGATCAGATTTAGAAAGTTTCTACAAAAAATCAATTCCATAAAGATACGATACAAAACTTCATGAGCTACGTTGATTTTTTGCAATTAGGACAACGACCAGAAACCTTAATGATTCTCTATAAAAGATGTGCCTCCCTCAATGAAGAAATATACAAGCAACAAGCACATTCACACTCTTGCTCAATATCACTTTGTTTCACGCTAGTTCTAAGAGAAGTTTTGAAGTAACAAATTTGTAAACACTCTATACGAGAACTAATTCAGGACAACAAAAATCAAAAACCATTTTGTTGTTACCTAGCCCTGTAGTGGCCGCCCACCTTAACAGGTTGAATGTACTAAGCTATAATGTTGAGAAGATTGAACATAATCAATGTGACTAGTAGATGTTCAAGTGTAAGTTTGATTATGTGGTAAACTAGTGGATTAAATCCTTCAAGTTGAAGGGACATGACATAGTTACCATGTTGGTGGTGAACCAGGATAACTCGTTGTTTATCTCTGCTCTATTTTTGTTCAATTGCACTACTTTCTTTACTTTAGTATAACCACGCAAAAAAGTCTTTAAAAAACACAATTCAAACCCCCTCCCCGTTTCTTAAGTTCTTTTTGTTCTACAACATGTGCTCATTAGACTTTTTTAACAACCACACACTCCCAAAATGAAAAAGTATTGTACGCTACTTCTTCCCCTCTCCATATGGACATATAAGTATAAGATGGTGGTCGGAAAACTCAATCCGAGTCAACATGCACAAAATGATATTAAAAAATTCTATCCTCTAGAAATCATTACAGATAGCTATGTCCAACTGTTCAAAAATCCTCCCTCCCCTATGATAAACAGGCTCCCTCCATGTGAATCTCGAGCCGACGTACCTAAGATCTACCAACCCTCAGTCTTCCATATGCTTCAAAAAATTTGCACACCTTCTAAGAGGTGCAAGTGTTATAACCAAGTTTGTTTAAAGGAATATGCCCCTTACTTGTTTTTATGATAATAAAATCGTTTATGAAACAATTTAATGCACTAATGTTTTGATTAAGTTGCAGGTCTTAGATCAAGTGAATTATATAGATTCTTATGACATATCCTCTGATAATTGGACGAAGGCAAAGGAACAACAAGAATTTGCTTCACTCGTTTCTCTAAGTCTGATGTAAGCCCTCTAACACACGTCTTTAGTGACGCGAGCGACGCTTTGTATTGGTTGACTCTAATAATGCAAGCAATACACTGGTTCTAGTGACTCTGGATACACATGATATGTTCTGTTATATTTTCCCCATTTGATCGCAGCTTTACTCGTTTCAACCGCCTCTGATACGATTGACAAAGTAAGTAACTGTCTCCCTCTAATAAGCTTGACAAGCAACTGATTATCTATCTCTTATAATCACATCATCACTTCAAGCATCTAATCTTCTAACTCTGACTTATGTTGTAAGCACTGAAGGAAGTCAATGCTCTGATAGAAGTCAACGCTTTAAGGAAAGTCAATGTTCTGATGAGAGTCAATGCTCCAAGGAAGACAAAGAATTTGGGCATCCTCTAACGATCATCTTGAATCAGCTACTTGTTTGAACATCTAAAGACATGTTATGACCATCGTATCCTCTATTTCCAACTATTTTACACAAGATACGTTTAATCAGTTATAGGATCCATTTTGGAAGTTTCTATGGCAAATCAATCTCAAAAGATACGAAACTTCGTGAATTATGCTTATTTCTTGCAATTTGGACAACTGTTAGAAATTTCTTGCTCATTATCATTCTTTTCACTTTAGTGTTGAGAAATTTTTTTGAACGAACAAATTTGTAAACACTCTTTGCGATAGCTAATTTAGAAAACCCAAAACCTTTCTTTCATAACCTAGCCCAGTAGTGGTTGCCTTCCTCAACAACTTAACTGTACTAAGGTTGATAAGATTGAACACAATTAGTGTGACTAGTATGTGTTCAAGTGTTAGTTTGATTATGTGGTGATTAGTGGATTAAATCCTTTATGTTGAAGGGATTGGACGTAGCTATCGTGTTGGTGGTGAACTAGGATAAATCAGTTGTGTCTCTCTCCGCTGTGTTTATTTATTTGTTCTGTTTTCTTTACTCTAGAATAGCCATGCGAAAAAGATTTTAAAATAGAAAATACAATTCAACCCCCCCCCCCCCCCCCCCCCCCCCCGACCTCCCATTTCTTATGTTTTTCATTCTACAATTGGAGTCAGAGCTCGGTCTCAAAGTTGAGCACTTAACCATGTTTGAGTAAAGATCTATTTTTATGGCTAACTGTGGTGAAAAAGTTACAAGTTGAAACGTTAGCAGGTCTTCCCTATTTGATGGAGGGAGATTCGAGTATTGGAAAGACAGACTCAGAAGTTTCTACATCTCTCACGATCCTTAACTCTGAGACATAGTCAAAGATGGTTATGACGCTCCAAAAGATGTTGCTAGTGTTGAAATATCCAGAAAGAATTTCGACCCTGGTCAAAAGAAACAATACAAAATGCATCATAAAGCTTGAACGCAACAACAAAGAAACAATTAAAAGTATCTTTGATGCTCTGGTTCTTAACTATGAAGGAAACAAGCAGGTACATGAAGCCAAAGCAAATCTACTCGTTAAAAAGTATATACTCTTTTAGATAGAAGAAGATGAAGACATTGAAAATATATTTTTTAGATTTCAAACTCTGGTTTTGGACTGAAGTATCTCTAGAAGAGCTACACTACTGCCGACCACATCAAAAAGATCCGTAGAAGTTTTCCTAAGAAATGGAACCCAAAGGTAATAGTTATTCAAGAGGCTAAGGATCTAAACAAACTGCCTCTGGAAGAGCTGGTGAGTTCACTTAGATCTCATGAGATTGAACTAGTTGAAGATGAGCCCAAAAGAAGCCAAAGTCTTTGGCTCTCAAATCCCAAGGAAAGAAGACAAATTCTAAGGCTTTGCAAGCAACGGAAGACTCAGAGGAAAGCGAACGGGAAAATCATAGTGAACACTCAGATGATGAAGAGATGTCCTTTATCTCAAGAAAAATCCAACGCATGTCGAACAACAGAAAGATATCATTTCTTAAAACAGATTTCAAATGGTCCAAAAATAGCAGAGAATGAAGTGAAAACCTAGACAAAAAAAAGCTCATCTGCTATGAATGCAAGGAATCAGGTCACTTTGAAGAAGAATAACTTAAACTTGAAAAAGGAAAATCCTCGAGGAAAGACTTTAAGATTAAGAAGAAAGGTCTTATGGCTACTTGGGATGACTCTAATGAATCATTCGATGAAGATGAAGAGCATGCAAACATGGCTCTAATGGCAGATACTCACTCTGACTCTGAATCTACTGATGACTCTAATGAAATTGAGATATTCTCTAACCTATCTCGTAGTGAACTTATAGCTATGTTAAATGAGTTTCTCAACAAGAATCATAAGGTTTCTTCAAAACTTAAGTCTCTCAAAATGCAATTCCCTTGAAAAGGATTTTGGAAACCTAAAAAGGGAAAATTTAACTCTGAAAGAAAGGGTTTCAAAAATTTTAGAGGATAAAGTATGCACTTTTGTTAAGTATGAAATAGCCTTTCAAGAATATTTTTTTAAAATGACATAGGCAGAACTAAACAAGCTTTTATGAACTATGGCGTTAGTGAAAACAATAGACGTGGCATTGGCTTTTAAGAAACGAAAGAAATTCCTAGATTTACTAAGCCTGATATTGTTTGTGCATACTGCCATAACAAAGGTCACAACATAATAAATTGTCCTATGCATAAAACATGGAAAGACAAGTTACCTGTCAGAATTAACAAAGCAGTACCCAACCAAATTTAAGTACCTAAAAATAATATAATTTATCTTGCAGATATCCTTACCAACAAAGTCAAAACACCAATTATGGTACCTGGATAGTGGATACTCACGACACATGATGGGAGAAAAGCGTATGTTTCAAGACTTGACCCTCAAGAATGAAGGATTGGTCAATACAATAGATATCTTAGGTACCTGACATATTAGAGGAACTAGATATATCTAAGGAACCAAAAATGTCACAAGAACAATCAGATTCAAAAGATATCCCTGAGTGCTCAAATCAAGTTCATCAAGAATGCAAGCCTGGATGGGGATACAAATCCTTTCATCCATAATCTCTTATTAGAGGAAATGCAAATGAACATCTAAAAACCAAAAAAGAAGTCAATTGGAACCAAATGGATTTTTGGAGACAAAAAAAAAAAACAAATTGATGTCTAGGTTCTATCTTTCCCTCATTTACTTATCTGCCTTTAGACCTGATATTCTGTTTAATGTGTGTTTGTGTGCCAGATTTCAGTCTAACCCTAAAGAATCCCACTTAATAGTTGTTAAGAGGAACTTTAGATATCTGAAGGGCACTACTAACCTTGGTTTGTATTATAAGCCATCCTTTGAGTACAAGTTAGTAAGTCTCTATGTTGCTGACTATGTTGGAGATAAGCTAAAAAGGAAGAGCACCAGTGGAAATGGTACATTTCTTGGTGACAATCTAATCTCCTGGTTGAGAAAAAGACAAGGTACTATTGCTCCGTCTACAACAAAAGCAGAGTATATCTCAGCAGCTAGTTACAGCACTCATTGTGGATGAAGCATCAACTAGAAGATTTCAAAATTTATGAGAGTAACATTCCTATCTTCTGTTATAACAATTCAGCCATATGTTTAACCAAAAACTCTATTTTACACTCTAGAGTGAAGCATATAGAGATTAAACATCACTTTATAAGGGATTATGTCTAGAAAGGGTATTTTAGATATTAAATTTATCGACATTAATCATCAGTGGGATAATATTTTCATAAAACCTCTTGCTGAGGACAAATTCAATCTTATAAAGAACCATCTAAAGATTTTGTTTATCAATGATGTTTAATCCTCTGTATGCCTTGCCCCTAGTAAAACAAAGTGAATGGTAAGAATATGTTTGCTCTGCCTCTGATGACATTGAATTTATTTGTGCCTCTAGTTAATCTAAATTCAATTAATCTTGAATATGAATAGTTTTTATTCTTGTAAGGTGTGATACTTTGATAGATGTCACACGCGTGTTCCTAGTATTGTCTTTCAAAACTCAATTGTTTTAGCTCTTAAATTTTTTTTACACACAACATCCACAGTTTTGTTCTTTGCAAATCGATAAACTTCCCGCTCTGCTTGAATCTCTTCTGCTTCAATAGTATCAATTTTATCCTCAATCCCCTCAAACGTCTCATATGATCCAACGCTTCAATGTAACAAGTACCAACTTGTGATTCTTCATGAATTGAAGGTTGGTTTCACATACCTGGCAAAGAACGAAGTCAACTTCACCGATGACCTTATTCAGGTAGGTTGGTTTGAATACTTTAACCTAAAACAAAAGATGGCTTTGGATGTTCTAGTAAAAGAGTTTTAAAGGTTTGCCGATGCAAACTCCGACGACAAGGTTTCAAGCACTATGTTAGATCTCCCTATCAAGATCACTAAATAATCCCTTGTTGCTGTCACAAAATGCCCAGATGAAGGCATGTTGCTCGAAAATTGGTATGAGTCAAAGGTTGGCTCTTTCATAATCAACAAAGAACTCTTCGAAGACCCCAAGGTGAATTCCAAGTCTGTACACCTCAAACCTAAATATAGAGTTCTTTCCAAAATCCTTATTGAATGTGTGGTGCCCAAAGGTGGGTCAGTGGACCATGTTAACAATGTCCACAAGGGTCTAATGTAGAAAATCTCTCAAAGGATCAAGGTGAACCTTCCCCAGGTCATCTTGGATCACATGAGATCATGCGTCATCAAATCTAGAATAAGGAAAATAAAGTTTATCCCCTACCCCAAACTCATAACGGCAATACTCATGCGTACTACCCTCATTTAGGATCTGGATGAAGTTGAAGGCTTCATTCAACAGGAATACTTGGTATCAACATCTGCTCCCATATTTAATATCTCCAACCTCATCAAGATGAGACTGGTGTCCACCATGCACTATCTTCAACCCAATGGTGATGCCACATGAACAACGGGTCAAACAAGTGGATACCTGGCTGCTCTATCTAAGGTTGATGATTTTGTTACTCCCATATTTTCATAAAACAACAAGGAAGACATTTTGCAATATCTCATAATATGTCAGTTTGGGCCAGCTATGGCCTCAGTTGTTTTGCCTCTACCTCATTCTGCATAGGTTTTTTAGAAGAGGAAAAGAGTCGCTCAGACTCTAAGGATTGAAGAGGATGAGGAAGAAATAACACATGCCTATATAGACACGACAACCCCTCTCCAGAGGAAGAAACATAAGGTACATTGAAACTTTGAGCAACCTATTCCTTTCCCCTACTTTGAACCTGAACCAGCTCTTTTCTTTCCCTTTCCCCAACCAACAAACATTGCTTGTCATCCCTTTGACCCCGCACCCATCACCCATCCTACTTCTGAATCTGACACCTAACATTAAAATTTTGAGGCTACCCTAGGAAAACATTTTGTTTCCCTCATATACAAAACTCATCATTTTCTTCACAGGCCTAGCACTTCAGCTCAAACACCTACCCCATCCACTACTTTACCATCACCTTCTCCCTCTTCCACCCTAGTACTTGACCCCAACTCACAAAATTTTCTCCATCCCTCGGCCCAAGAGGTTACATCTGTTGCCAGCTCTTTTCGACCTAGTCTCTGATACATCATCAGATGACTCCTCTGCGTTTCTATTCCCTCCCTTCCCCTTTGACCGTGTTACCTCTCCCATCCCTCTAGCAATCATTCCATCCACACAATTTATTCCATTTGGCTTCCCATACCTCCATACCTTCCTTACCTCCCTTATTGAAAAAGTTTGGATCCAAATGATGCTTCAACTCAATAGAACAAAGACCCCTCCTTTGTCACAAACTGGATTCAAGACAACAGGGATCATGGACTGCAGATGGCCATCCAAAACTCTACATTTTTTAGAAAAACAACTGAGATCATTTACTTATGGATTCTACAGCTTTAGAATGCCAAGACCAATCAGTCCAGAAAGATCCTAACATCTACTTCATCAGGCTTATCCAAGGATGATATATCTCATTTTGGTGATATTCTTTTGGAACCTTTAGTGGCTGCTTCAGGCGCACCATTGCACCTTCATGTGTTCATTCCGCAGATTGAGGTACACATTCTTGATGTTCCTCCTACTGCTTCTTTAGGATCTACAGAATATGCTTTTAAAAGCCCCTCTCAATCTCCCTCTGGCCCTATGTTCGATCTCACTTAGTTTGTTAAAAAGGAATATTTTGATCACCTGAAAGCTAAGATTGAGGCATTTATGGAAAAAACTGCCAAAAATCAGGAGGATATTGAGAATACCCTTAATTTGATTCTGGCTAGGCTCACGACTCCCCACCCTTAGTTGCTTGTTTTTTTATGTTTATTTTTTATTTATTTTTTTCTCTCTATGTATTTTATTTTCCACTCTTTTTGTTCGATGACAAAAGGGGGATAATGTAATTTTTGGAAAAAATTTAAGCAATGAACTTTGCCTTATTTTGAACATCAATTACTAATGCACATTAAAGTATTTTGTAAAAATATCTTTCAGCTTATAAATTAAACATGCATATTCTAAAAGGGAGTTTTGTTGTAACGCCTTATAATATTCTTTTATACTTTATCTTAAAAATTGTTCACAACAATAGATGTTTGTCGTCATCAAAAATAGGGAGATTGTTAGAACCAAGTTGGTTTGAAGAAATATGCCCCTTACTTGTTTTAATGATAACAAAATCGTTTGTGGGAACAATTTAATGCACTAGCATTTTGATTAAGTGTGTAGGTCTTAAATCAACTCAATTATATAGATTTTTATGTTGTACCCTCTAATAATTGGCGAAGATAAAGGAACAACAAGACTTTGCTTTACTTCGTTTCTCTAAGTCTAATGTAAGCCCTCTAACACACGTCTCTAGTGACGCGGACGACGCTTTGTCTTGGTCGACTCTGATAAGCAACACTCTGGTTCTAGTGACTCTGGATATACATGATATGTTCTATTTTAGTTTCCTCTGTTGAATGCAACTTTGATCTTCTCGTCTGTCTCTGATACGATTGACAAAGCAAGTGATCGTCTGCCTTTGATAAGCTTGACAAGCGAGTGATCGTCTGCCTATGATAATCATATCATCACTTCAAGCATCTAATCATCTGACTCTAACTTATGTTGTACGCTTTGAAGGATGTCAATGCTCTGATAGAAGTCAACACTCTGATGAAAGTCATTATTCTAATGAACGTCAATGCTCTGATAGAAGTCAACACTCTGATGAAAGTCAATGTTCTAATGAAAGTCAATGCTCCTAAGAAGACAAAGCATTTATGCATCCGCTTATGAACATCCTGAATCTGCTACTTGCCTGAAGATCTTAAGACATGCTCTAACCATTGTATCCTTTGTTTCCTAACTGTTTTAAATAAGATACATTTAATCGATTATAGGATCCATTTTTGAAAGTTTTTATGTCAAATCAATCTCAAAAGATACGATACGAAACTTCATGATGGTGATTTCTTGCAATCTGGACAACGGTCAGAAACCTTAATTGTTATCTATAAAAGGACGTGCATTCCTCAAAGGAAAAACAAGAAAAAAACTCAAAAGCTATAAGCGCATATGCACTCTTGCTCATTATCATTCTTTTCACTTTAGTGCTGAGAAAAGTTTCTGAAGGAACAAATTTGTAAACACTCTCTACGATAGCTTATTAAAAAAAACACAAAACCTTTCTTTTGTAATATTGCACAATGGCTACCTTCCTCAACAGCTTGACTGTACTAAGCTAGAAGGTTGAGAAGATTGAACACAATCAATGTGACTAGTAGGTGTTCAAGTATAAGTTTGATTTCGTGATGAATTAGTAGATTAAATCCTTCAAGTTGAAGGGACTGGACATAGCTACAATGTTGGTTGTGAACCAATAAATCGGTTGTGTCTCTGTACTCTGTTTTTATTTACCTGGTCTGTTTTCTTTACTTTAGTATAGCCATGCAGGAAAAAAATTAAAACCAAAAACACAATTCAAACCCCCATTTCTTATGTTTTTCGTTCTACAGCAGGGACACGCCTTTCTTTTCATTTGGAGATGTTATATCTTTGAAGTCCTGTCAAATCAACCACCACAGTAGAAAACTCAGCAAAAAGATCCTTGAATCTAGTGAAAGAGAACAAGAGCTTTTGCTTGATTGAAGAACTTTGATTTCTCAAGTATGATTATTTAAGTGATTAATTGATTGCACTTGAAACTCTTGATGACAACTCATATAGTCGTTGTTAATCCAGCTGTTCAGAGTGATGTTTTAATATACATGTGTTCTATTTTATCTAGAACGTTCCTGCTTTATAACCAAAACGTTCTTTGTTTGTGCTTTAGTGAATACATTGACTCAGATCATTTAATAGTTGTTTGGTGTCAGTATTTCTACTTTGTACGCAAGATGAACTTTCTACAAAGGTGCAGCATCAATGTCCTTTTTATCCTTGTTGTCCTAGTTGTACTCGTTCATAGACCATCAATATGGAGATTGATCTTGTTATTGTTCTGGATGTTGTTTTGCTTCTTTCAACCTTTTGGGCTTGATCATGGTTTTGAGTTGCCTTTGATATTTGTTTCACTTAACATCTGTATTTTGGGATATTATTCATTTCATTTTTATCTTTAAAACGAATTGTCCATAATGATCTTGTTTAATAAGGCTGATACTGTCAAAAACGATAATAATCTTGGTTTGCCTATAATAATGTTGTCAAAAACCAGAAAGATCTTGGTTTGCTCAGATTGCTGTCAGAATGTTCTTTTATATTCCAGAGTGATGTTGCATACAACAGAATGATTTGTGTTGTTGTATAGTTGTATATGATTAGCTATCTTCGAATAATACACTCAAAAGCACAAGTTAAATAGCAACACACTTAGAATCATAATTAGAAATTAATTAACTTGTTTGATTATCTTCAAAATATTAATTTAGAATTTTTCCTCAACAACAAGTTCTCAATGATAAACTTTTCAAAATCATTCGTAAAGCATGTTTTTCAATGATGATATCATTTAATAAACAACAACTATACTGATAAGGAAAAACTATTTCTCTATGATTTTTGCGTTGTTGGATTATTTTTGAATCCAATTCTTAATACTTGTATTTATTCTTTTTATTTATTTCTCAATTATAACATTATCAATTAGTCGAAACTATGTCTCAAGTCAATTTGTTTATAATTCTTTTATATTTCTTATTTAAATACAGTGGAGTTGGTATACACGAGAAAAAGTGAATCATTAAAGATAAAATTATTAACATTGATGTATTTCGGAACAGAGTGAGTTACTTATTATAAAGTTAAAATTTGTCTCCATAAAATCTAAGCGAGGGACGTATATAATAGTGAAATAACATTTAATAAGGAACAATTATATTGATAAGCATAAATTATTTCTCAAAGATTTGTGCTTTGATGGATATATGATTTTGAATTAGTTCTTAACAATTGATTGTATTTATTCTTTTTTATTTATTTATTATAATATCAACAGTTAGTCAAAAACTATGTTTTAATTCAATTTATCTATGATTGTTTAGTATTTCTAATTTAATATAGGCAAAAATATTCAATACAAATGTGTTGGTGATCAAAATACATGACAAATAATATTTATCAATGATATATAATATGAAAGGTTTTTGAGAAAAATAATCCTAAAGATCAAATATTCAAAAACAAGTTTGATGGAAATGTATCTTACATAATATTAACTCTTGACGTGACCAATTGGCTTCCACTCACAATATTATTATATTTTTATTTACTAATTATTGATTCCAACCTCTTTACTAAAAAAAAAAAACTAATTCCAACCTCTTATCTCTCATAGTCCCGTCACATTTATCTTTCTATTATATCCTCAATATCGTTTTTATAGGTTTTCTTTGATAGAATTCATTGTTTTATTACTTTAATAACAAAAATTATGGTGCGAGATTGACATGAAGTCGAATAATTTCATTTAAACTTATAATACATTTGACTGATTTCTCATGATATAGCATTAAAGGTCAGTGTGCATGTCCTATATGTAAATAGAGTACAAATTGGATGCGGTTGAAACATTGTAACAAGAATGTATTTCTTGGACATCGTAGATTTTTACCTTATAGTCATCAGTATCGTGGGTAGAGAAATGCATTCAATGGAAAATCAGAGGAAGATAAAGCTCATTTAGCACCGACTGGATATCAAATACTTTTACGGGAGAGCAGGTCAAAACTGGGTGGAAGAAAAAGTCAATTTTCTTTGAATTGCCATATTGGAAGTCATTGTATATAAGACATTTCCTCGATGTGATGCATATTGAAAAAAATGTATTTGATAGTGTTATTGGTACGTTACTCAATGTTCCAGGAAAGTCTAAGGATGGCATCAATGCAAGATTGGACTTGGTTGGTATGGGAATAAGAAATGAATTGGTCCCGTAAAGAAAGGAAATCGCACATATCTACCTCCAGCCGCTCATACTCTATCTAGAAAGGAAAAAATTGTTTTATGTAAATTTCTACACGAAGTTAAAGTTCCAGAATGATACTCTTTAAATATTAAAAATTTAGTTTGTATGAAAGACCTCAAGTTAAAAGGTATGAAGACCCATGATTGTCATGTTCTAATGAAGCATTTGCTACCAATAGGTATACGTTTCATTTTACCTGAAAAAGTTCGACGAGCCATAACAAAATTATGTTTCTTCTTCAGGGAAATTTGTAGTAAAGTGATCGATCCTCAGAAATTACCGACATTGCAGAGGGAAATTATTGTTACTTTGTGCGAGCTTAAAATGTATTTTCCACCCTCTTTTTTTGATATAATGGTTCACCTTACTGTTCATCTTGTTAAGGAGACACAACTTTGTGGGTCAGCTTATATGAGATGGATGTATCCGATAGAGCTTCCCATAGGGCTTCCCATGTCTCGTCATTCGGTAAGAATATCAAGAGAAGGGATAATTGGAAAGAGAGTAATGACTATATCAAAGATAAAATGGGAGCAGGCACAATTGTATGTTCTGCACAATGATGATGAGGTTTGTGACACCCTAAACCCCAAATAAAAAAAATATTTAATTTTCTTATTTTTAAAATAATGAAATCCTTCATATAAACAAATATATAAAATTCCAAACGCATTTTTTTTTATTAAGGCAAAGAGCATCACGTAATCGTAGCAGTAATTAACAAAATCCCTTTGGAAAGACACATACACAAGTTTAATGATAATTGTAAATGTAGTCCCAACCCGATGTCACTATCAGAGCGGGAATTCCCAAAATAAATCAAGTTCAAAAATGACGTTAAAAAAAGGTAGAAAATAGAAGTCTTCGGGATAATACGGCTTCCTACACTTCAAGAGCATTAATCTTCACCTGCAGCTTTCGGCTCGTCTGCGTCCATCGCAAACGCCAAACACAAACATCGAGGGGTGAGTTTCGATATTATGTAACAATATAAAATACACGAGAAGAACACGCAATTAGTCAAACAGTACAATTAAGGAGAACATTCAATAATATAATATCTAAGGTTAATCCGATTCAATCACAATAAAACAGTTACAAGGATAAAATGTCGTGCATGTCCTATACTCTATACTTCATCATTTGGTACCATTCTACTCTGAAGTACTTGGTTAGGAGGCCTGATACTATGCCACTACAAGAGTGGACGGACAATTCATGAATGGCCAAGTCCTCATAGATCCCCTCAACTCAACCCGAGACACATATACGCGACAGTCGGGGTACTCTTGTGTTGCACGGTAGTTCCCGGCCTTAGGGAATAACCCACTAATCCACTTAGGAATTCCCCACTAGATGTACCCCCAAGGTCTATCAGTCTTACCTTACAGTTCGACTGTAGCCCTCCACGATCAGGCTCATTCAGTTGAACTTCCCCGAATCGCTGGGTTTGTCAGACCCTCCCTATATGATGACAAAATAATCCTAACTTCGAATCTCTACAACACATATCGGATACTTACTCGATCATCACAACTCAATGAATTTCAGTTTGACTTCATAATATTCATCATTTTATGTATATCAGTCAATCACGATACAATCACAATATTTGGTTTACACTACTCACAATGCACAATCCAATCTTATCAATCGCAATAAAAAAATCATCAGGTAGTACATTCAAATAATTTCACGATTTCAATCAAATAGCAAGAACACTCCAATATATATTATTCATACAGTAACAATCAGCATCACATTTCATAAAATCATTCAACGTGCAATCTTGCTATAAATAAATTCACAACAATTCTATAGGTTGCTAAATTACATTTTAGTCCTCACTGTTACCATTCATATATTATTAATTAATTATTATTGCTCAATAGGGCTCGACCGTACGTAGTGAGCCCCGGATGAATATATGGGAATTTCGGTATTCCCGTTCATCTCACGTTATTTTATATTCATAAAATCGAACCTCATCTCACCCCTTACCTCAGCTGAAGATTCCTCCCAACGAAGTCGATCCGCTAATTTAATGTGTCGCGTCTTCGCCAACCACCGTCTCTAACAGTCCGCAAGAGAAAATAAGTCAACGCAACAACCAATACGAATTAAGTACTTGCCACAATAGACATATAAATTTTTACTAAAATGACTAATTAAATTATCTGCTATTTGTAATATAACCCAAAAATATATTTAATATTTATCGAAACATACTTATTAGTATACTAACCTAAAATAATTTTTAATTTTAATTAAAGTAAGACAGGGTCACATAATTAAATAATTATGGAGTATATTTTTACTTTGGAGGTAAAAGAATAGGTAAGCAATGTCCTAATACAAAATGTATATATATATAAACAAAATTAAAATGTTTCTCTGTAGCAAAACTGGCCAAGGTCCAAGACCTTCGAAATCTTGGCATGATATTTTACAATTTAATTACTACTTCTCTAAATAAAATTAAGGACACCATTTTGTTAGAAATGTTCTTCTCTAGAATAAATTAGTCTAATTAATCATTATTGAATTGTATGTTATTATAATGGTAGTACCATTCTTACATTGCATCTAATGGCGTGAAGGATAACAAAATTTCGATATTATGCAGGTAACCAAAACCTACTGCTCTCATAAATTTTAATAGGTAAAGAAATAGTCATTTGAGCACCAGGGACATATTGATCATGTTAAATAAATTTCCATCAAAGCCATGAGATAGGTTGAGGCAATATGGTTTTGCACAAGACATTGTTTCTCATAATTGATTGATAAGCCTGTATTGCCTAATTATAAACGTGTGACTGTACATAACCATGGGAGTCCCAAATATTAGATAAATCAAGCTTAAGCTAGGCTAAGAGAATTGTATAGAGGGATTTTCCATCTGAAATTACAGTCCCTTAATTTTTTATCAATTTTTTTTTCCTATGCTTTCATCTGTATCAGAATTATATATATCAGCAGGATGTTGAGAAGTTAACTATGACTACCCAGATATTGCCCAACATTGATATAATTAGATCAACAGCCTCCTTATAATGATATAATTGATAGAATTGGGGAATATGCTCTCTCTTTTTTTTTTAAACCAAAGTGTATCAAATTGATGTAATTAGGAACATATACTCCCTTCTTTTTATTCAGACCAAATTGTATCAATTGATGGGATTAAGAAAAGTATACCTGCTGTATAGTTGTGGTGTTCTTGTTAGAACCCTGATACTGAAACAAGCTGCGGCGGATTTGTTTTCTTTTTCTTTCCTTCAGTGCGTACGCGTAATTTAGGCTAATGTGTATATATATATGCATATGGCAAAGGCATGTGGACCTATCGGCTAATATATATATATATTGTATAGGCATGTATATATATGACTAATGTATATAAGGCTCCAATATTATTATTTTCATCATCATCATCATCATCATCATCATCATCATCATCATCATCATCATCATCATCATCATCATCATCATCATCATCATCATCATCATCATCATCATCATCATCATCATCATCATCATCATCATCATCATCATCATCATCATCATCATCATCATCATCATCATCATCATCATCATCATCATCATCATCATCATCATCATCATCATCATCATCATCATCATCATCATCATCATCATCATCATCATCATCATCATCATCATCATCATCATAATCATCATCATCATCATCATCATCATCATCATCATCATCATCATCATCATCATCATCATCATCATCATCATCATCATCATCATCATCATCATCATCATCATCATCATCATCATCATCATCATCATCATCATCATCATCATCATCATCATCATCATCATCATCATCATCATCATCATCATCATCATCATCATCATCATCATCATCATCATCATTATTATTATTATTATTATTATTCTAAACCCACCCTATTAGTGCTAAAGGTAACAATTAGTGTAGGAACACAAATTCACTCCTTGTATTATTTTATTTAAATATATATACATATATATATATATATATATATATACATATTTTATTTTTTTGTAAGTTAATTATAGTTACTATTAAAGATTTAAATCAATTACTAAGACAAACACACAATACACACTTAAGAAATTAGGCCACATATTAACACTCGTATAATAAAAATAGTGTATCATTATACTATTAAAATAAAATAATGAGAAATTGGGGTGTTACAAGGTTCAACTATATGTTACAATACACATGGATCAGTTATCTAGTTTGAACATGGGAGTTAGACTACACAATGTTTCGTATTCCCATATTTGGTTGCAAGTGGGTCGATAATAATAATGGCGTTCGGATTGATGAGTCAGGGTTCTTGCTTGTCGATTTTAATAGGGTGGGATACAAAGATGAGCCTTTTATTTTAGCGTCGCAAGCTCAACAAGTGTTTTATGTCACTGATCCTGCTGATGATAAATGGTTTGTTGTCCTATTGACCAATAAAATAAGTGATAATAACAATAATGATGAAGATGTTGGTAATGATCTTTTCTTTGCAACATCACAACCACATGAAATTGATTCAACTGATGATGGTTTATATCTTAGAGATGATCATGATGAGGGAATTTGGATTAATTCATCGTTTCGTATCGTTAAGGGACAAACAAATGTGAATCCCACCACGAAAAGAAGAAGGGCATCTTAATGTGTTTAATTTTTTTCTATAAGCCATGTAATCTGAACTGAGTTCATGTAATTTAATTGTTTGATCTGCCAGAATTGAGCATTTTAGTATTTAGCTTGAACTGTATTTGATTTTCTTCTTATACTTATTTTCTGCTTATATTTAGCTTGATCTTAGTGTTTTATACTAAGTTCATGTAATTTAAGTGTTTGACCTACCATAACTGATTTTCTGCTTATATTGAACTTGAACTTGAAAAAGCTTTTTTTGAGTACTAGCAATATTTCTTGAACTCGAACTGATACCAATATGAGCTGATCATGTAATTTAGCATTGATATATATATATAGGTATTTAACTAATTATTTGGAAGGAAAAAATCCAAATATAGATATTTTACTAATTATTTAGCATTTTACAAAAATTGAACTTATATTGTAATTTAACATATTTAACATGAACTGAGCTGAACATAAACTTGTAATTTTACTGCCCTTTTGTCAATAAGCGCTATAACAAGCCTTTAAAAAAATAAGGAGGTCTTTTAAAGCGCTTGTTCTATAAGCGCTGTAAAATGGTCACATAGCGCTTGCACATAATAAAACAAAGAGGTCTTTTAAAGCGCTTTTTGGACAAGCGCTGTTAAAGGATTTTAATAAATTAAAATAAGGAGGTCTTTTAAAGGGCTTGTTCTATAAGCGCTGTAAAATGATCACATAGCACTTGCACATAATAAAACAAAGAGGTCTTTTAAAGCGGTTTTTGGACAAGCGTTGTAAAAGGCTTTTAATAAAATAAAATAAAGAGGTCTTTTAAAGCGTTTGTTCCATAAGCGCTGTAATAGGCTTTTAAAAAATAAAATAAGAAGGTATTTTACAGCGCTCTTTCAAAAAAGCGCTGTAATAGGGTTTTATATATAACCTGATAATAGTAAACCGCTTCAGTTTCCTCTTCATTACGTAATCTTCCCTATGAACTTTTGGCATTGCGAAACCTCCTCCTCTTCATTGTCCTTCTCATTGTGAACCCTACTATCCCTAAGAACCCTATTGCGAACCATCTCCATCTTCGTTACTATCCCTACGAACATTACGTACTCCATACGAACCCTCATTACGTGTTTCTGCGAACCCTACTGTCCTACGAACCATTCGTATTTCTGCGCACTCTTCTCGCTGTTCCTTCTTAAGCGAAGCCGTAACTTTACGAACCCTCATTACTTATTTCTGCGCACTCTTCAGGTATTGTATTTATTAATTTTTTGTTGTCACTAAACTGCATGTTGAACTTATACTGCTACATACTTATACTACTGCATGTTGAACTTGTTGTAGATAAATGGATTCCAACAATGATTTAGATCGTCAAAATGAGGAAGTTGTCAACACTAAGACTTATGAAAATGAAGTTAAACGTGGTGCAACCATTATGCAAAAGGTCATCAAAGCAAGAAGTAATGGCATTAAATTTGAGGTATACTTTACTTTTTTTGCTGTTTATTTTTTATCTTTTTTGAAAGCATGTACTTACTCTATGAGTTTATTAGGTGGGATGGAATGAAAGTGGCCAGCCAATTGAGCCCAACAGTTCCATGCTGGTAAGTTATATTGGTGCAGTTGTTCATCAGAATATCCCAATTACAATTGACGATTGGAGAGATAAAGCTTTGAAGGATGCAAAAGATATATTGTGGAATGATATACAAGTAACTTTTTTACTCCACTTCTTTGTTACTTATAATTTTTTTCATTGAAATACTTTTACTCAAACTATATCTTTATTTGGTTTGCAGTCGGCTTTTGATGTTGATGAGGTGAGAAAAAATTACGTGCTTAGAGTTGCCGGAAAAATACACAGGGGAATTAGATCTCATCTGTCAAATTGCTACTTAAGAGATCCTGATGGAAATGTGAATGTTGAAGCTCCAAAAATATATAAACACTATATATCAAATGAAGAATTGGGTGCTTTTGTAGCTAAACGTGCAAACCCTGCGTTTGTGGTAAGTGTTTAATTTATTAGCATTTGTGTTTTATTCATATTCATAACGTATTTTAAATTTTTACATGATTGTTATTTTTTTTATATAGAGTATAAGTACGGAAAATTTCGAGAGAGCCAAAAATCCAACGCATCCATACAAAGAATCTCGTATGGGGTATGCACATTTAAAGCAAAAAATTGTTAGTAAACATCACTTTTATATAATGTTCTACATTATAAACTATAGTTTCTAACTAATATTTTGTTTATGATCTTAACGAATAGTTTTTGTTTATGTCTTAATGAATAGCTACAAGATACGCAATCCGATCATCCATTGGGTCATCATATTTTGTGGAAGGAGGCTCATGTTAATAAAGATGGAATTGTTGCTGATGAAAATGTTCAAAAAGTGATACAACTTTGTGTAAGTATATTATCACTTTAATATTTTTTAATATTGTATTTTAAAAATGATATTGAACTTATCTTTTTAATCCTACATGTATTTTAGGAGAATCTAGAACAAAGTTCTGAAAATCAAGAGAACAATAAACAAGTTAATTGCAGGGACATACTTGGTAAAGTATTTAATGTTCCTGAATATTCTGGCCCTGTGAGGGGTAAAGGATTTAGCGTAACTCCAAAAAGCTATTTTTCACAAGAGAAACGCACAAATCCATCTAATGAGGAAGTATCAGAGAAGCTGAAAATCCTAACTAAGCAAGTGGCATTCTTGGTGAAGACGAATAAAGAAAAGCAACTTCCGGAGCTCCAACGTGAAATACAAATGGAGAGTGAAAACGCTAGTTGCAACATTGGTCTTAAAAGTCTTCCAGAGGTAATTAATTACTTAATAAAATAAGAAATTCATTCAACCTAATTGTTTCACATACTTATGTATTCACCATTGATTTATGGTGTCTCTACTTGCATGCTGTATTTATCCTCCCCTACTCATCGCAAGGTTGGAAAATGAACATTGTACAATACCTTGGGAGAAGTATTGCACAACACTCTGATCCCTGCCGGCTATGTCAAAGTATCACCCATGATTGCTTTTGAACGAAATGCACCGTTGCCTATACCGGACAACGATGGAGATATGAAGTATTTGGGAGAAGCAATAGGTAGTTACGTGGCATGGCCCAAAAATCTTGTTGCCCTTGATAAGGTATGTTTAATTGATATGTATATTTAATTGCACGATATATGACTATGATTGATTATATTTAATTGTTGATTTTTTCCGCTGTTAACTTTAATTTCACTTTTATTTAGATTCATACAAAGTCTAAAGGGAATGACAAGAAGATTCCCCGCAACGACTCAGTCACATCACCAGCAAAGGTTTGACATTTTTTCAGATTAACCTCATTTTTTCAGATTCAATTAACTAACAAACTGATTTACCTCATTTTTTCATATTCAATCAAAACCACCCGCACAGCAAACCTGCCAGAATAAAGCCGCACCACAGCTGCATGTTCATGGTAAAAATAAAGTCGGCAAACTTCAAAAACTGGATTGTAATAAAGCTGCAAAAATTCAAAAACTGGATCGTGGAAAATCAGTTGATGCTCCTATAATAAGTCATCCACGCCTTGCTTAATTTGGGTCGTGTCTTGACATACAAGCAAAAACGAATATGGACAGCAATGATTCACGTATCATAAGCATGGAGAAAGCTATTTTCGGAGATGAGTATGTAGAATTACTTGATAAAGAGCACGTATATGAACTTCTCAATCATAAGGAGCTGAGTGCTAATTAATTAAGTGAAATACTTTATTTAAGATAAAAATTACTTTTAATTGCATTTATTGGTAATTAATTTAATTTATTGGTAATTAATCTAATTTGACATTTTCATTGAAGGTTTTTGTATGAGAAGTTGGTATGCATGCGCAAACTGTCAGATAGATTTTCATTCTTGTCTCCGCATAAGCTTTCCATGTTTAAACTCGATCCAGTTAATGTAAAGAAATATGTTGTTGATATCCTATTGGGAAATAGAGAGAAGGATAAGTTGTTCCTTGCGCCATATAATTCTGGGTAATTATATATTCTTTATTTATATCTTTTTTAATTTATGATACTTAATTTATTAATTGTGTAAACAAAATTGCCAACCAAATTTTTGTTGTTGTAGGCAACATTGGTGCTGATTGCAATCAATGCGACCTCTGAAATTATATACTATTTAGATCTCTTGCACGTCCATTACAACAATCACTCGGATATAGAGACTATCTTCAACATGTAAGTAATATTAATTTATTTCTTACATATATATATATAATGTGTTTGTTAATGCTATAATAATCACATGGATTCCAATAAAAGTTTGAAATATATGCCTTTAAAATTTTATTTACAATCAATGCACAAATATTTATTGACTTATATGCCTATATATTGCCATTCATGAAGGAGATTGTTGATATGAATCAAACCATAAAAGACCTGTTTATACAAACAAGCTTTATTTTAAAAATTTCATTTGCAGCGCTTTTTATTAAAACTAGTATAAGAATGCACGTTTTACAGCGCTTTTTTGAAAAAGCGCTGTAAACCTAGTACAACAAGCAGTGCGTTTTTAGAAGAGTTTTACAACGCTTTTTTCAAAAGCGCTGTAAAACTAGTACAACAAGTTGCGCGTTTTTAGAAGATATTTACAGCGCTTTTGAAAAAAGCGTTGTAAAACTAGTACAACAAGCGGCGCGTTTTTAGAAGAGATTTACAGCGCTTTTTCAAAAAAGCGCTGTAAAACGAGTATAACAAGCGCGCTATATATGCACCTATTATGGCGTTTTTTTATGAAAAGCACTGTAAAACTACTATAAGATAAGTGTTGAGCGCTATATATTACAGCGCTTTTTATTTTAAATAGCGCTGTAAAAGACTTAAAAAAAGCGCTGTAAGATGCTATTTTTCGCGTAGTAATATCTTTAAATCTATCCGCCTCAGTCGCAGCGATAAGCAACCAACTTGGTCTTGATTATATTTTCCAGATTTTTACTCTCTTTTCTTTCTACTTAAATAATTTTTCTTTGTAAATACGATAAAAAAAAAAAACAAATGTCAATCGTTCTTGTCAGCAATAATCTTTTTCTTTTTACCTTAATGTAAAGAGATTATTCAATTGTTCTTAAATCACATCCCAAGTCGCTAATCATATTAGAAATTATGCAATTGAAGAGATAAAATATAATAAAATTCATACAACAAGCTCTATATATAGATAAACTACCTAAAATTGAATGATAAACTAACTAAGCTTGAACAGACAAACTTTAATACCCTAGTTAGCAATTCAACTATTACCTATTAAAAAACTTTTACATGTTAACCGTTGATATATGATCTAGTGTAATATTAGTTAATTGTGAATTGTTTTAATTAATTTGTGTATTTTTTTAGGAGTGACACGATGTTTAAACATAAGAAAATTTACCATTTTTCAAGAAGAAAGTTTTCGACAAAGATAAAAATCGTAAAGTGGATATATTTTATTCGATTGAATTGTGTGATGTTCTAAAAACTTGTGTGACTTGTAAAAATTTTAAAACTTGTGAGAATTTAAATTCTAACTTTTTCAATTTGTCGACTATATATGAATCGTGTGAAACTCTAAAAAAAACTATGACTTTTATGAATTTCAATTATCATATTTTAGTTAATATTTGTTGCTCATCGACTCTCCCCCAATATTTTTTTCAAGATCCGCCACTGATCATGGGTGGTTATAATATTAACTATTGATTCACTCACTTTATCAACATCTTATTTAAGAAGAGTCAAGTTCATAGAAAACATATCATATATGATTGTATGGTCAAGATTTAATCCTCTCATATTAAAAATTTTCTCACTTAATATATATATATATATATATATATATATATATGAGCCATATCAAGTAAGATGATGTGTTATGATGAAAGACGAGATGATTAAATGCGGACTATACAACCATATATAGATTATCATGATTAAAAGTAATTTAATTATCACTCAATAAAGTTACATAATTTTTTATTTAATCTTAACATTTCATGATTTGATCAATCATAATATGTTGCTATATATATATATATATATATATATTAACCACATGGGGAAAAATTAAGGCGGCGAAATCAAATAATGCATGCACGATGAACCGAAATGGATTTCCATTCTTACATGTCAACCATGTCAGTGGTGAACATCAATTGCAGTTTGTTTCAATTTGAGTAAACTAAAATTGACACTGGTTTTTAACATAAACTATTAAGTTGCTGATTAAAAATAATTTTCCTGACAATTTTCACAATAAGGTAGTTAAATAAATGATGTTGTTTCAAACTTATTGACCAAATGTAATGTTGTTTTATAAAGAGAAACACATAAGAAATGGAATGACATTTAAATGCGTGTTGTTAATCCCTTATTAGTTAGTTATTATGCACAATATTAAAAACTACGTTGTAGAACCAAAACCATTTAATAAAGTCCAAGCAAATTAAAGAAAATGATCACTCTCCCATATTTTGTCCATTCGTCTCTAATACATTGTCGAAAGTTAGCATCCGGTAGTGTATATTATGTTGTCTAAAGTTATGATATAATAAAAATGAGCAAACATGGAGGGTTGGATGTGTTGGGAAATCAAGAGATATATTTTAAATCAATTTTAAAATCATTCTCAAGAACAAAAATTATCTATTGCCATGATCTCGGACGCACAAAATTTCACATGAGCTTTATGTGTTTATCTCTTGCAGCATCGAGGAGGGTAAATCATCAACACAACAATATAGTAGTGTATCTACTCAGTCCACGTGGATGGTTTACTTGAAATGCGTCGATGCGAGCTGGCAGCTACAATAAGAGTGATTACAGGGTCACGTTAAGAGGAGACATAATACAATATAATATAATATAATATAATATAATATAATATAATATAATATAATATAATATAATATAATATAATATAATATAATATAATATAATATAATATAATATAATATAATATAATATAATATAATATAATATAATATAATATAATATAATATAATATAATATATGCTAAATACCACCCGTGGTCCCTTAACTTAATTTCAGTTAACGATTTAGTCCTTTATCTTCTTTTTTTCTCGATTTGGTCCTTTATGTTTTTAAATAATTTCAGCGTTACCCTTTAAGTGAGATTTCGTTAAGAAAAAGTTAAAAAAATCTCTTCTCCGTATTCAGAAAAAGTTATCCTTTATGTTTTGGAAATATTTCAGAAAAATATTCAAAATTTGTTCTAAGTTTGGTAGTAGGATCAGTGACAATCATTCCTAGAGGTTTAATGAACATATACAATGATCTAGACGAGGGATTTTTTAACTTTTTCTTAACAGAACCCCACTTAAAGGGTAACGCTGAAATTATTTAAAAACATAAAGGACTAAATCGGGAAAAAAAAAAGATAAAGGACTAAATCGTTAACGGAAATTAAGTTAAGGGACCACGGGTGATATTTAGCCTATAATATAATATAATATAATATATATATATATATATATATATATATATATATATATATATTACATTGTATATTGTTCATGTCTACTTTAGTGTTGTAATGGACCTTGTACACTATAAGTACAATTCATTTTATTTAATTAAATGATTAATCAATTAAATCATTGTATAATTAAATAATTTTTTAAATTTTTATTTTCTGATTTAACTATTCTATCGTATAACCTTATAGGCTCCTACTTATTGTCAATAATGTTAAATATTACAAACAATGAGTGGCATATAACAATGCATCATTGTTATCCAATTAATGAGAAAATCGGTGATACGATTTTAACCTTACCGTATCCACTATCTACTGTGCCATAACTATCCATTCATCCAAATGTGTTAATTGAACACAAGGCATAAAAAATGTCATCATTGTTAGGTCCAATAATTTGTTTCTCGACTCCCAAGTATATGGACAATCACTAATGTACCAAATATCTTATATTGGTTTATTTTGGCGTGACCATGCATATTTCACATATAACTCTATCAAGAGGCCTAAGACACGACTCCTATTATGCAAGAGGGATAAATCATATCTATATCACTCACATCCCTATACATGGTTTATTGTAGACCCAATAACCACCGTTATGATTGTCTTGTTACAGATAATTTTTTATGGTCTCAAAGTATACAACTCCCCGAGTAGGGATCGTAGTGATATAAAGTCGAAAAACTACTCACTATGGTCGCATGAGAATCGTTAATGATATTTGCATAACTATTATGTAATGCTCTCATAGCAGATCAATTTAGTACAAATATTATTCCTAATATTTATACTGATGTGAAGACTTGATATCTCATATCAATGACTCGTGAGATGTGATCATCGATCTACTCACATAATAGTCTTTATGCATTATTGTTGTCCCATTTGACAGTAAAACTTAACTACATATAGTTTAAGAATAGCATCATTAGGCTCAATGGGGTCTCACAATTAAGTCACACTTAATGTTCCATTAAACAAACTAATTATTCTAAGGATTTTATTATGGTTTAAATAAATTCACATAATAAATTAAAATGTTTCATGTTACTATATAAATAATAGTAAGTGTTATGATACAAATAATAAGCAAGAAAAAATTGTTAGACTCTAGGGCTAACTCTAACAATCTCCCACTACCATTAGAGCCAATGAGGCATACTCCTAATATCCATCGATCTAGTATGACTATCATGCTTCTTCTGAGCCAGTAGTTTCGTAAATGGTTCAACAATGTTATCCAAGGTAGGAACTCTGCAAATCTTCACTTCTTCTTTATCGATGATCTCTCAGATAAGATGGAAGCGCCAAATTATATGTTTGGATCTCTAGTCAATCGGATCTGCAATTCTAGGAACTATATCTAGTTCGACAAAAAACTTTTTGATCCAAACAGCCTTCTTTGTTGCATTAGATACAACAATATACTCGACCTATGTAGTAGAATTAGCTATTGTCTCCGGTTTTGAACTCTTCCAATTGAAGGTGCAAACACGAGAAGGGGGGTTGAATTGTGTTTGATAAAGTTGACAATTGTTTGCTAATTTAATGAAGATTGGAACTTGAGTAGTTGCTTCTAACAAAGCTGATAATAATAATAACTCCCACACTCTAAGAAAAGAACACTCAAAATATTTCTAACTTGAACAAGTGTTTCTCTCTATGAACTCTAAGACTACTCTTTTCTGTTTTTTGATGATTTTCTTCTTCAACCTTGAATATCTATTTATAGTAAAAATTTGGGCTTCAATTTAGTTCTTGTTTAATTTTTGAATTCTATCTTGTTCATATTTAGTTTGTAAATTCTTTAGATTGATTTTTTTTCCTATTTTGTTTAGATTAAGTTTGTAAATTCTTCATATTAATTATGTTCATATTTTGTTGTAGATTAATCTCGGTGTCGTAATCGGTTGTTCGAGCTACTGTTGAGGTAAGGGCTCTTTCCAAATTTCTAGTTTGCATATAGGGACTCTATATTTGTGATTGAGGTATGTTTAAAGGTGTGAACACGTGAAAAATCATTTTCGACGTAAATATATGTATTTTGAGTGAAAATACGGTTGGTTACGTGTTATGAAATTATGATTAAATTTGAAGTGGATTATGTGTGAATTTGTGAAAAATAAATTTGATGTGTTTGAGGTGTAGATTTGTGGAAAATGAATTTAATATGTTTATGGGTGAAATTGTGGAAGTTGAATTTCATGGGTTTTATGTTTGGAAATGTGGAGTTTTGAATTTGGTAATTTATGGTTGAAAATTTGGTGATTTAATTTGGTAATTGATGGTTGAAAATTTGGTGATTTAACTTTGGTAATTTATGGTTGAAAATTTGTAGATTTAATTTGGTGGTTTATGTTTGGAAATGTGGAGTTTGGAATTAATGGGACTTAGGTGTAGTTTTGCGGAAAATGAATTTAATGTGAATTGTGGATTAAATTTGATGTGGGTTGAGGAAAATCTGTTTTGAGTGTACTTTGTGAAATGTTTTGAAAAAAACCATTATCGTTAAATGAGTATTAAAAAAGGGGAATCTTTTAATAACTGCATTTACATAATGGTCGTGGTGTTTCATGTTTGGGGTAATTGATGTGTTCATAATTAATATTATGAATTTTTGAGATGGGTTTTATGTGTGAATTCTGTAAAAAAAATGAATTGATATGATTTGGTGTGAATTGTGAGACTATGAGTTATATATGTTTGAGTATGCTCTGTGTTGAATTTGAAAAATCATTAGTGTTAAATGAGCATTAAAAATGGGGAATCTTTTAATAGTTGCATTTACTTAATGGTTGTGGTGTAAAGAGTCAGAGTATGCTCATGCATTTTCATTGTACATGGTGACCGTGATGGGCCATGGTGATAGTGGTGACCGTGATGGGACACGGGATGAAGCCATGTGAATTGTTGGTTCATCTTATCCTTACGAGGGTTATCACATCGTGCTGATCTGTGAGAGATTGCACTCTAGAGTGTGTTGATCTGTGAGCGATTTCACTCTAAAAAACAGTGTAGGCCCGTGATAGGCTACACTGGAGTAAATTGTGCGGGCCTGTGATAGGTGGCACCTTGGTTATTAGTATTTGCCCGTGATACCGTACAATTACGATTTACGCCTTTTCGAGGAGGGTTTTTGGTTTGGAATTCCGGAATCATGTGAATCGGCATATACGCATTGCATTAGGGTGCTTGGCACGCAAGTCATGTTTGATATACTGTGATGGTTATATATACATACTCGGTTGTTGTTTGTCTTTGTGTCGTAATTGATGAGTGTGATTGATTGACTTTGTGTGGTAAGTGTCGAATGACTGCGAAACGTTTTCAAAACTGAAATCTGCAAATTTTAGCAGTTGTATTCGGCTACAAGCAGTGTGTAGTCGAATACAAATATTCAATTTAGCTACTGACTTGTGAATTCGCACTTGTATTCGGCTACGAGGAGGTTGTAGTCGAATACATTTGAGCTATTTTTGCCACTAACTTAGCAATTATATTCGGCTACGAGATGGTTGTATTCGATTACAAAAAGTGCAGGATTTTTCACTGTTTTGACAGCTGTATTTTAGATGGTTGCTTTTCCCTCAGATTAGAACCAGGATCGTCCTAAGGCGTAGCATAGCGATGAGTTGGATTTGTGATCGAAAGCAGTGGGGCTTGATGCCGCTCGTGGATTCTCAGTACCCAGTCACCCTCAGTTAGATTAATGATCAGCTTAGGGTTCTGTTTAAGAAATTTATTTATTTTCCTTTCTTATTTCAAGGTTGTTGTTGTAAAAAGGAAACTTATGTATTTGAAACAAACTATTTTAAGCGGTGTATTTTATATTTGGATATTTTGGATTATTGTATCAAAAACCTTTTTAATTTGTTATAAATATAATGAAATCAATTATGACTTTTGTCATTCGTGTTACGACTAATATTTTTATCAATTTATTTTGAAAAAAACAAATACACCTTCGCTGTTAAAAATCGTGGTGTTACAAGATGCATAGATCATGCGTGAGTATATGAAAAATATGAATGTAAAATGCATGGATCATGTGTTATGCAATATAGATAAATTCTTGTTCATTTTTTAGTTCCTCGATCCTTATATGACCTTATACGTCCACAAGATTCAATGGATGATAAGAACCGTTTTTGCATGATGACTCTAATACATCTATGTGCCCCTTTTTTCGAGGTGCAGCAAAGTCCATTTAAAATGATTACCTTCTTTTTTGTTGACAGCTTCTAAGAATAATAATTGCCCCAGTTTGAACCGCTTGGTCTTTTCTTCTTCTTTTTTTCTTTAAAAAAATTCCCTAACTTTTGCATGGACCGCTCTTCCAAGTTTTCAATCCATCGGGATGCTCTATTTTTGTCTAGGTCGCCTTTTCAGGTTTTCAACCTAGGGAGCCCAATTTTCAATCATTTTTTTTTCAAGCAAAATATTTTTTGACTGCATCTAAAATTACTGGAAGTAGAAACTCCTCTCCATCCATTTCTGCGAGTATTAGAGCTACTCCAAAGAAAGCACCATCAAACACCAACGTCCATTGTTCTTTATCAGATGATTCAGTCTCTTCGAATAAAGTCATTATGCCTTCATCGGGGAATTCACACTGCATTAATTGATAATCTTCTACTGGTTGTTGGGCCAAATACTCTCCTAGTGTGCTTCCTTTGATAGCCTTCTGTGTAACATACACCAAGTCATATTCTGATAACAACATCTGCCAACGGGCAATCCTTCCAGTAAGAGCAGGTTTCTCAAAGATATACTTAGTTGGGTCCATTTTAGACACCAACCAAGTTGTATGACATAACATGTATTGCCTCAACCGACGAGCAGTCCATGCTAGTGCGCAACATGTCCGTTCAAGCAGTGAATACCTTGTTTCACAACTAGTGAACTTTTTACTTAAATAATAAATTGTGTGCTCTTTCTTACAAGATTTACATGTTGTCCCAGCACACAACCCATAGACTCGTCAAGTACTGTTAAGTACATAATAAGTGATTTTTCAAGAACCAGAGGCACCAAGATTGGACGTTTTGACAAGTACTACTTAATCTTCTTGAGAGCTTTTTGACAATTTTCATTCCATTCAACTTTTTGGTCTTTGCGCAACAACTTGAAAATTGGCTCGCATGTGGCGGTGAGATGTGATATGAACCTAGCAATGTAACTCAATCTACCCAAAAAGCCACGAACTTCTTTTTCCGTGCGTGGAACCGACATTTCTTGTATTGCTCTTACTTTATCTGGGTCCACCTCTATCCCTTTTTGACTAACGATAAACCCAAGTAACTTGCCTGATCTCACACCAAAAGTGCACTTAGTAGGGTTTAAACGGAGTCTGAACTTCCTTAGTCGAACAAATAATTTTTGAAGGTTAACGCCATGGTCTTCTTCTGTTTGAGACTATGCAATCATATCATCCACATAAACCTCTATCTCGTTATGCATCATGTCATGAAACAAAGTTATCATTGCTCTTTGATAGGTTGCCTCAGCATTCTTCAATCCAAATGGCACCACTTTATACAGAAAGTTCCCCATTGGGTGATGAATGTAGTTTTCTCCATATCTTCGGGAGCCATCTTGATTTGATTATACCTTGAGAAACCATCCATGAAGGAGAAAAGACTATTGAGCAATGCTATCCACTAGGACATCAATATGAGGCAAAGGAAAATCGTCTTTATGACTAGCTTTATTTAAACCCCGATAATCAACGCACATTTGAACTTTTCCATCCTTCTTTGGAACTGGGACAATATTAGCCACCCATTGAGGATATTTTGCCACTGCTAAGAAACCGACATCAAATTGCTTCTTGACCTCTTCTCTAATTTTAAGTGACATATCAGGCCTCATCCTCCTCAAATTTTGTTTAATTGGAGCACATTCAGACTTGAGCGGTAGCTTGTGTTCAACTATGTTAGTATCTAGCCCAGGCATATCTTGATATGACCATGCAAAGACGTCCACATAGTCAAAAAAAAATTTAATAAGCTTTTCTCGTTCACGTTCTTTCATAGACATACCAATTTTAATTTCTTTCTTATCGTATTCAGTTCCCAAATTAATCACCTCAACAGGTTCTTGATAGGGTTGGATTATCTTATCTTCCTATTCCATTAGCCTTTCTAGTTCTGGGGGAGGCTCACAATCTTCTTCACAATCCTCATCGGCGTGATTAATTGGGCGTTCAAAATTACAAGAAGGGGTTAGCGCTGCTATTTTCAACAGATTCATTTTCTACTTTGCATTGTTTAAATTAAGAAGAAAAAAATAAAATATGAATAAAGATTGCAATTTCAAGAAAAAGAAACGGTTGGAGAATTCAAAAATGCATTTATTGATAATAAGTACGGAATTGAACTACATGTGCCCTAATTAGTTATCCTTATAGCCTTAGGAAAAGCAAAAGGAATTGAAATACATAATTACTTTGAACATGAATTAACAAACACGGGAAACTCGATGATCTTCCAATTGTTGAGACTGGTGTTTGGAGGACAAGGGTACACTAATTTGAGGATATCATCATCAACATGATCCTCTTCCACAATAGCCACTTGGTCAGCATATATTATTCCAGCGCTTTGAAAGGTTTGGCGAATGTCGCAAATAGGAATCTTTTGTGAATTTGGTACCCGGTTTTCCAAACGAGCTATCCTACTTTCTCTTTTTTCTTTCACAGCCTTTTCTTTATCAACTTTGGTAGGTACATATCCCAACCCGTACCTATCGTTCTTTTATGGTATTTCTATCAATTTCCCCAATTTAACAAAAACTCCTCCTTCCAACATGGATTTGGAAGACTTCAATGATGTGGTAAATAGTTTTGGTTCCTTTAAGCGATATCCTTCACCCATGAAGAGAACATTGGCGATTTCTAATGCTTAGTAGGAAATCTCTATGGCTTCCTCCATGTCTTGGATGTAGCCCATGGAAGATAGATGACTCACTATCATATCTTCTTCCCCAAATATTATTACTAGCTTATCGTTCACTATAAACTTTAGCTTTTGATGGAGAGTGGATGTCACTGCTCCAACATCATGAATCCACGACCTCCCTCAAAGGCAACTGTATGCTGGTTTAATATCCATCACTTGGAAAGTTATTCCAAAGTTATAGGGTCCGATTTGAATCGGCAGGTCATTCTCACCCACAACTTGTCTCCTGGATCCATCAAATTTTTTCACCACCATAGCACTGGGATTCATACAGGCTCCATCAACAAATAGTTTTGAGAGTGTCGATTTTGGCATAACATTTAATGATGAACCATTATCAACTAGCACCCGTGCGAGAATATGATCCTGACACTTCAAAAAGATGTGCAATGCTTTATTATGCTCTGTCCCCTCAGTTGGTAATTCGCCATTGCTAAAACTCAAACAACTACAAGCGGTGATGTTACCGATAACTCCATCAAATTGGTCGACAGTGATATCATGAGTAACATGGGGCTCGTTTAAAACTTTCATCAGTGCCCTTATATGTGCTTTAGAGTTCAATAACAAGGAAAGAACAAATATCTTGGAAGGGGTTTGATTTAGCTGATCCATCACCTTATATTCACTTTGCTTGATAAACTTTAAAAATTCATTAGCTTCTTCTTCAGGCACCGTCTTTTTGCTAGTCTTTTGTCCTTTTATAGTAGGGGGAAAGCCTGGTGGATGAGAAGGGGTGGTTTAGTGTTCTTCATTTGCAGTTGGAGGATCCTCATTTGTATTCTCCTTTCTTGCCAAAGCTTGTATAGCCTCTAGGATTCGATCAACCTTGTCCTTCAATTGGCTAACATCTGCTCTCATCACTTCTTGGTTTTGCTCAAGTTCATCCATGATCTTGGAGTTTGTGCGAGTCTGATAAGGGTTTCAGGAAAACAGCTTTATTGATTTTTTCTGTTTTTTAAATAAATGAAAAACTTCTATGAGTATGTATTAAATATGAATGCAATAAAGATGAAATTATTTAGTTAATTATGATAATTGGATGTTGGGGAATCATAAGCCTTACGTAAATGTTTTAACGAAAACGAATTATTAGTGAAGAAAATATGGGGATCGGTAAACAAAACAGCAAATCCTTCATTGATGAGAGAAAAAAAAGTACATCACATTTAAATTAAAAACTAACATTGGTTGGTATTTCAATCTTCTCTTTTAATAGAACAACCAATCTTCTCCTCCAATTCTTCTACCAAATTTTTGCAATATTCAACGAACTTGTAGACTTTGACTGGAGTATTGAGCGGATGCATTACTACATCAATCTCTCTTAGATGCTTTGGAATTTTTATGATTGCTTGATTAGCTAGCATTGCCAATTTTGAAAAGTAGTATTTCCAATGCTTGCCTTTATCTTCCAGCTCTTTATAGATCTCTTGATTCTTCAACTGTCCAAGAACATCATAAAACGATCCTCCCAATATATGGTTTCATCCTTTAAGTCATTATAGATCTTTCCTTGATAATCAATGTAATTCTTCAACTCACTAGCAGTCTCCATTTCTACTCTTAGTGCATCTTTATGTTTTGAGAGTAATTCTTGAATTTCTTCCTTGTGTTGCCTCTCATTTTTTACTTGACTCTCGTACTCAACTACCATCTCTTTAAGTTGTTTCTTTAAATCTTCAAACTCCTCTTTTATATTCCTCTCAAAGCTTGCTAATTTTGTCCACAATTGCTTCCACATATAGGCTTCTTCAATAGCTTTATTCATTTCTTGCTTTCGCACATCTAATTCTTCATTTGCACCTCTCAAACAATCTTGTATGTCAAGTTTATTTTCCTTTTCAATTTTCAACCTCTTGTTGCTTCTCTCAATAAACTGATTCTTACAGGTGTTTTCTGATTGTAAGTTCTTGTTCTCTTGGGAGACTTTTTCTAACTTCGCTCGTAGATCTTTTTTCTCCTCTTCAGATTTTAACAATGATGCTTTGAGTTCTTTTATTTATTCATTTGTAACAAAGGTAGGTTCAGGTATTTCCTAATCATTCGAAGGCGTACTGTGGAAAGGCAGCTTGATTTCTAGGACTCTTTTCTTTACCCATTGTTGATAGGGTTTTTTTGTGCTGCAACTTCTACATCTGAGTACTCTTCCTTTTCTAATGATCATTTCCCAAGCTCGACTTATCCTTCGTAGCATTGGTGGGTATACTATACCCGTATTATGCAAAACAAAAGCTTCTAGCGACTTATCATTTGGTTTTTCCAACATAGGGTAGCCAAGCTGCCTTAGAGCTACCGTCGGATTGTAATTAATACATCCTTTGGTTCCCATGAAAGGTACATTTGGAAAATCCCCACATTGGCATATTACTTCCTCCACCCCTTGTTCTCTATGATACCATGAAATTGTGTCCCCGGTAAGGCTAGCTATACTCAGAGCCCATTCATGATTACTTTTAACTCCAACATGATACCGTTTTTTGAACATGTGAAACATGAACCAAGTATACAGCACTGGAACACAACACAAAATTGTTACCCCTTTCTTCTCGTGTCGCATATGTAGAGAGTAGTATACATCAGCAGTGGCTATATGGTTCTAAATGTGGTTCCTAGAGCCCATAATCCTATTTTGGATATTGTCAACAACAATAGCTAAACTATTTGGAGTGACAATAACCTCAATAGGATCAAACTGTAGGTGAGATTTTCATGCTAACCAAACAGGATGTACATCCAGAAGGCTACCACTACACAACCTCGAAACTAAGCTTAAGTTTTGTTCAAACCCGGGTAAAAGATTCACTCATAAGTGTGTGTCTTAGTAAAAGTGTAGGGTGTGAAATAAGCATAATTCAATAGCTCCATAATGCTAATAAAACATACAAAATAAATAAAATAAAATAATAAAAAAAATTATCTATTAGCTTAAAAGAATATTCTAATGACAACTAACACTTAATAAGAAATAACAAACACATAAAGTAAAAGAAAATGAAAAACAAACAAATATTGCAAAAGTTAAAAATTATTCACAAATTAATTATGTTAGGCTTGACTCTCTAAGGGTCCTCAGCAAGGTCGCCAGCTGTTAGGGCCTAAAATTTCGAGTGTTTCTCGAATTCAATGGAGTCGCCGCCAAATTTTATTTAAAATAGGGAAAATATTGGAAAACCCTTAAAAATAAAAAATTTGTCTTTGAAACCAAATTTTGAGTTCGGGAGTCGATTATGCGTAGGGAATGTATTAGCACCCTAGACATCCGTTAAAATACGGTTACCTATAATTAATTGTGCAAAATTAATATTAACTTAAATATATTTATTTCTCCTTATTATTAAATATGAATAACAATTGTTTTTTTGAATATGATCTTGAAATAAATGTATGCTTATAAAAGAGAGAGAAAAATAAAAGTGATTTTTTATTAATATGCTTTACAAGAGGGTGATCTTGCTCCTACGTATCTCCCGGTGCGATGGAGAAATCAAAGCTACGTAATTCTTAGATAAAAAATGCGGATGTGTTGATTGCTTTTAGAGAAAAGGTGATTTGTTGTTGATAAGAAAATGTTTTTGACGGGAAAAATTTATTTGATTTGAATAACGGTTTTAAAATGCAACTATTATGACTATCAAGTTGTACAACTCGTGTCTCAAAAATTTAAGGAGTAAAAAGATGTCACATCTAATTTAATTCTTTAAAGCATATTTTAATTTACTTTCAATTTTAAAATGGAGTTTTAAAACCAACAAGTGGTACAACTTTTGTTTTAACAACTCAAAGATTAAAAAGATGTCACATCTAATTAATCAAATTTAAAAGTTGATTCAAGGTTAATATATTTATAAAAATGAGTTTTAAAACTGTCAAGTTGTACAACTTGTGTCGTGACAACTCATAAATAAAAGAAATAGCACATTTATTTAATATTTAATAAAATATTTTTTTTGAAAGATTTAATATTTGTTAGAAACTAATTAAATTTAATATATATATAAATAAAACGACTTATTTTTTTATTAAAAAAATGAATGTTAAAAGCATAAAGCTACGGAAAAAAACTTAAAGTTTAAAAAAAACTGATTTTCAATACATAATAAAAAAATAAAACAAAATAAAGGAAAAAAAAAAGAATATAAAATAATAATAATAATGTATAACATTCACAAGTTAAAGTAACCCTATTACTTTTGTTAGGGGTGTGCACAAATGTAAAAAAAAATGCAGAAACAAAACAAAAAGACTTAGAGGGAGCAGGAGAAGATCTCACTGTGGGACTCGAGAAGGAAGGGAAGAGATCAAGAGGTCGCCACTCCGGCGACGGCGTGGCCAAAAAGTATGGTCGTCGCTCCGGCGACGGCGTCGTCGAAGGATTAAATTTTCAGTTTTATCTTTTCTATTTTGTTCTTCATAATTTATCTTGTTTATACTCTACCGATTAGAACATTACATTCGTATAACCACATAGTTTTTTTATTTTTATCTTCTCATATTTAACTCATCTTACATCAGAATATTATATTTGTATAATAACAAAAAGATTATAAAGTAAAGAGGAGGAAAAGAAAATACCTTACCTCTTTGATTTTCTATTTGTTTTTTGTTTTACTACTATTCTGAGTGTTTTCTTCTTCTTCTCTTTAAATGTATTTTTAGTACAAGATCTCTTAAAAAAAATAGTCCCCTTTCTTATTGATTTTTAGTCTCATTTTATAGGTAAAGTGGTGAATTTGTTTGTTCATTAGATAAAATTAAATTTTGGATTTCGTATTGTTTTTGTAACAAATATTAAGCAAAGTCAGATGATTAGGGAAAAAGTGGCTTAACTTTTTTTTTATTGAGTGCACAGGTAACATGACCTTATTAAGCTAAAAAATAAAAAATAAACAAAAAATTAAAAAAAATGAAGCAAAAAAAAATCAATTTATAAGAGGCATGTAAACAAAGACAAAGTAATGCACATGGTGGAAAAAGGGAAACGCCGGAAAGATGGACAGAGGGAAACGTGTAGTACATAGCTCTTTTCTTCTTTTTGTTGTTTGTTTTTGTTTTATGTTATTTTATTTTATTTTATTGTTTTTGTTAAATGAGAACACCTATGTAAATTATGGATAATAATTTTTTTTAGATTTTATATATTTCTCAATGTTGATTCAGGGAAATAATGGTTAGTACTCCATGTTTTTAAGGAAACAAATTTTCAATTATCACTCGCCATTATAATATTAATCTATTATCTATCATGGATTCATGGTATCAAACTGATCCTCTCTGTTGTGAAGTTAATAAGAGTTCAACTATACAAACATGTACATTTATCATGTATTTTTCTCTTTAACTCCTGGTAGTCACTTATTTATGTCTTAAATTATATCCTTTAGCATAAAACTATATAGTTTTAGTCATTTGAGAAAGTTGTCATGTTTATATTTCTTAACACTTCTAACTTTAAGATAATGTAATTATTTTGAACTACAAACATTTATGATAAAGTAGACACAAAAACATCTAATAATTATACAATGACATATCGTTCTAACTTTTAAGTAACTTTTTGTTATAGTCAATTTGGTTTGGTAAACATAGAAACAATGGACCGGAAATGGATGTCTGTCAATCGATTGACAAAAGAATATGAAAATAGAGTGAATGAGTTTGTTGAGTTTGCAGTGAAGAATGCAAAAGACCCTAATCGAATCATTTGTCCTTATTTAAAATGTTGTTTTGAAAAACGCATTAGAGCAGATGAATTGGAAGGACATTTAGTATGGCATAGAATTGATCAAAGTTATACATGTTGGATAAGACATGGTGAGAAAATAAAAAGAGAACACTAATTTGGACATGGTCGATCAACTCTTTCAATTTTAAATGTCTATATTTTTCCTTGTACTTCTTAGTGATTTTGATTCTAGGTCATTTACCTAGATATTTAATTTTTCCTATTTGGTTAGTTGTGGTTGAAAAAAAGTGAGAATATTATCCAATTATTATAATTTTATGTATTGATTTTAGATTGTTGTTAGGATTTGGTGCTCTTTTAAATTTTTATTATTTATTGAGAATGTATTAGACATGATATTGCTATTTTGTTAAGTTAAATTTTATCATCGTTATGCTAATTTGAATGTAACTATAGTCTAGCTTGTTTGTCATGGATAGGAAGTAACAATTTCATTTCTTGAAAACTCTTTCTATTTTGTTGTTGATGCTTATTGTATAGACATTCAACTTATGTTGTTAAGTTGACTACCACATCCGATTTGTTCGATTTGAGTATGTTTGTTTAGGAATTTGTATAGACACTTGGAAATCTCACTTTTTCTTTGTTAGATTTGTATAGATCAAGCATCCCACGCTGATCAGTATTCATACTAAGAATCTAAAAGAAAATAAGAAGTTAGAGAGATTATTTCAAAAACATCCACAACACATAGGCTCAGGAAGTAAATACCTGATTCATTGTTTGTGGATTAGAAAGGATACTTTGCATCATTTGTGAAATAGCTAGATTTTGCATTAATTGGGTTAATGAAGCAGGATCTGACATACCACCCAAAATGCCAGTTTGGGCACCTCCAGCTAAAATACACAGCATGCATCAACCTAGTATTAGTTGCACACCAGTAAAAAATATAGCTACTAGCTAAAATAAAAGCTTTAGAATATAACAAATAAATTGAAACAACACGTGACAAAAGGGGACAGAGGCATTTAGTTGCTTGATTTTGATTATGAGATAATGACAGTATGAGTACTTACTTCCAACAGATGACCAAGGATTAGGAAGCGGGTTAGTATTGGGTACAGGGGAAGTTGCTTCAGAATTAGTAGTCCAAGGGATTGGTCGATTGACTCCTCGTTTGGCCACCTTGAGTCCCCAAAATTCTGGTGATGTCATTTCCTGCGTTACCAGCCATTGTGGTGGTATTTAAAAATGGTTCCTGAACATTTTCATAAATGCGCCTCAGCCAAAATATCCATGCAAAATATGAACACATTTTATTCACCCAAATTTTAAGTTTGAGAGTTGATTATGCGTAGACAAGATATTAACACTCTACGATATCCGTTTAAAAACGGTTAAATAATTACTTGTGCAAAAATTAATGTTCACTTTAAAATATTTATTTCTCCTTTTTATTAAATGCAAATATATTCCTTTTTATGATAAGAATTTAAAGATAAAAGTGTATTTAAAATATAGAGAAATTTTTTTTTATTATTATATTTGACAAGAGTGCGATCTATCTCCTACATATCTCCTTGTGCGATAAAGAAATCAAAGCTACGTAATTCTTGAGTAGAAAATGCGGATGTGTTAACTGCTTTTAAAGAAACTAGAATATGACCCGCGCTTTGCGCGGGTTTAATATATATATATATATAATATATTAATCTTATAAATTTTTATAGTTATAAAAAAATGCGATAAAAGATATTGTAGAGTATGTAATTAAATGAGCATTTTTACTCTTAAAAAAAGATTAAAAAAACAATGTCTTGCAAAAGTTTAATCATAAAAAAATTAACAATTTTACAACTGTTTCAAGTTAGATTTGAACTCTGTTTACAATATCAAGTTTGTACCATTTGGCTGACATTTGATGGTCTATGGACATAAAATATTAACCATGATTTAAAAGATAAATTATAAAATTGATAATCGTAAATTCAATTTTTATTAAAGTATATAAGTTATGTAGGAATTTTTAAAATTTTAACATTTTTTCCTACACATATTAAAAAATTTCAAAATAATGCTCACGGTAATATATGCATTCTTAACTAATAAGAGAAATAAAACACAAATTTTTTTATTAGTTTGACTAATTGTTATTTGTTATGGTAAATATATGTGAATCAATATTTACTTATTTAATTTGGTTTACACCTGATTTCACGATTTCTACTTTTTATACACTTCAACGTATTATTTTATCAAAATACTAAGATTTTACGATTTTGTCCTTAGAAAAAATGTATTGGGTTGAAGCGTGCATATATTTATAAATTACAATTTTTGGTATATCGAAATAGGTTTCATATAATGCAAACAATGCTTAAAAAGTATTTGTTTGAGAAAACTTTTTTCTAGTAATGAAACAATTTACTATTTTGTAAAAAAAAAAAAAACAATTTACTACTTGAAAAAAGTTAAAAATATATTTTAGTATATAACCATACATAACAATATCAATATTTCAGAAAATATATAAATTTTTCTCTAAGTCCATATTAGTAATGGTATAATAAGAAAAAATAGAAAAAAAAATGTTGGCATAATTCAAAATTATATCTCTCTATTTGATTTAAATATTAATTTTAGTTATCTAATAAGTGACATGTGATAGATTTTGTAGATATTATAGATTTCATTAAAGATATTTTTTTTTCTTCA
>JBBPBQ010000001.1:9082873-9172729 GCA_037974755.1 Cicer yamashitae | reverse complement strand
AAAAAAAAAAAAAAAAGGTAATAACAATAATATTAGTGTCGCAATCTAAAATTGAGTATTTTTAGAATTTAATGTGATCGCCACCAAATTTTATTTAAAATAGAGAAAACGTTAATAAACCCTTAAAAACAACAAATAATGGTCTTTGAAATCAAGTTTAGAGTTCGGGATTCGATTATGCGCAAGAAAGTTATTAACACCTAAAGTTTATGTTAACTTAAAAAATAGGCTAAATAGCACTCGTGGTCCCTTAACTTAATTTCAGTTAACGTTTTAGTGCTTTATCTTTTTTTTTTCTTCCCGATTTGGTCCTTTATTTTAATTTTAAGTGACAATTTGATTTTTTATATTTTAAAATGTCAACAATGTTATCCTTTTTTTTTTTTGCAAAAATTCAAAAAAATCATTAAAAATTTCAAACAACACCCGTAAAATTAATTATCATCCTCAATATAATGCAAATTTCATCAAATTCATAACTAAAATATTTAAATAAACTCATATTTTCATCTCTAACAACATCAAATAAAGAATGAAAATATGAGTTTATTTGAAGATTTGAGCTACGAATTTGATGAAATTTGTATTATATTGAAGAATATAATTAATTTTATGGGTTTTGTTTGAAAATTTTGATGAATTTTTTGAATTTTTGTAAAAAAAAATGATAACATTGTTGACATTTTAAAACATAAAAGATCAAATTGTCACTTAAAATTAAAATAAAGGACCAAATCAAAAAAAAAAAAGGATAAAGGACTAAAACGTTAACTAAAATTAAGTTAAGGGACCACAGATGCTATTTAGCCTAAAAAATATTTACTTTCTTCTTATTAATAAATACAAATATAAATTAATTTTTTATGAATGTGATATTGAAATAAAAGTGCTTAAAATAGAAAGAGATAGAGAGAGAGAGAGAATTATTATTGTGCGTGACACAAGTGATCTCGTGCTCCTACGCAGCTCCGAGTGTGATAGAGAAATCAAAGCTACATAGTTCTTTGATAGAAAATACGGATGTGTTGATTCGTTTATAACGAAAGTTTATTTTTTTGTTGAAAAATAATTGTTTTGACAAAAAAAAATGACTTTGTTTGATTTGAATAGTTATTCTAAAATTCGAGTTTTAAGACTATCAAGTTGTACAACTTGTATCTTAAAAACTCAAGTACTAAAAAGATGTTTCATCTAGTTAACCCGTTTAAGGATAGTTTTATTAATTTGGTTATAAAAATGAGATTTAAAACCATCATGTTGTAAAACTTGTGTTATAACCACTCAAAAATTAAAAAAATGTTACATCTAATTAACCACTTTAAAATAATTTTTGTATGTATTAATTTATAAAAATAAAAACGACTTTTAGAACTATCACGTTATGACAATATATGTCAAAATAACTGGAAGCAAGATTTTTTTTGATTTTTTTTTTTTTGAATATTTTTTTGGTAAGATTTAATGATTTAATAAAAAAAATAAATGTAAGAATATGGTGAGTTGTTACTTACAAACCGAAATGGTGGAACTCACTAACCTATTCGATGCAAGGTGACATGTCCGAGACAGTTTA
The DNA here is from genome assembly GCA_037974755.1 of Cicer yamashitae. Taxonomy (NCBI): domain Eukaryota; kingdom Viridiplantae; phylum Streptophyta; class Magnoliopsida; order Fabales; family Fabaceae; genus Cicer; species Cicer yamashitae. Next base: position 9,171,156 of record JBBPBQ010000001.1, on the reverse strand, counting down.
ACTTTCAATAAATCAACGTAACAATAACTAGAAGGTCTCATTTTTAATTCTAAAGAAATAAAAGGTATTATTTTGAGATTAGAAGCTTCAACAAACAAAAAGGGAGTGTGGCATATAGAGAGAAAGAGAACAAATGAGAGTTATGTGGATCTGTGAAGGCGGCGGGGGTGGTGCACAGCTAACTGTGGTCGGCGATGGTTACTGGTTCAGTGGGTAGCTGACGTGATGATGAAAAAAATGATGCTCTTTGTTTCTAGTTTTTTACTATTCTCCTCTTTTTTGTTAATTTTGAAATATATGATTTTGAAGATGAAGTTGGGTTGTTGTTTTTTCTCTTCTCACCTTCATTTTTTTTCTTCAGAACTGCTCCTTTTTGTTTCCTTTTTTTTAGTTTTTTTTTAATCCATAAAAATCTCCCTTTGATTCTTTTCTCTTTTTCTTTTCAGCCAAACTTTTCTTTTTCTTTTGATTGATTTTTGGTCTCAATTTATAGGGCAAAATGATGAATCTTTGTGTCATGAGCTAAAATTGAGTTATGGTTTTTTTTATTGTTTTGTAGCAAAATCAAGTAACCTCATAATAAGAATAAGAAAAAAACTAAAATAGGGAGGGGATGCTTACTTGCAACATGAAACAAGGAAAGTTGCTTGCTTGCAGCAGGAAATAAAAAAAAAGAGTATTTTTTTGTTTTTTATATTTTATTTTTGGTGCTAAATGTAATGTAATAGGAACCTATGTAAAGATGAAAAATAGATTTATAAAATGATGATTTTTTTTATAGATTTTTTCAAATTGATTTATTAAACATATTATCACCTATTTTTTGGAATTATTTTTAATTGGTCGGACAAAATTGGGGTACTACTGAAGTGACAATGTCAATTACAAGAAAGGGGGTTTGAATTGTAATTGCCCATTTTTAAATAATTTCTGCTTAATCTCAAAATATTTAACTCAAGATCAATCTTAGTTTTAAGACACAATAAAAGCATAATGTTCTGGGTTAGTGAAATCACAAAATTAACTTATCTATGAGATCTATGGTTAGTTAATCATAAACAAATAGAGATAAGGGAAGGAAGATCACACAAAGATATATCCTGGTTCACCCAAAGTGGGTTACGTCCAGTCCTCAGAATTGTGAGATTTTTCACTAAGTGTTCAAAATAGGATCTTTCTTGCTTTTCACACAACCTTTCCAGATCAATCTTGATCTGTTACAATATGTTACCTTTCAACCTAAAAAGGATTTCCACTAGTTACCTTTCAATCTTAAAGAGGATTTTTACAGATCACCTTTTAACCAGAAAAGGATTTTTTACAAATTACTCAAACTATATTCAACACAATAGTCTTGAGTTACAAATGTGATGATTAAAAGAGTTTTATGAATCTGAGTGTACTCAACACTTGTTTGAGTTTAGATTCTTGGCTAAGGACCCAGTAGAATGATTATGAGATCTAGTTGAAACAGAACTGGAACCTTTCCTTTTTATTGAAGAGCTTATGAACTTTCGAGTACGATAGTATATGTGATAGATTGCTTTTCACTTGAAGCTCTTGCCTTATTCTTGATCTTGATGTTCCTTTTATAGGCTTCAAGAAGGCTGATGACAACTCATCTAGCCGTTGAAAAAGACCCAACTGTCTTATTTTAGTTTAAGTGGATAAGTGTTGTCTTAAAGCGGGAATGTTCTTGCAAAATCAGAACGATCTTCGTTGCTATTTTGAGAGGTGTTGAGTTTAAGTTTCTTTGACAGTTGTCTTGAAGTAATACTTTGCTTTCTGTCACGTGTGCAGACTGCTCAGAGATGCAGTTGTAGAGTCCAATCGGGTCTGTCAATGTTGTACTTGCTACTTGCTCAAATTGGAGAATGATCTTGCTTGTTTGATTATGATAAATAGCCTTTGCCTTTGTTTATGGTATGAATCTTTCTGATGTGATCTTTGTATACTTCTGGTAGTTTTGTAAAGGATGATTTTATACACTAGAAACGACCTTTATCTTATTTCCTTAAGAATAGGAACATTCTTGGTTTGAAGACAACTAAAGGTTGTGAAGAACGATCTCCGTTTTTTCATAATTATGTCAGAATGTTCTTCGTTTATTTAAATGAACTTGCTTCTACTAATATGATCTTGTGTTGATATGTTTAATACCTATCTTTGATTAATACTGTAACAGCCCCTTTTTTTTTTTTTAAAACAAATTCGAATTCATAAATAAATAAAGAAATACTTATGGATAAAATATTTAAGTCGTAATACAATGACAAAATAAACAATAATTACAAACAGCGGAAATGGTTTTGAAACAAAAATCCAAAGTATTTAAACAGAAAAATATATCGGGGCTATGAGACCTATCAAACATAGCTCATACCCCTAGGGTATTCTCGGCAGATACCTACACAAAAGTACTGCCCCAAGAATTTCTACTTCCCCCACGTCACCTCAAAAAGTGGAACATGGACCCACCAAGAGAAAAATCATCAGACAGTTTAAGCATAGGTACAGTCTTACAAAATGAAATAAATACAACCACAAAAGAAAGACATCTATCCCCTATACAACCATCAAATTTGATCATGCTACAAAAAAATAAATAACCCGGGTGATCTCCACGCGCTTCGCAAAATTTATCTGACACAGCAATGGTCAGGTAAGACTAACTATGTTCCCGTCTCCAGGGTACTAACCGGTAGAACGGTCTTGATCCTCATCTGAGGGCAAAGCCCAGATTTCCACAATAATTGTAAAGGTCACCAACCGAAATTAACATATATCATATAACATTTAAATTTTTAAATGCACAAAATAACCTTTCAACTTAGCATACATATAGAAAGGGTTTTCATATGCCAAACATGCATAATCAAAGTTGAAAAATGAAGTTTTTAACAAAGCTGCACTATCGTATTCGAATATAGCATCCTTGTATTTGAATACAATGTTAATTCACAAGGTGTCACCTCTCCTCGAGAGGCGTAAATCGTAATTGTACTTCCTATCACGGGCCTAATACAAATTACCGAGGTGCCACCTATCACAGGCCCGCACAATTTACTCAAGTGTAGCCTATCACAGGCCTTACACATCAATTCCAATCAAAACCCTCCAGGAGGGGCGTAAACCGTAATTGCACTGCCTATCACGGGCCTAGTACAAATTACCGAGGTGCCACCCATCACAGGCCTGCACGATTTACTAAAGTGTCGCCTATCACAGGCCTTACACTGTTTTCTAGAGTGCAATCGCTCACAAATCAGCACATTCTAGAGTGCAATCTCTCACAGATCAGCACGACGCGATAATCCTCGTAAGGATAAGATGAACCAACAAATCACATGGCATCATCCCGTGGCCCATCCGGTCACCACTATCACCATGGCTCATTCGGTCACCATGTACTATGAAAATGCATGAGCATACTCTTACTCTTTTCACCACAACCATTAAGTAAATGCAGCTAATAAAAGATTTCTCATTTTTAATACTCATTCAACACTAATGATTTTTCAAATTCAACCCAAAGCATACTCAAACATATTTAACTCATAATCCCACAATTCATACCAAATCATATCAATTCATTTTTCCACACATAAAACACATCTCAAAAATTCATAATATTAATTATGAACACATCAACCACACCAAACATGAATCACCACAACCCACACCTCAAACACATTAAATTCAACTTCCACAATTTCACCCATAACCACATTAAATTCATTTTCCACAAATCTACACCTCAAACACATCACATTTATTTTCCACAAATTCGCATATAAGGTCCTAAATGCAAACTAAAAGTTTGGAAGGAGCCCTTACCTCAATGGAAGCTCTAACAACCGATTACGGCACCGCGATTAATTCTGGTAAAAACTTTGTTTGTGACTAGTGCCGTAGCGTGGAGATGAGCAACTTTCCCTTCTGTCACTTCTCGAAATGAAGCTCAGAAGTCGAAGAAAAGTGGAGGTTTGTGTTTGGTGGTTTTAAAAACCACTAACACTTGGTTTTCTTTACGAACAGAGGAAGAAGGAAACGCGAGGCTGGGAGGGAAAATGTTTTTGTGTCTCGTTTCTAATTTTTCCTTTCCTTGCCTTCACATATATATATAACATTAACTTACTTACTATATATATATATATATATATATATAAACCAAACCAACAAATATCAACATACACACATCACTTCACTCACATCTCAACTATTTTGATAAAAATATCTATTCGCGTTGCAACTCAATTGACAGATAAAATTTTCAGCAACCAGAGATATTTTTAACAAAACTGTCCAGTAATAAATTCTTCGTAACGTAAATAAATTATTTTTCGCCAAATAATTTTAAATGGGTCTCAAAAGATATTTTTGGCATTTAACACACAAAATACCAATAAAATTGGCTAAAAAGTCTCAGAATTCAACATAAAAACACTTCAAAATACAAAAATTACAAATTAAAACTAAGGGTCTTACAAATACACTCAAAAACACATGTTAAATAACAAAACACTTTTTAGAAGCATAATTAAAAGTCTTAATTAACTTTGTTTGATTATCATCAAAATATTAATTTGGGATTTTGTCTCAACAACTACAATTAAAATATTCTAGGTTTTTTATTGCGAAGGGGGAGGCACTGCTTCTTTACAAGAGTTCAGAAGAAAAAAAACAAAACCAAACCAGAAGAAAGGAAATGAAGGTGAGAGAAAGGGATTACATGAGTGCATGTGGGTTGTGACACCGTGAAGGTTACAACATTTCTCGGTGACGGATACCTGTGAAGGTTTGGTGGCGAAGGAGGATTGAGGCGGTGGTGCGTGACTGACTAAGGGATCTGTAGTAGATACTCCTAGTGAGAACGTCGGAGGTAAAGGTCACCGGATTGTTAGCGATCGATCGAAAGTGGAGGTTTCAGTAGAAGTTCTCTTCTCCTCACTTTGTAACACCCCAAATTTTACAGTAAATTATTTTATTAATGAAATAGGATTTTAAATAATTAATTTAGTGTTAAAATTATTTTAGAATATATGTTGATTAATTTTAGGATTAATTTTCTTTATACATGTGTTTTCAATGATGTGCTAAACTTGTACATATTAGATTAAATGAGTGATATAAATAATAAATATTATATTTTATTATTTTATATATTTTTCTAAAAATAATAGAATTTTAGTCTAATATTTTTAAAAAATAAGATTTTATGCGATTTTACATGTATATGCGCGTACACAATTAATGTGATATCTTCTTGTGCGTTTGACTCATGTTAAGTATGCACATAGTTATGTTTCAATCATTTATAACTTTTTTTTAATTATTTATTTTATAAATAATTATCTAGAGATAGTAGGGATATTGTGTTTGATTTCCTTTATTTTTATATACTTGTTATGTAATTGTGATTTTATACATATTTATTATGATTTAGTAATTAATATAAAGTGTTCATGTTATATTTATTTATTTTATAATTTCGACTATTCTCTAATTATTGTAGTATTTTAATTTGAGTATTTGAAAAAATAAGTATAATTATAGTGATTATTTTGAATATGAGAGTTTTAGTTATTAATGTATTTTAAAAGATTAATTACTTTAATTACTTTATTTTATAAAATATTAGTTTTGAAATATTAGTAAAATTTTAGAAACTAAATTGTGTTTGAAAAAAAAGTGTTAAGAAAATTAAATTTGGTAATTGTTGATTTTACTTTAAAAATAAATAAAAGAAATGAGTAAAATGTATTTTATGGGTTTGGGCCATATGCAAAGAGTAAAACCTAATTAAATAAATAAAAATGTAATTGAAAAGAGGAAGAAGGAAATGTACGAGAGTAACGGAAACAACATGAGCATGTGTCGCCCTTGAGGAAAAAAAGTAAGGAAAATAACTATTCTAAAAAAATTTCCCCGTTTTTATTCAAAATTAAAGTATGTTGTTTCATTCATTTAGTTGGTCGATGACAACACTTTCTCATATTTTTAATCTTCCTAATTTCTCTCTAAAATATTTGACTTCTTCGTTTATAGAATTCGTTATTTTGCACTGTTCTTGTTCACCGTAAGTCCGATTTGAGTGAAATCAACATCAAAACGACCGTGTGAACACTGACTATATTATCCACTGATTATTTTCCGATTTACCATAAGTTTACTTGACTCAATTTCGAAATTGACCTTTTTAGAATGTTTTCTCATAATTTATTTTTGACGTTTATCCATAAACTGTCAAGTTAGATCGATTGGAGGACAAGGAGTCAAAGAACAAAGGCTTTTTGCTTGTGGACTCGTATTCGTGTGTGAAAGTGTCGAAATAAGGTAAGGGGTGAGAGATTATTTGAATTCATGAGAATAATATATTGTGAGATGAATGGAAAAATCGTATTTCCCAACGAATCATCTAGAGCTCACTACGTACGGCAATAACTCTATGAGGGATAAATTAATTAATGTGCAAATATGGAAATTCTGAAATTAAAATGTGGAATAGAAACATTTATAAGGTGTTGATTGATTTGATTTCGTTAAATGAGTCATATTTCATATTATTGTAATATTGAGTGTCGAATGAATTTTGTGCATATGTTTGATTAGACGAGTTTATGTGAGGTGATAATGAACTATGGATGCATTGTATGATATAAGTTTATGTGATGATGATAGTGATGTTATAAATTTGTGATAAGTTTATGTGATGATGATGATGTATGATTGATGATAGTGATGTTATAAATTTATGATGAGAATTTTGAAGTAACCCCATAGTTGATGAAATAGTGACGATTCTAACTTGTGTTAAAGACAATGGTCTTAATGGAATAATCTAGGCCAACGATGGGATAAAATAGATGTTGAGAATTTTTGAAGTGAGGATTATTTTGTTATCATATAAGTAGGGCCTAACAAACCTAATGATTTTGGGGAAGTACAACTGAATGAGCCTGATCGTGGCGGTCTACTGTTGAGCCTTAAGGAAAGATTGTTAGACCTTGGAGGTATTTGTATTACTTAGTAATCAAGAGGAGAGTTTATTGAATAATATCTTGATTATTATTATTAGAATCAATTAAAATACATGAGAGTGGGGTTTATATATATAGAACCTAAACTGACAGTAAGGTACAAAATACAACTAATTAAACTGAAATATAGCTGACAACTAACAAACTATATTGACTGAAGATCTGGAGGCAGTCGCTTGTTTCTTTGATTTCCATGAAATGAGGGAGTTGCCTAGGAAGATACAAAAACTTGAAATTGACTTGCGTGTATCCGGGTAGCTTGCCAAATCTGAATCGCAAAAAGTCTTGATTTGAAGTGGAGAAGAAGAAGAAGAAAAGAATATGCCTTGTGCTGGAGATGATTTGAGGTATCGAAGAACTTGGATGGCAGTCTGATGATGCTGAGAAGTAGGGGCTGTCATATATTGACTTAGTTACTGAATTGAAAAACTGATATCAGGACGAGTGTTGGTGAGGTAGATTAATTTTCCAACGAGTCTCCTATATGTAGTCGGGTCTGGGAGTAATTGGCCTGCATCATTTGAAAACTTGATATTTTTCTCCATTGGAATGTTTGCTGGTTTGGAAGCAAGGAGGCTAGCTTCGTGTAATATGTCTAAGGTGTATTTCCTTTGTGAAATATGAAATCCAGCCTGGGAGCGAGCGACTTCCAGTCCCAAAAAATACTTCAATTGTCCTAAGTCCTTGATTTTGAAAGATTTGTGAAGAAAAACCTTTACGGATTGAATTTTTGCAACATCATTACCTGCAACAATAATGTCATCAACCTAAATCAGTAAGGCGATAAATGTGTTATTATATGCCTTCATAAATAGCGAATGATGAGATGCAGATTGACAGTAGCCTACAGAATGTAAAGCAGATGATAGTTTGGCAAACCACTGACGATTAGACTGTTTTAAACTATACAAGATTTTAATAATTTGCATACATGGTTAGGATTAGAGCTAGAGATACCTAGAGGTAATTGCATGTAAACTTCTTCATCTAAAGTACCATGTAAGAATGCATTGTGGACATCTAGTTGATGAATATGCCAATGTTGAGATGATGCAATAGAGAGGAGTAATCTTATCGTAGTGAGTTTTGCAACAAGAGAATATGTGTCAAAATAATCAATACCTTTGATTTAAGTAAAACCCTTAGCTACTAAACATGCTTTATATCGTTCTATGGAACCATCGGCTTTATTTTTTACCTTATATACCCATTTGCACCCAACGGGTTTCTTACCATATGGGAGAGGTGTTAAAATCCAAGTGTTATTTTGATTGAGTGCTGCAATTTTAGATTCCATTGCAGTAACCCATCAAGAATGTTTAGCAGCCTGCTTATAAGTAGTAGGCTCTTGAATAGAGGAAATGGCAGCAACAAAGGCAAAATGTAAGTAGATAAACTATTGTAAGACAAAACAGAAGAAATGGGATATAAGGGGTTGGCATTGTATCTGTTACAACAACATTGCATTGAAAATCCTGCAGGTAAGCAGGGAGTTTTTTAGGTCTTGAAGATTTTCTTATATGTGAAGGGCCTACACTGTCAGAGGCATGGCTGGTGGTAGATACAATGTCCAAATTATTGTGGATAGGAGAATCACTAAGACTAACATTATTATGGATAGAAGAATGTGGAACACATGAGTGTCTTGCATGATGACTAGCATTATTATAAAGGAAAGCATCATCAAAACTCATAAAATCATAATCATTAAAATCATAAGAAGAAGTATTCGTAGAAGAAGAATGAAAAGAGATATAAGGAAATATATGTTCATAAAAAACAACATTTCTTGAAGTAAAAACGCCACGAGTATGTAAACCAAATAAAATATAGCCTTTAGTACCTAACTTAAAACCAATAAAAATACATTTTCGAGCCCGAGGGTCTAGTTTGGATCTTTGATGAAGTAAGGTAGAGGTAAGCAACCAAAAACCTTTAAATCAACAAAAGTAGGTGGCATGTTATAAAGCAATTCAAAAGGTGTTTTGATCTTCAAAAGAGGGGTAATTAATCTATTGATGAGAAAAGCGGCATGGCATAAAGCAAAAGACCAAAAAGATTTGGGAAGTTGTAAATGAAAAAGTAAAGTTCTAGTGACATTCAATAAATGTCTATGTTTTCTCTCAACAATGCAATTTTGTTGAGGGGTCTCGACATAAGAGGTTTGATGCAAGATTCCCAAATCAGAATAAAACTGAGGCATATTAAACTCAACACCATTATCACTTCATATGATTTTTACTTTTGCAGAAAATTGTGTTGAAACAAAATTTAAGAAGTTCTGTAGTGTAGGTCTCGCTTCTGACTTGGAGTGCATAAGAAAAATCCAAGTAAACCTTGTGTGATCATCAACAATTGTTAAAAAATAGGCTAAATACCACCCGTGGTCTCTTAACATAAAGGGTAACTTTTTGTGAAAACGGAGGAGGGATTTTTTAACTTTTTCTTAACGGAACTCCACTTAAAGGGTAATGCTGAAATTATTTAAAAAGATAAAGGACCAAATCGGGAAAAAAAAAGATAAAGGACTAAATCGTTAACTGAAATTAAGTTAAGGGACCACAGGTGGTATTTAGCCTAAAAAATATTTATAACCATCAATTGAAATGTCACTAATAGGGCCCCCAATATTAGTATGGATTAAATCAAAAGCGTGTAAAGATTGACTAGAACTTAAGGGAAAAAGGAGCCTAGAAATTTTTTCTAAATGACAAAAATCACAAATGACATTCTTATTTATTGAAATATAGGGAAATTATTTACACATCTGATTCAATACAGAAACAGAGGGATGGCCTAATCTTAAGTGCCATATATCAAAAGAATCAGACTTCAAGCTTAAAACATGTTTATTACAGGAAGAGATAGTGTCATCTAAAGAAATATCAATTGATAGAACAAGAGGAACTCTTTTGAGAATATAAAGATTGTTAAGATGCTCCACAATTCCAATCATCTTCAGGGTATGTGAATCCTGAAGATTGCAAGAATTTTTACTAAAAATCAGTTTACAGTTTAAATCAGTAGTTAACTTGGAAATAGAAATTAAACTGAATTGAAACTATAAACGATTTTTTAAATATTAATCACAAATTGTCTTTAAAACTGAAAACACTTAGGAAAGAAAATATTAATCTAATTGAAAATGTTAATGTTTTAAAGAATCAAAGTACTGAATTTAAAATAGAAAATACAAATTTGAAAACTAATATTACTGAACTTAATATAGAGAATGCAAATCTGAAAACTGATATTATTGAACTTAAAACAGAAAATGCAAATTTGAAAACTGATATTGCTGAACATAAGGCTGAAAATCTAACTCTAAAAAGTAATTATAGTTCAACATCAATTGAAAAATTCACATGTAACTCTGATAAGCATGAAGAAGTATTTCAAGATTGTATTGATAATGGTATGGAAAGAAGCAAGTAAGCATCTATGATTTATGGGGTTAGTAGGAATGGTAAAAGAGGAATAGGATTTCAAGAAAAAGTAATTGAATCTAAGTTTATTCCCTCTGATGATTTATGTATTATTTGCTATAAGAAAGGTCACAATAAAATATCTTGTCCTATGCTAACCACATGGAAAGACAAGAAATCTTTAAGATCTAACAAACCAGGATCCAACCAAATTTGGGTACCAAAAGATAAAATTGTTTATGTTGCAGATGTTCTAAGCAATCAAATTGAAACACCAGTCATGGTGCCTGGTCAATGGATGCTTGCAATATATGAAGGCAAAAAGGTCTATGTTCCAAGACTTAACAAACAGAAGCCAACTGACTCTGGTGGAAGAAGGATTGGTCAACACAATACATATCAGAACCAGAACCAAATGATGAACCAGAAATATCAGAGAAATCATACATACCAACAAAATCAAAACTGGCAGATAAATCACACATATCAATAGAAGAATCAGAATTACCATCAGAGAAATCCGATACATCAGCAGAAACAGAAGTGGCAGATTAAAAGTCAGAATCAGGAGACTTCTTTGAACCCTCCAATCAAATTCATGAAGACTACAAACCTGGATGGGAATTCAAATCCCTTCATCCAGACTCTCTAATCAGAGAATATACAAACTCAGAATCTGAAAACCAGAAAAGAAGAACTAAGAGGGTTTTCATAGTGAAACTGAAATTGTTAACATATAGGTGATATCTTTCTTTAAATTTAATTATTGTCTGATATTATGTTTACTGTGATAACAAGAAGCTTGATCATAAAAATGAAAGCTAGATAAGTATTTTGCAGGTTCTCAAGAATTTAAGAGAAATGATGTTTGGGATCTAGTACCTAGACCAAAGAAGAACATTATTGGAACCAAGTGGGTTTTCAGAAACAAGCTAAATGAAACAGGTGAAGTGGTCAGAAATAAGGCAAGACTTGTCGCACAAGGCTACAGTCAGCAAAAGGGCATTGATTACATTGAGACATTTGCTCCAGTGGCCAGGTTAGAAGCTATTTGTATCCTACCTTCTTTTGCTGCAAATAATAACATTACATTATTTCAAATGGATGTTAAAAGTGCTTTTCTAAATGGTTATATATGTGAAGAAGTCTATGTTAAACAACCCCCAGGTTTTGAAAGTTCTGAATTTCCAAATCATGTTTTTAAACTTAGGAAATCCTTGTATGGTCTAAAACAAGCACCTAATGCATGGTATGATAGACTTAGTAACTTCTTGCTTAAAAATAACTTTGAAAGAGGACAAGTTGAAAATACACTCTTTAGATGACATTCTTATTATTCAAATTTATGTTGATGACATTATTTTTGGATCTACTAATGGCATTCTTTGCCAAGAATTTTCTAAATTGATGCAGCTTGACTTTCAATTGAGTATATGATGGGAGAACTTAAGTTCTTCTTAGGGATACAAATTCAGCAAGTCAAAAAGGTATATACATTCATCAAACTAAATATACAAAAGAGCTTCTTATGAAGTTTAAGATTAGTAATTGCAAACCTATGGCTACACCAATGCACCCTACTTTACCTTACCGCTTCCAAACCTAACATCATGTTTAGTGTATGTGTATGTGCAAGATTTCAAGCTGACCCTAGGGAATCACATTTAACTGCTGTTAAAAGAATCCTTAAGAACCTAAAAGGCACTACCAACCTTACCTTGTTCTACAAGAAATCTCATAAGTACAAACTTAGTGGATACTGTGATTCTGATTATGCTGGAGATAAACTTGAAAGAAAGAGCACTAGTGGCAACTGCACATTTTTAGGTGACAACTTAATATCTTGGTCATGTAAGAGACAAAACACCATTGCAATGTCAACAGCAGAGACTGAGTACATTTCAGCAGTTGGCTGCAATTCTCAACTACTTTGGATAAAACATCAACTTGAAGACTACAACATCCTAGAATCTAACATTCCCATCTATTGTGATAACACTTCTGCCATTTGTCTAGCCAAAAACCCTATCTTACATTCTAGAGCTAAACACATAGAGATCAAACACCACTTCATTAGGGACTTTGTTCAAAAAGAGGTACTAAACATTCAATTTATAGACACTAAACACCAATGGGCTAACATATTCACCAAACCACTACCTAAAGATAGGTTTGACTTCATCAAGAAAAACCTAAACCTTACCTTCATACCTGAGTGATGTTTGTGATCACTTCAAAGTAGTTTAGTTTTACAATAGTTATTATATTTTCTTATATTATGTTATATTTATTTTATTTAAAAAAAAATAAAAAATAAAAAATAAAAAGAGAAAAAAAAATAAAATAAAAAAGAGAAAAAATAAAAAAGAAAAGAGGCGAAGTTTCATATTCAAGTCTTTTTGTCTGATGACAAAAGGGGGAGAATGATATTTGATAAAGTGGAGAGAAAATGATACTAAGACTTAGGGGGAGCCCTAAGTTAGGGGGAGTCAAAGAAATATAAAGAAAAGTTGTTATCAAAAATACAAGTTTTGTCATCATCAAAAAGGGGGAGATTGTTGGAACCAAGTTGGTTTTACATTTAGAGTTTTGATGTCAACAAAAGTATTTTATGAGAACAATATATTTGACTTCAAAGAGTATGAAAGAAGATTCATGTTTTTGAAGAAAATCTAAAATAAGATTTGATTCAAATTTATAATTGAAGAAAATCTTAAATAAGATTTGATTCAAAATTATAATTGATGAAAATCTAAAATAAGATTTGATTCAAATTTATAATTGGAGAAAATCTTTGACCATGTTGAAAAGAAAATATGGTCAAGATTTGAAGAAGATTTGAAGAATATTTGAAGAAGATTTGATTAAGATTTGAAGAATATTTGAAAAAGATTTAGTGAAGATTTGATTAACATTTAATGAAGATTTGAAGAATATTTGATCAACATTTAATGAAGATTTGAAGAATATTTGATCAACATTTTAATGATGATTTGAAGAATATTTGATCAACATTTAATGAACATTTGAAGAATATTTGATATGAAGAATTTACAAAGTCAATCTACACAAAATTGGAACAGAATCATTCTGAAGAATTTACAAAGTCAATCTACACAAAATAGGAACATAATCAATTTGAAGAATTTACAAACTCAATCTAAACAAGATACAATTCAGAATTAAATAAGGACTAAATTGAAGCTCAAATTTTCACTATAAATAGACACTCAAGGCTGAAGGAGAAAAGCATCAAAAAGTAGAAAAGAGTATAAGAACTCAAGCTCAAGATTCCAAATTCATCTTAGAATTCAAAGAGAGAAACACTTGTTCGAATGATAAATATTTTCTAAGTGTTCTTTTCTTAGAATGTGAGAGTATTATTATTACTATCAGTTTTGCTAGAAGCAACTACTCAAGTTTCAATCTCTTGTATCCAACCCGATAGTGGTCTTCTTCAATCTGGGGTTGTCAGGTTGTTAGGAGAAGACTTGACTTGTAGGGTCAAGGTGGTGTTGTTCCTCAAAAGTCTGGGGTTGTCAGGCTGTTTGGGAAGACTGGCTTGGAGGGTCAGGTGCTTTGTAATTCAAGGTTTTTGAATTAGTGGATTAAAGCCTTCTAAATGAAGGGACTGGATGTAGCCAAGTTAGTGGTGAACCAGGATAATTCTACGCGTCAAATTATTTATGCTTTCATTGCTTGTTGCCTCTTAATCTTATTGCTTCTAATCCAAGTAAGTCACCAAAACCAAACTAATTTTTAATTATTTATAAATTATCAAAAAGTTATCAACCTTGTGCAAACACAATTCAACCCCCCTTCTCGTGTTCGCACCTTCAGAAGGTTGAGGAAGCGAACCATTGATGAATTGGATCTCGTTCTTTGAAGAAAGTGCGCGTTTCATTGCTCGGCTCCAATTTTAGTAGTTCGAATCGTTCAACGGTGGGGCGACCAAAACAACGTTGGGATTCTCGTCGGGGTGAAGGTAATAAGGGCTCCGTGGATTCAAAGTGGCATCTTTTGATTTAGTGGAGTCTTGTTGAATGGAGCTTTGTTGATCAGAAGAGGAATCATCGTTGTCAATCTCCATGAGAGACGATATGAGGAATTGAAAGGATTAGGGTTTGGAAAGGGTGAATTTGCGGGAAACACAAAAAAGCATGAAAAATTGGTTTAATCTGATACCATATTACTTGTAAATCAAGAAGAGAGTTTATTGAATAATATCTTGATTATTATTATTAGAATCAATTAAAATACAAGAGAATGGGGTTTATATATATAGAACCCAAACTGATAGTAAGGTACAAAATACAACTAACTAAACTGAAATATAGCTAACAACTAACAAATTATATTGACTAATAATTTGGGTGGGAAATTCCTAGGTGATTTCGAGGTAGCCCTCCAAATACCGGGAGCTACAATGTAACACACGTATACCTCGACTGTCGCGTATATGTGTCTTAAGTTGAGTTGAAGGAATCTATGAGGACAAGGCCAATTTGAATTGTCCATCCAATTGTGTGGTGGCATAGGATCAAGCCTCCTAACCAAATACCTCAAGTTAGAATGGTACCAAATTGTGAAGGAGTAGAGTCTAAGCTCATGCATAACATTGTATTTTCTTGTGATTGTTTTGTTATGATTAATGTGTTTCGAAAGTGATAATAATTTATCTTGGATGATATGACAATATATTGATTTTTTTGAGTGATTTTGACATTATAATGTGATATTATTTTTCTTGAATATTTTAATATATCATGATGAGTTATGATACGATCTATTATGATTGTTTGTGTTGTTTTCTTACTTATATTATACTATCAAAATGATTTCGAAACTCACCTCCTTCGTTGTTTGTGTTTGATTGGTTTCGTCATGTGTTTGCGAAATCGCAGTTATTACAGGTTAATGAGTCTTGAAGTTCAAGTTTAGGAGAAACTCCGCTCTGATAGGTGATACCGAGAATAAGAGTTTTAATTTTTATTTAATTAGAAACGACTTTTTGTATGAAAACCTTATAAGTACTAGTAAATTTTTGGAATTAAATTAAGAAATTATAGTTAAATCAAGTTCATTGAGATTGCACTATTTTAATTGAAGAATAAAGTTTGAATTGTTCCATGTGTCTTTTGAGAAATGTGATATCCTAAATTAGTTACAAAAGTTTTTATTTCCTTGAAAACTAATTTTCTTTATCCGCTGCGTTTTTTTTTATAAAAACTATAGTATAAATTAGGCTAAATACCACCCGTGGTCCTTTAACTTAATTTTAGTTAACGATTTAGTCCTTTATCTTTTTTTTTCTCGATTTGGTCCTTTATGTTTTTAAATAATTTCAGCATTACCCTTTAAGTAGGGTTCCGTTAAGAAAAGTTAAAAAATCCCTCATCCGTTTCAGAAAAAAGTTACCCTTTATGCTTTGGAAATATTTCAGAAAAATGTTCAAAGTTTGTTCTAAGTTTGGTAGTAGGATTGATTCTTTAAAACTGAAGCTATGGGGTATTTATACTTCATAGACATCACTTCAGATCAGTGACAATCGTTCCTAGAGGTTTGATGAACATATGCAATGATCCAGATGAGAGATTTTTTTAACTTTTTCTTAACGGATCCCCATTTAAAGGGTAATGCTGAAATTATTTAAAAACATAAAGGACCAAATCTGGAAAAAAAAAAAAAGATAAAGGACTAAATCGTTAACCGAAATTAAGTTAAGGGATCACGAGTGATATTTAGCCTATAAATTATTATATACGTTATTTTGGGGTTTAAGGTGTCATATTAGTGGTATCAGAGTCAAGTTTTTTCAATCAGACCGAGTGAGTCAAGTGTTGGTTCAGTGTTAGTCAAATGTCAGGATGACACACACTTCATCTTTATTCAGTTTTTTTTTATTTGGTTGGTTATGTTGTTAAAATGGGTTTAGGTTTGAAATGGAGTAATGATGTTTAGACAGAGATGATGGTTTCATGAGGGTTTGCAAAGTTTTCTGGCGCTCTACATTTTTCATCTATGCGTTTCTACATTTTTTGTTTCTTCTCCTTTTTTTTTTTCTTCTGAAAACTCCTTTCCCGATTTGATTTTTCCCCCTCAATTTATAGGCTAAAATGATGAATCTTTATATCCAGGAATTAAAATTGATTTATAGTTTTTTTTATTTATTGTTTTGTAGCATAAATCAGGTAACCTCAAATAAATAAGGAAATAATTGACCCATATTTTTAATTGATTGCATAAATGGAGAACATTATAGTTTCATTTGGAAGAAGATGGAAATGAGTGCAATTGAAAACAAGGGAGCAGGGGCGCTTGCTTACCCAAAATCACATTTGTTTCTTTTTTGTGTTAATTATATTTTATTCTCTTATTTGTTTATTAAATTTTTGTTTTATTATTTTTGTTCTTAAATATAATGTGAACATTCATATAAATATGAATTGAAAATTGGATCAAATTTATAAAGTGATTACTTTTTAGATTTTATAACAATAATAATTGTAAAATGTTGAATTAAACATATTATTACTTTAATAGGCCGAAAAAAATTAGGGTACTACAAAAATTATAATGATCAATTGTTTATTTAAAGTTGAGATATTTTTATAAATTTCAAAAGTTTTGTGGCAAATACGAAAATTTAATTTAGGCCAAAATTGAAATTTTAAAAAAGACTTTTAGAGAAACATATAGGATCAAAATTATAAATTTGAAAAAATAATATGGACTATTTTATAATTCATGTTATAAATATAATTGTCTGTGGATGTTCATTTCTTAGTCTTCCACTTCCACTAATAAATAAGACTTTTATTGTATTGTAAGGACCCACCTGAGAAGAGAATAACACCACAATTTCATCTATCATTTTTGTTCTTGCTCTTTTAATTTATTTCCAATCAGCATGAGACTGTAACCAACTGAGATAACTTTATATATAGTTTGATTGTTATTGCTCTACATTAGTTTAAATTATCTAGAGACGAAATGTGTTTTGTTTTTATAAACAAGTCTATTGTCATTTTATTTAGAAGATACCCTCTTTTAATTCATGATTTGTCAATTCACAATTTGGTTTTTCGTTGAAGACTTCAAAATTTGTCACATTTGACTTCATATATTGACTTGTAATGGTCATTCTTCCTATTCATATATTTCATGTATTATATTTTAAATAGTTCTTGTGCAACAAATGGAAAAAGTAACATTGTGTACTTTCTAGTTGAGTCGTGTTGTGAATTAGCTGGAAATACTATGAGACATAATAGTTGATATTCCATACTCTAATAATGCATATACACGTGTATTTTTTGGAGTTATACTTTTGGATGGTTAATATTACATGCAACTATTTGGATTTTGACTTGTGTTTCTATAACTCTTCTTATTCCACAATTTTTGTGATTATGTGACAAATAGGTGAAAAATGAATAATCACGTGTAGATGTAGTTAGAATTGAGTAGTTATCTAATTATGTTATTGATGTCTATATTTTTTTAATCTTAGTTATGACTTGTAATGACGTTTCTCTTGCTATAATTTTATTTTCATTTTTATCCATTTTTATTTTATGTTTTTACAAATTTAATAATTTATCTAATTTACTTAATTTTATACTCACATGATATTATTAAGTATATCGAATCTTACGAAATTTGAGTTTGCAATCCTTGATATCTCTTGATATCTCTGGAAAGAATTATTTACTTTGGACACAAGACATTGAAATTTATTTAAATGCAAATAATTTTAGTGATACTATAAAAGAAGGAAATAAAACAATTAATTAAAAAAAACAAGAACAATGAGATTTTTTGGACACCATCTTCGTGAATCTTTTTAAAATGAGTACCTCACGATAAAAGACCAATTATCATTTGAAACAATTTAAAAAATAGATATAACCACTAAAAAAACACTATTATTCTCTCAAAAAGATATTATTTAAAAATGAATTACAAGAGAAAGAGAATCAAAAGATAAATATGACCACTAGAAAATTATTATTCTTTTTCTTATGTAATTCCTATTTAATTCAAATGGCAACTAAATAAATCTTATTCTCCTTTGTGTTGAGTGAAGAATACACTTTGAGAACCAATAAAGAAATCAATAAGTTGTGTAATTAAATTCAATAGAAAACACACTTGTTACCAAATGTTTTTGCTTTGTAAGATATTGTTAAATTTATGGGAGTAATTAATTACATATTGATTATAAATGAGTTATATATATATATATATATATATAAAAAGAGATAATTTATATATTTAATGATTTAAGATTGTGGAGTGAAAATAAATATTTTAGTAGTTGTTGTCGAATTTTTTAAGAAGTGGTATCAAAATTTGATGAGGAAAGTCTTCATGTTTGTATAATTGAAATAATGTTTGAATTTAAGTGAGTAATTGATTTCCCATTAATTATAAATGAAATGTAATGAATATATAAGAAAACTGACCAATACATCTGGTTTGAGATTTTAGGTGGAGAGGTCTCAAAAAATATCCCGTGATTAAATTATAGTTATTTTATATTATTTTTATTTACTCTGGTTTATACTAGTTAATTGTAATTAAGAAAACCTTAAAATTAATAAGCAAAAAGCACATGAGGAAACTAGTCTCATGAATTAACAACGGGTTCCAATCGTGCTTGCCGTAGGAAATCGAATCGGTTATAGGAATGATGGCTCCGCAGTTTCTTCTTCCTTTGATTTCAAATAATAGCTTCGAGTTGGTTCATTCATCCGCTCGCAGAATTTCGATCGTTTCTTTGCAGGTTTATGCTAGGGTTTTGGTTTGGGAGATAATGAAGATAAAAGATTGTGGGGTAAGTCTTATTATTTTAATAAAAATTAATTTCAAAATTACAATAATATATATATTTCTATTGTTTGATGATCCATTTGAAAATTATACACAACACACCAATTCAATTATTATGTTTGCGGTCATGTTTCAATTGGAATAACCCATTTCACAGGCAAACTCTATAAACAAAGTCTTCAATGAAAGTCATCTGTGAATAAGACTTGAATTTGTAGATCATATGCTTCTTGTTGTTGTTTGTAGAAGCTATTTTTACATTAAAGCCAAATTGTTTTTGTATAAGCTACAAGCTATTTTTATAAGCTTTCCTGAAAAGCTTGTGAAAATTAGTTGAAAACAACTTATAGGTAGGTCATACAAATTAGTTAAAAACAACTAATAGGTAAGTCATAAAAATTAGTTGAAAACAACTTATAGGTAGGTCATAAGCGGTTTCCATAAGCTCTTCCAAATAGTCTCACAGGTACGGATGTTAGTAGATAAGTTCAAATAAGTCAATCCAGACAGGCTTAATTGACTTTGAAACATTGTTGTTGATGGGCGATTTTCGACGACACTGATTTAAAATTTGATAAACTTTAGGTTTTTTAATTGAATCTTAATCGGTCAAACAAAATTATCTTGTAAAGTGAGGGATGTCCATAACTTATAAGCACTACTTAGGCCATAAATGTAGGTGATGTGAGACAAAACCTACCACTTAAACCCATGGGGACCCAACACATTAAGGGTGTGTTTGGATAGAGGGTTTTCGAGGGGAATAATAATATTTTTTCTTAATATTTATTTATCTCTTTTAGTCTTTTATACATATTAAATTTGTATGTTTGTAAATAAATTTCTTTTATATAACTTTTTTATGTTTCAGAGTAAAATAAATATTTTTGAAGTTAACATAATTTTGCATATTTTACTAAACATTTGTTGGAAAAATAAAATCTAAATTTATTAAAGGGTATTGTAGGATTAATAGTATTAAATGTGGTAAAATTAGTTATTTGCTTATATTTTATGTTGCTTATATTCGAGACCAGAAGTATGAGAAAAGTGACTCATATTATCATATACCCAATATCTTAAGTTTTGAGTGAAGATGTAATATCTAGGTCTCTTGATAGTCCTGCGCATTAGCCTGATGTTTTCAACAGTTCCCCAGTCTCCAAAGCAAAAGTGTTCACTTGAAAGAAAACGAGTCAGTTGAGATTTGGTCAGCATACCATGTTTTAAGCTGATTAGACTAGATTAGACACCACACACTTGTTGATTTTATTTTTTTGGAATTTGCATTAATTAGTAGCACATGAGAAGACTTGGACTAAGCCGTCTCAATTGAATTTGAAATTTGATAAAATGAAAATGATGATTGAAGACAAATCCATACAAACACAATGGAGAACCATCATAAGGTGCTAATGTTAATGGTGTATACTTTCTTCTTTTCCTCCACACCATCTTTCTCTAAACAAAACACTTTTACTACTATTGTTCCAAATCAGTTTATCCAATATAATGACACCCTTGTTTCTGCAGCAGGAACCTTTGAAGCAGGTTTTTTCAACTTCGGAGATCCTTAACGCCAATACTTTGGTATATGGTACAAGAGGATGTTACCAAGGACTATTGTCTGGGTTGCCAACAGAAATAATCCAATACAAAACTCAACTGTAATACTGAAACTCACTCATCAGGGAAGCCTTGTTATTCTTGATGGCTCCAGAGGCGTAATCTGGTCCTCCAATTCATCAAGAATCCAGTCAAAATCAGTTGTTGTGAAGTTGTTGGATTCAGGAAACCTTGTTGTGAAAGATGCAAACAGCAGCAGTGAGAATGGGAAGGTCTTGTGGGAATCCTTTGATTATCCTGGTAATACTTTCCTTTCTGGAATGAAGCTGACAAGTAATTTACTTACGGGTCCGTATAAATATATCACATCTTGGAGAAGTCCTAATGATCCTGCTGATGGAGACTTTTCGTATCGGGTAGATACTCACGGTTTTCCTCAACTGATTGTTGCAAAGGGAACAAAACTTCTGTATAGAGCAGGGTCATGGAATGGATTTCTTTTCACTGGTTTTTCTTGGCAAACGCATGGAATCTATAATCTCTCATTCGTGGTCAATGACAAGGAAATCTGTTATCGATATGAAATTATGAGCAGTTCAATTACTTCTAGAGTGGTGCTAGATTCCTACGGATTTCAACATAATTTTCTATGGTTAGATATGACCGAAAATTGGAAGGTTACGGTTACTCGTCCTGCAGAACATTGTGATCATTATGCCTTTTGTGGTATCAACTCTAACTGCAACATTAATGACATCCCAATATGTGAATGTTTGGATGGTTTCATACCAAAATCTCAAGCAAAATGGAACTCATCAGATTGGTCTGGTGGGTGTGTAAGGAGAACAAAATTGAATTGTGTTAATGGAGATGGATTTTTCAAGTACAAAAACATGAAATTGCCAGACACGTCATCATCTTGGTTTGACAAGAGGTTGAGCCTTGAGGAATGTAAGACAGTGTGTTTGAAAAACTGTTCTTGCATTGCATATGCAAATTTAGATGCCAGATATGGTGGGAGTGGCTGCTTGCTTTGGTTTGATGTCATTGTGGACATGACGAAACATGTAGACCAAGGGCAAGACATTTACATACGTCTCGCATCCTCAGAATTAGGTAATTTCAACATTCACTGTTGAAATCGTGTGACAATTATGGGTGTCAGTGAGTCGGAGGTGAGCCAAATACTTGAAGCTTGAACTTGGCTTATGAAAAAAATTGAATACTCAAGCTTGACTCATTCATTTAAATGAGCCTAAAAGTTTGATTTGAGCTTTGCATATGTTATAAAATAATAAAGTTTGAGCTTGTTTTGCTCATTTATAACTTAACTATTTTCATATTTATTTATGAAAATTTTACTTAAATTATTTTCTAAGCTTATTGATATAGTATTAATTTTTTTTAATATTATATGATAATCTACAAATAGAAATTTGTGCATAACGTTTTCATATATATTTGATGATATATAAAGGAGCTATTAACGCTCTGTTAATGTCGAGTTTGACTCACTTAAATAAGTCTTATATTAAGCTTGAGTTTATTTATTTAATTAAATAAATGAGCTTAATCGAGCATTTAACGAGTTAGTTCACATATGATTGAGCTCATTTACATCCCTAGCGACAATAATGAAATTCTTTTTCACTATTAAGATTATGAACCAATCTCTAAATTAAAGTTGTTCTCTATAGATTCCTTATTTCTTTGTATTATTTTTTTATGCTTTTCACTGCTTGTTGACTGACTTTTTCTTCAACCCTGGTTAGATCATATAAAGAATAAAAGGAACTTGAATATGAAGAAGCTTGTCGGGACTTTCGGAGGAGTTATTGCTTTCATCTTAGGACTTACAGCTCTTCTATTGGCCTCATCAAGATTTAGGAAGAAGCTTGGTAAGCCAAGTGAAAATTTATGATATGCTCCAAAAGTCCAGTATTATAATAATCATAATGTAAACAGAATTAGTTTAGTAAATTGAAACAAGTATTCTTCAATTCTAAATTTTGATTGTTGTTTCACCAATGTCCCTTTCCTTAGTTACAATAAACAACTGAAATTGTTAATTATTGGTAATTTTATATATTTGTATCTTACATCATATCAGGATATATAAAAAAGTTAATTCAGTGGAACCACAAGGAGGAGAAGAAAGAAGATGACTTGGCAACAATATTTGATTTTTCAACCCTCATTAATGCCACAAATAACTTCTCTAACAAATACAAGTTAGGTGAAGGTGGCTTTGGACCGGTATACAAGGTAAAACCTGGGTTACTATACCAAGTTAATTTCTCACCTTAATTCACGAAGTTCAAAAGGTACTAAAATTTCCAAAATTATTACTAGGGTATATTGGCATATGGACAAGAAGTTGCTATTAAGAGACTTTCTAAAACATCAGGACAAGGAATTGAAGAGTTCAAAAATGAAGTAAAATTGATGGCAACACTTCAACACCGTAATCTTGTAAAACTTCTTGGTTGTTCAATTCAACAAGACGAAAAGCTGTTGATCTATGAGTTCATGCCCAACAGAAGCTTGGATTTCTTTATTTTTGGTTTGAACTTTCACAACAACCAAATTAATTTATTGATTTCAATTATACATTTTCCAGAATGTGGTTCTCATGCTAACTTCAAAATGTGATTTTGTTAGATAATACGTGAAGTAAATTACTAGATTGGACTAAGCGCTTGGAAATTATTGACGGAATTGCTCGGGGGCTGCTGTATCTCCATCAAGATTCTACACTAAGAATCATACATAGAGATCTCAAGACAAGCAATATTCTTCTTGATACTAATATGATCCCAAAGATATCAGATTTTGGTTTAGCCAGATCATTTATGGAAGACCAAGCTGAGGCTAATACAAATAGAGTGATGGGAACATAGTAATTTCTACTTATTTATTTCAATTTAAGGCTTAAATAACTCTGTAGTCTTTGTAACGTTCATTGACTTCAGTTTTAGTTTCTACAAAACATTTTTGTCAATTTGAATTTCTAAAATGTAGGAAAGATTATTTTTTTGTCCTCAGTAATTCTGGTTTTAGTCTTTGGTAATATTTTTTCACATTGGAATATGTAGACCATGTCCATATTCAATTTAGTTCTTAGTATAGAGACTATACATGGACTATGTTCAATATATGGACAAATATTAGAAGGATTGATTTCAGGACAAATATGGACTATGTTTCAGGCATTAATACTGATAAGAATTTTTTAGGGACTATATACTAGAAAGTTATGTTTACTAGTATTGTATGTTATAGGTACTGAAAAGTTATTTAAACCTTCAGTTCTGCTTTGTCTCAACCCCCTTTAATATCTTGTTTTTTTTTTCCTAACTTCAGTGTTTTTTCTTGCAGTGGATATATGCCTCCAGAATATGCCGTGCATGGATCTTTCTCGTTAAAATCTGATGTTTTTAGCTTTGGAGTTGTTGTACTTGAGATAATTAGCGGTAAGAAGAATCGCGGTTTTTGTGACCCTCAAAATCATCTAAACCTTCTTGGCCATGTAAGTTTTGAAGTGTATATGCTTTCCTTATACCCCTTTTTGTCTCTAAATCTTCTGGAAAGTAAGATATTCAAAATGAATACTAATTCATATCACAAAGAATAGTGGAAAGCATAAATTGAGCTTTACTCTTGTAACTTTCATGTCATTTTAGGCATGGAGACTATGGATCGAAGAAAGGTCACTGGAGTTAATAGCGGACATATTATATGATGAATCCCTATCTTCAGAAATAATACGATTTATTCATGTGGGTCTATTGTGTGTACAACAAAAACCTGAAAATAGGCCAAACATGTTATCGGTGGATTTTATGTTAAAGGGTGAAAAGTTACTCCCAAAACCAAGTGAACCCGGATTCTACGCAGGAAGAGATAATACAATTAGCACAGGATCTTCTTCGAAAGGGTGTTCAGTAAATGAAGCTTCAATCTCATTGTTAGAGGCCAGATAGAACGCCACTATGACACTTATTTGGATCAAATACCGTTCAAATGTGCAAAAATTTGGTTTTGGCAAATATAAACATAAATAGAGCATATAATACTCCTTTGTTGTACATGTGTAATTTTATGTTAGTATGATTCTAGATAAATTCCTATAGAAAAAAGCATAGTTCAAAAATTTGTTTGAAAGTAGATATTAGTGTATCTGGGCTATGATTTTGTGACATTATCTGGTACTTTTAATCAATTATTGTAGCAATGTAATAGAATTTTAAAGGGAAAACTGAAATTTCACATGGGCTACTTGCTTACTCCAAATTGAACATGTGCTGACCATTTTAGAATCGCTTGGTATCCTTTTTTTTTTTATATCTGAAATCATTTGGTATCTGAAATCTCCTTTTGTAGCTTATGGAATGTGATTGTTTGTATGGAACCTTGGCAGATGCTGCAACATGCCCCCTTGTTTTAGTACCCTGACTTTAGTTTTTTCTTCATGATTGCTTTGTAAGAATATAAGATATGATGGTGTTCATCAGTTGCTATAAATTGAATGCAATCTAACAGAACTATATCTTATATGCAGCATGTTTATGACTAAGGCAAACAACTAAAAACCATGAAAGGATCATAACTAGAGGTTAGGATTATGGTGTATAAGATAAGATACTACTAAACTACTATGAACATAGCATTATGCATAGAGGACAAGCTTTTCGGTATGAAGGAAAAATACAACTACTTTAGCTTGAGTTATCTCAACTAATGGGGTTTGAATCACTATAGTGCTATCAAGCCTATCATCATTCTTATCTAATTTTATTACAAATTTAAGTCATAAGAGAAATGAGAAATGGAGAATAGGAAATTGAATTATATTGATTATTGAGAGAATCATTTACATCAAAGGTTATATAAACTTATCTAGTCAATTAGATAAAACAATTAATTAGTGTGAAATAATTAACTAATCAATTTAACTAACAAACCAATCTAAGATATCTAATAAATTTTGTGATAAGATACACCAATAGACTTTGAATCACTCAAAATAAATATTTTTTTGAATCACTAAACTATCATTAGGGGTGTTCATGTTGCAAAAACTAAATTGCATTGAATCAAATTAATGGTTTGGTTCAGTTCTTGAAAACTATTTTCAATCAAGTTCAGTTCTGAAAAGATTTGAAACTGGTTTATAAATATAAACCAATTTATTATTTTGAACAAATATTTAGTTAAAATTGGTTTCGAGTTAGTTTTTCAGAAAAAGAATTTTGAAATTATTTTGATAAAAAAATATATGTTTTTTTTCGACAAAAATAGATGTAAAAATTGTTCCGATAAAAAAAAAATTGAAAAAAAATTCGAAATTATTTTGAAATTTTTTTTAATTTTTTTAAGTAAAATTGATATAAAAAATTTCAAGTAAAATGTTTCGAAAAAAAAAATCGAAAATTTTTCAGGAAATAAATATTTTCGACTTCTTTCTCAAAAAAATTTCAAAAAAAAATGATTTAATTTTTTTTTTCAAAAAGAAAATGTTCCAATATTTTCTATATTGTTTTTCGGAAAAAACAATTAAGAAAAAAAATCTTTATCGAGATTAAAAAAAATTTTAAATTGGTAAACTGATTTTTGAATTAAGTTTGGTTAACTGAATTATTTTAAATATGTTGCGCAATTCATGAACCATTTAATTGGTTTGACTTTTTTTGATAAAGTGCAATCTAATTTATGATATGATCTAATTAACTATATATGTTGTACACTCCTAAGTATCATTAACTTTTAATCCATGAAAAAAATAAAAGTAACTCTTAGTCCATGATATAAATGGTGCTGATTTTTTAGTTTATATTTTGTTGATTAATTTCATAATTCAAGCTTGAAGTAGTTGGATTGCAACTAAACTGGTATTTTTGGGGTAATGGTATAGTTTGGAGTGATATCATCTAAGTTTGATGATGGAGTGCTATCCAGACATCCTTTGGTATATGATTAAATTAGTTTTGAATGATTGCTGTTTGATCCGTTGAGAAGGAGTATTTAGGATTGGAGTAAGGAAGTAGATTTCTTTTCATCGCGTCGATGTCTAGTATTAGTGCCTCCTGTTGTTGTAATAGAAAATGTAAAAAAAAAAAAGAGAGATTTCAAAAATTTGAGATTAAAAAGTTTAATTTTAAAATAAAAAAATTATTTTTGTGAATATGATAAAATAAAAAAATTAAAATTACAATTAAATTAATATTAATTAGCTTTTGTTTTACTCAAACCTCGTTGAAAGATGGGGTATGTGGCTGATGTTGTAGATTAGATGGAAGAAGTTCTGCTATTCAATTAGTAGATAGGTGTCTCTTTATTATTTGGTGTATTGTGTTGTTCAATCTTTTCTATTTACTACATTAAATTAGGAGTGTATGTATTTTGGTATTAGGCTCTGCTGTTTAAAGTAGATTATCAGTGGTGTAATCTGAATTTTGGTGTTTTTATATTCTGCATCTAGCACTAGAGCAAATGATTAAGTGTCTTCTTTAACCCTTCATATTCATAAAAGGTGGGGAGAGTGATTACTAATGATATTGAGCTACATGACTTAATAAAGTGATTTAATAGTAAAAAATATCTTAAAAAAATAAATTAGGACAACTTAATCTCTATTAAACTGCCATAAAAAATTTGTTTTAAATAGGATAATTAAGTCTTTAATAATAATTAAAATGTGATAATTTAGTCCTTATAATAAAAAAATCCATAATTAATTTATTCTACGTTAGTTCGTATCAACTAATGTAATTTTTTAATTTGGTTTTTAGTAGGTTGAAGTGTAGTTTTATATTCATAAGTTGCAAACTTTTTTTTGGTAGAATAAGTTCTACTCTAACAATACATCATTGTTATACAATTAAATTATTGTTATTTTTTCGAGTTATTTAAATTGATTTACTCATATACGATATTTTAGTTTACTCACTTGATTCTCTTAAATAAAATATTGTCTATTGCATCTATATCTTGATATTAGGTTGCATTGGTGAATAAGTTATTATTATGATCGTCAAACAATAATTCAATTTTGATAAGATGAGATTGCAGAAGATGATGAAGATATATGTGAGTATGTTTTAGAGATTTGATGTTGTTGGAGATGAAATTTTGAATTTATGTGAAAATTTAAATTTTGATTTTGATAAAAATCTGAACTTATGTAAAGATGAATAAGACCTCTACCAACATATTTTTTTTAGAAAACTGACAATATTATTAATTAAGTTGGAAAAAAAAAACTTAAAAGATTAAATTAATATTAAGTTAGAAGAATACAAGAGTAATTTTGTTTAAAAGAAATTAGAAATACACGAGAATGGAGAAAGTGGCTTCACCATTAATTATGAACCTAAAGCAATGGAGCACTAAAATCTGCCGCCTTCGCATGCAACTTTTACACACAGATAAATATGATCGATCATGTTTCGTATATACCATTTGATTAGATTGCTTGCTTAATTAATTCCTAGAAAGTTAAAGCATGAGTTAGAGTAAGTGGCGGTGTGTGTGCTGTTAATCGAAAATAAGGGGTGAGTACAATGTGCGTTACACGTGAAGTCAAAGTCCCACATCGAAAGATATAGTGATATAGGAAAAATTGGGTGCTATAAGAATAGAAGAGTGGACAAAGTTAAAGATATGATCCTTCAGGCAGTTACGGGGATATGAGGAGTGGTCGGGTCTCACAATAAATATGTGAGTTGGGTGTTCGCCCCAAGCCTGGTTACGACAATTGGGCACTCTCCTTTAATCAATCTGATCCCTAACCTGAAGGCCAAATTAAATTAGTAAATAGTTTTAAATTTTATTTACCAATTTTATGTAATATTTGCATGTCTTAATATTTTTTGACAGGAAATATGTTTTCTATAAAATCCAATTTGATATTTTTTTTATTGAAAGATGATAAATGTTATCATAAACTTTTGATAATCTTAGAATTTATATCAATGTAACGCTCTTAAGAAGCATATTAAAATTTTTTATATCAATTTATACATGATGTATGTGATAGTAATTATTAGTCCAACGAAATTCGTTTAATATGACATTCTTAACAGACATATCAAAAGTTTTTTATCAATATCAAAATTTATACCGTTAAATGTTATTAGTGTCAAGTGACCCTAATCTTATATTATACCTGCACTAAATCATTAAATAAACTTCGCCATTAATTTTTAATTTTATATTAGAAAACTAATATCAATAATTATGTCATGCCTGCATCATAGTAAGGAACATATTGCTCCTTAACTATACTGGCCTACAATTTAATGAACCTCTATCCTTGAGGTACCATGCTAATCCTTAATTGCAATCTGAATTTTCTTCTCTATTATTCAATTGGACAACTGTCATATATGATATTGTATTATTAATTAACTTGGACTCGCTCACTCTATTCTTCAAATCAATGTTTTATGAAAAGTCACATGGAAGCTGTTTGATGAAATGCACATGAAAGCTAATAACCACACACAACAAACCATCATCATAAACACAATGCATAGAGATTCTCCAATACAAAACTCAACATCAATTCTAAAACTAACATATCAAGGAAGTCTTGTTATAATAGTTGACGATTCTACGAGCGTTGTGAGGTCGTCGTCCAATGAATCAACAATTGTGGTGAGACCGGTTTTGAAACTGGTCTTGCAGCTTTTAGATTCAGGAAACCTTGTGAAAGACGAATAGAAGATTTTGTGGGAGAGTTTTGATTACGTCCTGGAAAAGTGTTGATGATCCTTCTCTTGGCGAGTTTTCTTATCACAGATGCTCATGGATTTCCCCAACTAGTTACTTCAAAGGGAGAATATTTATTTAGTAGAGGAGAGTCATGGAATGGTTATGCTTTTGGTGGAGTTTCATGGCTAAGGAATCTTAAGTTGTTCAAATTTCCACTAGTGTTCAATGATAAAGGAGTTTCTTATGAGTATGAAACATTGATAAATGAAACTATTACTAGATTATGGCTCAATCCTTTGGGTTATGCGCAAAGATTGGTATGGTCAGATAAGAAAAGAGATTGAGAGATTATATCGACTCGTCCAATGGATCAGTGTGAATATTATTCAAGCTGTGATGCTAATTCTATTTGCAATATTACAAACTCTCCAAGAACATCTCAATGCTTGGAAGGTTTTATACCAAAGTACAATGAAAAGTGGAATTCTTTAGATTGGTATGGTGGATTTGTTAGAAGAATAAGATTAAGCTGTAGTGGAGATTGGTTTCTAAAGCATTCAGGAGTAGAGTTGCCAGATACATCTTCTTCTTGGTTTGATAAGAGTTTGAGTCTTGAGGAATGTGAGAAAATGTGTTTGAAATTTTTTTCTTGTACAGCATATGCAAATTTAGATATTAAAAGTAACAGTGGTTGCTTGCTTTGGTTTGGAAACATAAGGGACTTGACATAACATATAGACCAAGGAACGAGAAATTTTCATAAGACTTGCAGCTTCAGAGTTGGGTATTTTCACTTTTCTTAAATCACTTTTTTGGGTTAATTTACTTTTTAGTTTAAGTATTATGCAATTTTTCAAGTTTTAGTCCCTAAAAGAATTTCTCATTTTTAATTCCTTAAACATATGATTTAGTTGTTTTTTATTTCATTGCGGATATGATTTTAGTTCATTTAGAATTAGTTTATGTAAGATGTAGTTAATGTGATTTTAGTCATTGAAATATGACATCATTTTTATTTTCGATTTTTAAATTATTTTATATGTAGTAGGGACTAAAAGCGGAAAAAATTCACGTTATTGGCCGTAGAAATTTGTGATGTATTGACATACAAGAACGTTAGACACAATACTGATGACGCATGTTGAATGAAACTCACATGTCGGACACTCGAACGTACTTTCAATCTAAAATGTCAATGCTACATTTACAAAATAAACCCATCTTTTTTTCATTTCAGTCATGAACAGCAGAAATATCTGAACATCTGCATTAAGTTGACCTTCTACAATCAAAATATACATTTGATGATTTAAAGTTGAATGCATGCAGCTCTTGTAATATACATTTATAGTTCCTAAATTGCAATCTTTTTGTTGCTTGTTTGTTCATGGTGAATGCTTTATTATTCCACAGAACATAGAAGAAATAAGTGGAGCTTTAACAACAAGAAGCTTGCAGGGGCACTAGGAGGAATCATTTTATTCATCATGATTCTTGTTCTGGCCACATTTATATATATAAAGAAGAAGAAGAAGCTTGCAAAGTCAGGTGAATTTAAAGTAAACTTATGATATACTCCAATATTAGAATGAGGAGAAGTTTTCAATTCTCTTGTCACATTCATGTTCCTCCAAATATATTTTTAGTTATAACCAATTGGTATCTCCTACCATTTTAGGGATGCTAAAAATATTTTATAGGAAAAAGGAAGATGTACAGTTATCAACCATATTTAATGCCACAAATCACTTTTCAGACACCAACAAGTTAGGACAAGGTAGTTTTGGACCGGTATACAAGGTAGTTAAATTCATTCAAATCGAGGAACTTGTTTACTGATTTCGTTTGTTCCTATACATTTTTCTATGATTCTTTAATTTTCTTCATTCCTAAGTTTTAAAATTTCTCCAAAATTATTTATAGGGAATATTGGAAGATGGAGTAGATATTGCGATCAAGAGACTATCAGAAACATCAGAACAAGGAGAAGAACAATTCAAAAATGAAGTCAAGTTGATGGCAAAACTTCAGCATCGCAATCTTGTAAAACTTCTTGGTTGTTCAATTCATCAAGAGGAAAAGCTCTTGATCTATGAATTGATGCCTAACAGAAGCTTGGATTATTTCCTTTTTGGTTTGAAACTTCACACTATGCAATTTATGGTTCTTCATTTTACTCTTTTCTATTGTGTAGTTATTGTTGGAACATAAAATATGTTATTGTGTGAATTTAAAAATATTGTTGAAGTCCCACATTGAAAATAATTTGTTTTTGTAAATTCAAGTGGAAAGAAAAATATTTTTTTAAAATTCAAGTCCCACATTGGAAAGAAATTTGTTTTGAACTCCCACGTTGGAAAACTTTCCTATTTTGAGTAGTTTTTAACTCTTAATATGCTAAAGTCCCACATTGGTTAGAAATCATATGCGAGTTTGCTTCCATCACTATATAATAAGTTTCAATCTATAGTAAAAAACATACTAATGTTTGATGTATTTCCCAACTTTCTCTTTTTTTTCTTTTTTATTCTACTTGCCTATTTTTTGATGACTTCTCCCTTGTCTTTCTGTCCCTTCAATTTTTAGAGTGGTTGTTATGTCATAGTTTCTTCGATTTTTAGAGTGGTTGTTATGTCATAGTTTCTTCGATTTTTAGAGCGGTTGTTATGTCGTAGTCTCTTCAATTTTTAGAGCAGTTGTTATGTTGTAGTCCCTTTGTTTTTAGAGCAGTTGTTATGTTGTGTTGTTATGTTGTAGTCTCTTTGTTTTTAGAGCGGTTGCTTTGCCGCAGTCCCTTCGTTGTTAAAGCGGTTTTTGTGTCGTAGTCTTTTTTATTTATGAGTGGTCATTTTGTTTTTAGAGCGGTTTTTGTGTCGTAGTCTTTTTGATTTATGAGTGGTCATAGTACCTTATTGCGAGTGACTTTAAATGTCATATTAAGAGTGGCTTTAACCGCCATATTGAGGGTGTAGTGAAACTCCAATACAGTGAATCTGAGCTGTTTTATCTTGGGGACTTTGTGGTTGATAGTCTGCCTTACACAATTTGGGCAGTGATGTGAAACGTCTTCAAGAAAGCGACCTAGTCCGCGACTCAACTCAGTAATATCTTCGGTGACATAAATTGTGATTTTTAAACAGTGTTTTGAAACTCAAAAACAACCGTTATTACCAGGATGACTTTAAAAGTGCAATTTGTTATATTCATAGCAAAAGAAACAACTAAATCTAACAAAATAGTTCCAAATTATTAATGGGATTGCTCGAGGACTTCTCTATCTTTATCAAAACTCTAGATTAAAAATCATCCATAAAGACCTCAAAACAAGTAATATTCTTCTCAATAATGATATGAATCTAAGAATATCATATTTTGGTATGGCTAACACATTTAAAGGAGATCAAGATGAGGCCAATATCAATAGAATGATGGGAACATAGGAAAAACTTTTTTATTTATATAGTTCCACTATGTTGCAATTTCTAATTTCATGACTATGTCGCAGTGGTTATATATCGCTTGAATATGCGGTGCATGGATCTTTTTCAACTAAGTCTAGTGTATTTAGCTTTGGTGTAATTGTTCTGGAGATAATTAGTGGGAGAAAGAATCGAAATTTGTATTCATCACCTTAATCTTCTTGGTCTTGTAAGTTTAATATGTTTATTTATTTTAGTGTCTTATTATTCCGGTGATGATCTGTTTATATAGGAAAAAGAATTACAATAGTTGTTGTACCATTAATTAGGACAAATAATGGCAGAATCAAATATATTAAAAATAGAAATAATAAAGCAAAGGTGGAGTATCAAATCACATTTTTTTTCTAGATTCTCTTTCACACTGTATAACATTAGAATATTTGTATGTAACATTGATTTAGGCATGGAGACTATGGAGTGAAGAAAAGGTACAAGAACTAATTGATGGCATTCATGGTACAACCATTCCATGTGAAATATTGAAATGCATTCATGTTGGTCTACTATGTGTGCAACAAATACCATAACATAGACCAAACATGTCATCTGTAGTCTTATTTGTTCAAGATGTACAGTTACTACATAAACAATGAGTGTAAGAGTGTTAAAGATGGTAGGTACTTTTATTAAAGTTGGGTTTATTTATGCAACTGAAGCAGCATGGTTAGTAGCCCTTATAACTAAGTACAGATCCTCACTATTTTTTAAAAAGAAATCAACATTAGAGAATGATTCCCTGGAACAAGGAATAGGGGATTGTGGAATTTTCTATGAGATTACAACTTTTACTAGCTTGATGGTTCAGTTCAGTCAATTTTTAATGGTTTGGAATTAAACACAAGTAGTTTAATTTAGTTCAAGTAGAATTTTTTGGATTCGGTTTAGTTCAGTTTTTCTTCTTAAACCAAACTATGTCTAATATCACAAATTTTAGAAAGGCTTTTTTTTTATTGTACCACTAAAAATAAATTTATGTACTATAATACCATCCTTTTGAAATTAAGTACCATTCTACTATCATTTTTAAAATAAAAAATTGGGAAAGTGAGAAGTTGGTTTGGCTGGCACCGATTTCTCACTAGGAAGAGGGTTTTTTTTTTTTTTAAAATGGGTGAAGGGAAATCAGTGAGGCTGGAACCGATTTTCCAAGTGACATTTTTTTTTGTTTTTTAATTATTAAATATATATTTTTTTCATTTATTAGTAGTGCTATTTAGTAGGTACAAATATAGGGAGTTTGATCAATTAACTTAAGAGATAGCGGATAGTTATTATTTGTAAACGTGAGATAATGCCACATATTATTTTTTTGTCAACATATTTCGTAATAATAAATATACATTTTATTTAATCAATAATTATTATTTTAATTAAATAATTAATTTAAATTTCATTAGTTATTAATTTAATTAATTACTATTTTAATTAAATAATTAATTTAATTTTCATTAATTATTAATTGAAGTAATTATTATTTTAATTAAATAAATAAATACAATGTTAATTATTTTATAATAATTATCTAATTAAATTTTACTTTTTATAATTATTAAAAAACTTAAATAAAATGGAGTCCATAAAAATAACAAAATTTAATTAAATATTATAATTAAACATACAAATACAAAATGAACTAATTTTATTATACTGAACTAATTTCCATCGGGAGCATCAGTACGATAAGGGCATTTATTCTTGCTATGTCCCTCGTTCCGACACAAACCACATCTCTTGGGGTGTGTATTTTTCTCCCGTTGATCCTTTTCAGTATGAATGCGAGTAGACTGTGGACGACCTTTTGGATCTCTTCTCATGGCTGGATTGTGGCACAATTCTATTTCATTGTATTATGGCCAATATGATTGAAAAGGAATTGCTGGGAACTCTTCCTTGTAAACGTCAAAAATACATTGCAATGTATACTTGGAAGACACATAAATCATGTAGTCACAGTGAATAAACGAACAAGCGGCAATGACATGTGAACATGGATAGTGTAATGCTTGAAATTCACCACAATCACAAGGTTTCCAACCATCGCCTCTTTTGGAGTTTCCAACCATGTATCAAAGGGTTTGATCATTGTAAACCAGTTGTTTCAGTTGATGGAACATGATTATATGGGAAGTATCGTGGGACCTTACTAATGACAATCGCTCAGGATGGTGATGATCATACCATTCCTATACCATACGCCATTGTTGAGGGTGAAACATCAGATGCTTGGTTTTTCTTCCTCAGTCGTCTACGAATGTTTGTCACACCTCAGCCCAACCTCTGCTTGATTTCGGATAGACACGAGTCGTTTAAAATTGTTGCTAGGCGTGTAAACAGAAATTGGCATCATGTCTTTTGCATTCGACATATATCACAAAACTTCATGAGGACCTTCAAAAAAGGCCAAATGAAAACTATTGTAACCAACATGGGTTAGTATTTTATATATATATATATATATATATATCTCACACATATTTTTTTTCTTCATATTTTTGTTTTCAAATTGTCTATAACAACATCAACTTTTGTTTCTTCAGGATACACTATGACTCAACCAGGCATCACATACTACAGAAGACAAATCAGTGATTGGAGTCAAGATGCAGTGAAATGGCTCGATGATATTCCAAAGGAACAATGACTACAAGCATATGATGAAGGTAGACGTTGGGGACACATGACAACTAACCTTTCTGAGTGCATTAACAATGTATTAAAGGAGACACACAATCTTCCAATCAATTCTTTGGTGCAAGCAACATACTATAGAGTGACTGCAAAATTTGAAGAAAGAGGGACACAGGCCCAAGCAATGATAGCATTAGGTTTGATTTACTCAAATACAATCTTTCAAAATCTTAACAAAGGAACGGGCAATATCAAATTCCCATGAAGTTGTTATTCACAATCGAGCTCATAGTATCTTTACAGTTAAGGAGTTGATTCGTCCACCAAGCGGTCGTCCTGTAGGGACATTCAAGGTAGACCTCGACAAAAGGTGGTGTGATTGTGGTGAATTTCAAGCATTACACTATGCATGTTCACATGTCATCGCCGCTTGTTCGTTTATTCACTGTGACTACATGATTTATGTGTCTTCCAAGTATACATTGCAATGTATTTTTGACGTTTACAAGGAAGAGTTCCCAGCAATTCCTCTTCAATCATATTGGCCAGAATACAATGAAATAGAATTGTGCCACAATCCAGCCATGAGAAGAGATCCAAAAGGTCGTCCAACAATCTACTCGCATTCATACTGAAATGGATCAACGGGAGAAAAATACACACCCCAAGAGATGTGGTTTGTGTTGGAACGAGGGACATAGCAAGAATAAATGCCCTTGTCGTACTGATGCTCCCGATGGAAATTAGTTCATTATAATAAAATTAGTTCATTTGGTATTTGTATGTTTAATTATAATATTTAATTAAATTTTGTTATTTTTATGGACTCCATTTTATTTAAGTTTTTTAATAATTATAAAAAGTAAAATTTAATTAGATAATTATTATAAAAAAAATTAACATTGTATTTATTTATTTATTTAATTAAAATAATAATTACTTCAATTAATAATTAATGAAACTTAAATTAATTATTTAATTAAAATAATAATTAATTAAATTAATAACTAATGAAATTTAAATTAATTATTTAATTAAAATAATAATTATTGATTAAATAAAATGTATATTTATTATTACGAAATATGTTAACAAAAAATAATGTGTGGCATTATCTCACGTTTACAAATTATAACTATCCACTCTCTCGTAAGTTAATTGATCAAACTCTCTATATTTGTGCCTACTAAATAGCACTACTAATAAATTAAAATATATATATTTAATAATTAAAAAAAATGCCACTTGGGGAATCGGTTCCAGCGTCACTGATTTCCCTTCACCCATTAAAAAAAAAAAAAATCATCTTCCTAGTGAGAAATCGGTGCCAGGCAAACCAACTTCTTACTTTCCCAATTTTTTTTTTAAAAATGATGGTAGAATGGTACTTAATTTCAAAAGGATGGTATTATAGTACATAAATTTATTTTTAGTGGTACAATTAAAAAAAAACAAAAAAAAACCTTTTAGAAATGTATATCTTCCTATTTTTCGTACATCTAAAAATTATAGTAATGGATCTTTTCATTTATTTTAAAAAATAAAGAGGATCTTTACTTCCTACAACCTATTATATTTGGTGAATATGATTTCTATGAAGTACTGACTCCAACACAGACATCTGCCATGTTGACATGACACACGAATATTTATTTATTATAATTAATTAAAACATGAATGTTATTTATAAAATATCTAAATTGTGGATCAAGATATATTTGTGCATCTAAGTTGAGTAATTTGCTTCTTTACAAAAAAAATATCTAAAACAAGATATAATAGTTTTTCACTTTCATTTTGTCATCTATCACCGAAAACTAATTATGATGTAATAAAATGTAATGTCTTTAACCCCTCATTTATCATGATTGCTTTGATACACATATCTTTTAACTCCATAGATGTGTTAATATGTGTCTAAGGCAAGTCGCATAAAATTAAATGAAATACTTGTCTGAATTGTCAACCACATATTGTACGGAAGTCGGATATGTTTTTTTGTTTGACAATTGTTAGTAATTAGTATATATGTTAGGAGGAGGAAGAAATGTTTGTAGCATGGATTGAACTTTGGACCTCTTATATATAACTCTTTCGGTATCCCTTAGCCAACCACTGGACTATTCCTTCGGGGACTACGGATGTCAGATATCAACGTGTGTCAAATATGGCAACACATGTAATTTCAAAGTTGTTAGTGTTTCACAATATCCTACACATTCATGTCTCAACTTATGTTACACAACATCATTGTAAAAGAAATTCAGAAAATAAAGAGAGGAAAAAATGGATTTTGATGTTATTACTAGAGCTATCAAATAGGCTCATCTGACTCGAAGGGTCCGATCATATGAATGCCAATTTGTCCTATCATGCTTTGCTGTTGGGCTAATCTGCAATTCGTCATATCAAATAGTCTTGAATTTTTTTAATAAATTAGGTTTTCTTGTTTTTCTTACTTTTGAACTTGTTACTTTTGTTTTATAGAACTGTCCAAAAGGGTCATTTTCTAAAGTCAATCCAAAAGTAGTAAAAAAAATATCATTATTTGAGTAAGTTCAAATTTACTTGTAATAATTTTTTTTATAAATGACCATTTTTTTTTATTGTTGTGGGTCAACCCATAACTCATTGGCCTATCTAACCCGACCCTATTTTTAGTGCGGGCTAAATGGACTGAACCATAAAAACTTATTGAGTTTTCTACTTGCCACCCCCACCCATACCTCCCACCCCCAATAGACTTAAAGAGATAATTTTACCATTTTTATTATATAAAAGGTTGATGTTTTTCATTTTCACTCACACATTCGAAACTTTAGCAAAAATTATTAAGAAATTTACAAATTTTTGAAACTTTGTTTGATTGTAAAATTTTCGAAATACAAAATGAGTTTACTTTCGAAAGTTTGAATTAATTTGTAATTTTCGAAATACAATTTATTGTATTTATAAAATATTTTCGAAGGTTTCGTCTTTAACAAAAGTTTCGAAATGCAAAATTTTGGAAATTTCAAAATTTCGAAACATGTATTTTTTCGAAAGTTTTGAAAATTTGTAATTTTACCCAAATTTTCGAAATATAAATTTTGTTTCAAAATAGTTACATTATTTTTTTTTTTTGGAATTTTCTATTTTGAAAATTTCCTATTTTAGAATTTACTATTTCTATTTCGAAATTTCCTATTTCAAAAATTTCGTATTGTTTGAAATTTTTTTGAAGAATTGGAAATTATGTTTTTATTATTTCAAATTCTTTTGAAAGTTTGAATTAATTTTTAAATTTTCGAAACTACCTTTAACAAAAGTTTCAGAATTTTCAAAAATTCAAAATATAATTTTTCGAAAGTTTCGAAAACCAAATTTTTGAAACGTAATTTTACATTTCGAAACTTTCGAAAAAGAAAGTTTCGAATGTTTCAAAAATTTAGAATTTTACTCAAATTTTTAACATAAATTTTGTTTTAAAATAATAACATTATTTTTTTGAAATTTCTTATTTTATTTCAAAAATATCTAAATTTCAAATTTCTTTTTTCAAAAATTTCCTATTCTGGAATTTCCTATTTTTGCATATAGTAAAATTGATAAAATAGTCTTTTTAAATATATTAAGAGAATAAGAGGTATAGGTGGAGGTGACAAGAAAAAAATCATACTTATTTCATTGTTTAGCTCGTTTTCAAAGTCTGACTAGTATTAATACGTGGACCAAAATCGTCAGTCCCATTTTTGACAAATCTTGCTAAAATAATATAAGAAATACAATAGTAGAATCCTTCATAAGTGTCACTAATATTAAGAGTCAACATTTTATTATTTTGAGACATCAACATGCATTGTCAGTCGGTTCATTAACGACCAACTAATTAACATGAACAATCAGTCGGTTCATTAACGACTAACTAATCAACATGAACAATAAAGAGTATTATATTCTCACTATAATGAAATATAAACAAAAATAATATTAAAAAAATTGATGTATTTAATTATAAATTTAGATTAAATATATCAATTATTCAAATATTATTTTTATTTAATAATCTTCCAGAAGCAACTAATAACCAACTTCAATAAATCTGAACACAAATCTCAGTCATCCATATTTTATTGATAATTGATCGATAGCTTTTATGCATTCCTCGTTTTCTTGTTTACTAATAAGTTTTCATATTTTGTACTAAAAAAACTCTTCATTTTTACTCTTATTTTGAATTACAAAAAAGGATTTACTTTTTATTTTTATTTTTAAATATTGATGCTAGAAATTGATAGTAAAAAGACGTCAAAATTTTAAAAACAGTAAACTGAATAAATCCTAAACAATAAATTTATGGGACTTCTATGAAACAATTGAAAATTAACCTATTTAAATCATTAACAGTCTAATGAGATATCGTTTCTGAGTAAGTTTGACCATATTTTAAATTTAACACCACTAAATTTTAAAATTTTGCATTTTTGTTCTATTTTAAAATAGTTAATATTTATTTATTGAACTATATATAAAAAAATAACCAAGCTTCTTCTCTCCTCCCGTTATCTCTCCATTGCACCATCTCTATCGTTCTTCACTATTGCTTTCGGCCGTTCTTCACCATCTCTCTCATCGGTTCAGTGTCATCTATCTCTGTCGTTACTTCATTAAAAATTAAAGAAGAACCTAGAAACGACAGTACGACGATGACGGTGCGCAGTCGACGACGAGCAAATTGAGAGTGAGAAAGAGGAGGGATCTTCTCGCAGTGGTGGAAGAACGGTGGAGAGTTCTTCTCAAAACCGGAAAGGACGACAAAGGAAAGCGGTTTCGTGAGAGAAAGAGAAATAGTTCTAAACTTCTAGTTGGTAATAATTTTAATTTTAATTAAAATTAAAAAAAAATTAAAAAAATAATTTATTAAATTTAAGGGGATTAAATTGAAAATATTAATATATGGGTACAAATAATTTGGTCAACTTAATTTATAATATATAAATGCTGATGTAGAAAAAATTAACACATTTATTTGTTAAAAAATTAAGAGTATCGGTACACTCCTTATTTTTTAAGAATACCATAGAAATTGCCTAAGTTTATAACTTAAAATTCCTCAAAAAAAAAAAGCTTATAACTAAAAATAAAAAATATAAACCGAAAATATAAACCATAGAAGTTCAAATATGTTTTTTGACAGGGAAGTTCTAATATTTTTTTCCTGTAGTTGTGTGGCTCTAATGAAATTGGATGATAACATAGATAATGTGATCAATAATTATTTTAGAGATAGATTAAACTCAAATACTTCTAATAAATTCTATCTTAACTAAATTTGATTAACTACTTAAATACAATCATTAATTTTTTGTTCTTAAAAAACCTAGCAACGAAATTTACATTAATTGTGAAGAAAATAGAGATTATCAATTTTATTCCTATGTATAAGTTGTACTTACAAAACACATAGACTAACTAAAATATATTATATTTAAACAAATTGCACCAAAAACAATATCTACAAGAATATTTTAGCAAACTCTTTAAAAAATTAATATAACCTTTTTCTATGATAGATTTAAAACTTACTAACATTGAATCCGATTAACCATTAAAATTGAAACCAAAAAAAGATATACTGCGGATTAATTGTTTATTTATATACAGCCATTGGAAATATTCATGATTTTTCACATAGTTATTTATTTGCATAACTAACTCGTTCAATACTTTTTAGGACATCTATTGACAACTCCCTTTGGCCACATTTTTTTCTCAAGAAAAACGTTTTTCATTAATATATATATTAAACTTATAATACTTATGTTTTGAAAACAAAACCAAAAGACTAACAAAGACTACTCACAGTTTCATCAAAAACTTTATAAAAAAAAATTATAAAAATATTAAAATAAACAGACCCTTGGTAAGTCTAGTATGTCCAAAATTTCAGCAAATCAAGCAACAACACCATTACAAATCAAATTCCTAAATATAATTTTCCTCAAAAATTAAGCAACAAGCACATTTCAATTCTCATTTTCTTGTAAATGTTAAATAATCTCTGACTCCAAAATATTTTGAGCTTTTCTTCTACAAAGAGTGTATAATATGGTTCAGCTGCACCTTCACTAACACCATTGAAACATTTGATACTATTAAGCCTGCATCAATCACTGAGAAATTTTCTCTTCCTGGTTGTGTTCATGTAAGGTCTGATGACCCATTCTAGTTGAGCTTCAGCTTGATCCACTGTTCCCAATTTTATCTGCAAAAAGGTTACAGACACATGAAGACAAGTTTTTGGTATTCAATGATTGGCTGCGACTTAGGAATAGATTGGCAATTAATGTAAACTAGCAATTGCAACGATAGTGAATGCAAAAATATCCAAGGTATAAAATATAGGAATCTGAGCCAATTAAAATGAACTTCTCAAAAACACATACAAAAAATACTTATAGAATATTATGCAACAATTGCGTTTTTTTATTAAAAAAAAGCTCAAATAAGTTCAAATGAGCATTCATGCAATTATAAAATTGGAGGTGGTAACAAGATAATCAAATGAAAAATAAATAAATAAAAAATTGTTTATAAGAAAACATTGAATTTTTGGTGATGGTAGCATTCATTTTGTCAGATAATCCACGCAACAAACACTCACTAGACTTACTACAATCTTTAAATCCCAGTTGCAGCTATATCTTCAAGTAACAGAAATTGTGTAATTTTTTTTAATAATTTTAGTGGCATGTAATTATTTCCTTCAATCCTGCCTCATAAAACTACTAGCAAAAAAGCAATCAATAGTGAACTTAATTGCAATGCAAACCTGATATAGTCGCAACTCAAACCGTGGACCGATTTCCTTCAATTCTACGGATTTAGGACCGCCTTGTTTTTCATATATATGATGCCTGTATGCAGCAGACACAATATTTCAAATGAGAAGGAAACTAACCCTAACAAGAAAAAGTTAACAGAACTTGAACAAGTAATTGTAAAGAAGGACAAATGCACAAAACGGATACATGTAACCAACCTGAACGAGATATAGTCAGACTTGTTGGCAAAAGTGACAATACGTTTAGTGTCTGGTTTTGGTACTGGAAACAAATATTTTAGAATGTTGGCAGTCCTTTCACCTAACTGTTTACGGCCCGAAAGAAATTATGAGCAGTCAGCATTGGCACAAAAGTAGTGTTATTACTATTATAGATGGTAACTGTTTTGTTAAAACTGAATGTGCAGAAGCATATTTTCTTAAAGATAGTAGGGAAATAGAAAAGAAAACAGAAGATCAATGTGAAAAGATTCTGATAACATATTACCATCACAAATATCAATGTATTCAATGTAAACATATTTTTGGTGGACTCTCAAACTTTTTTCCCCCACAAACATATGGAATATAGTGGGATTTAACTTTATTCACCAACATCCACTAGTATTCCAGTGATATTGAATTATGAATACCTTGGTTGAGAAATTATCAAGAATCAGATGCGGATAAGCCTCAGGCATTGTTCCAACAGCTTTTTTGTCTCTAATATCGTGCCTTGTAACCTGCAAGAAACAACAAATTAGCATGTAGTCTACTAAATTTACTTGGTTAACACTAAGACTAACACTTACCACATTGAGTAATCCAAAATATGCAGTAGGACCATATGGTAGATGGCAAACAATTAAACCATCTGGCACACCACGATGTTCATGAACCAAGATAACATCTGTAAAGTCATGTGAACGGCAAGATTCTATAATCTCTGAAATAACCTGAAACAAAAGGGAAGTAAATATGATTGATTAGTTCAAGGTGTCTAGCATTAATAAATTATTATATTTGAGGTATGTATATTATCACGCTTAAGCCAACAAATATTGTACAAGCAATTGCCCAGAGTGGACAAACACAGCCATATTGTTCAAGATTAGTAAAACAAATTACTTAAGTTAGAGCCACATTAGGAAATAGTTTATTATGAAACATATTAAACTGCACCAAATAACCCAGGGTTGAGTTAAACATTAGTAATTCAGGGAATTTCTTTTGTTTCCTATCCACAGAAACTCTAAATAAGCCAGTATGATATTATATAATGTAAAAATTTCTTCATAAGTGTAATTCGAAGGCTCCCTGAAGCAAACATTGGTTCCACCAGGATCACTTATAGTAAATTTCATGTTCAAAGAAGGAAAACAAAAACTAGATAGAAATATGGTTTTTATGTTGAACAATGGATTAGAAAAATTATGAGATGTAGGACTGTAGGAGTTTGAATTATGGAGCATAAGGGTCAAGGTGCTATAAATTAGTGTGTAAGATGTTGGCAGCAAATCACTGAATCATATCTTTACCAACTTTAATCAGAAGACAAATAAAGTGTGTATCACATGGGTTAACCCCAAGTGTAGCAATGAAACTCTTGTTAATGAGATTCTTCTCATACTTTTTATAGCCCAGTGAGAATTTGGTTTCTCAATACTTTTGGTGTATTTAATTCTTGCAAATAAGTTTCTATCTCATTCTCCTGATAGAGAACAGTTCCTTCAAGACCAATTGGAATCTAGAAATAAAAAAACTCACTCTTAGGTCAACTGTGTTGGATAGAGCAGTAGAATAGGTAAAAGTGATACTTACGGACATAATATAATTTTCTGTTCTGATGTGTTATGTGCAGGTCTTGTTTGGAAACAGCGTCCTTCTTTTTTCTAAATTGTTGTGCACCTACTTTCCCATGGAATAATTACTTCAAATTCATTGGAGTTGGTGTGCAGTGGGGGTGGGTGTTGTTTCACCATAGAGTGTTGTCACACAATGTGACAAATGCTTTCAGACACAGACACAAGGACTTGTATGGATCTTTGGTACATGAGTATTTTGAAGCATTTCAGCAGAGCATCAGAAAGATGAAGAAGCCTTGCATAACGCATATGCTATAACATAGTATTTGTGTCTATGGCATCTCTTTGGTGCTCTGC
This sequence comes from Cicer yamashitae, assembly GCA_037974755.1. Classification (NCBI taxonomy): domain Eukaryota; kingdom Viridiplantae; phylum Streptophyta; class Magnoliopsida; order Fabales; family Fabaceae; genus Cicer; species Cicer yamashitae. The sequence goes on along the minus strand of JBBPBQ010000001.1, from coordinate 9,126,501 downwards.
TTGAGGTTGCTTTACGAGAACTAGGACAACATGCAGAAAAATTATAGAGATATTTTTCAGTTTTAGGATGATACCCTATTTTCCTCAGTGTTGTCAATTGCAAATCGTGGAAAATAGTTGTTTTACAAATTCTGGACGCTACAGTGCTATAATGCTGCTGTAGTCGCTATTTGACAAAATTTTATACTAAATTGCGTATCGCAAAACAATATCGATCTGTCCAAAATCCGCTACACTAAAGCGCTATAGCACCGCTATTTGACAACGCTGATTTTCTCTAATTACAAATATATTTTTTATGTAAAAACTATAAATGAAAAAGGCACCAAATAATCAATTTCATGATACAAACACAAAAAAAATGAGATGATAGATGATAAATGGTAAATGGTAAAGGTTCCAACCTGACCACCACGGTTCATTCTTTGAGCATTGGGAAAGACAACACTCAACTCCTACACAAAGAATTGAAGATAATGATATACATTATGTTGTAGGTATAGCACCAAATAAACCAAACAAGGTGTTTGTTACCTAAAATATTTGATACAATCAGCGCAATACAATGAAATAACATTTGCAAACCTTTACAAATCGTTGAAGAGGAGCGCTTGGATCCCTAGATGTGGTCAGCAAAATTTTAGGATCTTTCTCAGCAGCAAATGCATACTCATCATCGATGTGTGTTCTTGGGACTGAATTCAACAGAGCACAAAGTATCATAACCAACAAATTAACAAACCACATCAACCCCCATATTGAAAGACACAACTAAGCCAGATAAAATATGATGCACTAGAGGTTTATACAAGAGAAAGGTGTTATGAAAATCAAATTTTGAAAGGCTCAAAGTCTTTTGGCATTCCAAACCTATTTTAGGTCAAAAGAAATCACTTGAATTTCAAAATTGATAAAAAATTACTCTTTCTAGTTTTCCACTCATAAAACTCAATGAAAACATTTTGTTTGATACAAATATAATCCTAAGCAGCATATAGCTCCTCATTACAAGGCCTTTATGAGTTAGTTCATCGTGAAACATCTGTGAAGACTTTGACAACTCATGGATTCATGCATATGATATGCCTCTCTGAATGAAATTTCACCTTTCTTTAAGAAAACTATAGCCTAAGATGTATAGCTTCCTCCAAGAAGCTGCTAAGGCATTGGCACACGTTGGATAAGCTTCAAATATAGAAACTTAATTAAAAAATTACTATGATTATTTGATATTGAACTTATTTTGTGAAATTTTTATTTATCAAAGTGACAATAACGACCATTATACAACTATCTGCAAACATATTTGAACTGCGTCTCTTGAAGTTACAAAGTCAATTTCTTACCACTGAGCTAAAATCTCATGAACAAAATTGTTCTAGCTAGGGATTAAATTGGATACTCCCATTTCGACCTCAACTGAAGGTCATTACAAAAAACTCATGGTTATGCTCATAACCATTATTTATAATAATTCAAAGAGGAAAATTTATCATTCACCAACATTTTAAAATAGCATATAAATACTCAAGTTCAATCCCTCAGCAACCAAACAGAATTCACAACAAAATTTACTTAAAATTTGAAAACTAAAAAGCAACGAAACACAATACCAGCTGTATTTTCATCTTCCAAATCGATTTCGCGACGAAGTGCCGCCTCCTCGTTTCTAAGCTCAGTAGGTATAGGCTTCCCTTCTGCAAAACCAAAAAAACAAAAACAAAATTAAAAAAATTAAGAAATAATATTAAAAATAAAAACCGAAAAAAAAAGAGTAAACGAAACTCATGAATGAATGAAAACCTTGAAGAGCTTCTCTGATTTTTCGCTTCTTCTCATAAAGCAAACGCTCTTTTCCCTCTAAGCTTTTTCTATACAAATACTCTCTCCGCAAACGGATATTTCTACGCAACATTCTGAGAACAAAGAAACTGAACTAACAAAGTTAGAAAACGGAAAGTGAAGAAGTGATGGCGGTTAGATGACGGAGTAACGGTACGGCGGCGGTAGTGTATCGACTGACGCCGGTGAGGGTGCGGCGACCGTTTTCAAAAACCTAATATAAAACTGGCGCCGTTTTCTTGTTATTGTATCCACAGAGATACCCGATCCAAACAATGTATCAAACCAAATAGAATCAATTAGGGTCAAGTTTATTTGGAAAATAAAAAATAAATAAAGATTTAATCCTTGTACTATCAATATTTTTCCTATAATTATTTTTAAATCATATCTGATATATTAATAATATAATTATTTTTATACTAACGGTGTATCAGCAAAGAAATTCAAAAATAAATTGTTTCTAAAGATTTTATCATTACTAATAGTTATGGTAACATACAAAAAAAAAAACAAAAACAAAATATTTCTAAAAATTATTTGTTGACGGAATAAAATTTTGAAAGTATTAATGTATCATAGAAATAATATTGTTTAATTATTATTAAAAAAAATTAAACTCTAATGATTTGACATGGAGTAACTTTAATTTGAGATTAAAAGTTGGAAGTGTTCATAGAATGAAATGATAAGGTTCAAACTATAACGAATAAAAAATTTACTAATTTAATCAACAATACTCAAATTTGATTCACGTTAGTGTCATCAATATCGACTATAAACAAAAAAATAAATATACTTGTATAGTCTTCAATATATAAACAAGAGTTAATAATTATATCACATTTAATTTAATGCTAAATCCATGCAGTATCCTTTCATTAGTTTTAGATTTTATTTTTTTAAGGGTTAAATATATTTTAAATCTTATAAATTTTAGATTTTATTTTTTCAAAAGGTTAAATATTTTTTAGTTTATATAAAATTTTAACATTTTAATTTTATTCCTCATAAAATAAAAATATCATTTTAAGCCTTATCAAATTATCCAACAAACAATTTTAGTTCTTACTGAAAAAAAAATGTTTAATTATTCTTCAACTTAAAAATTTTTGAATGATTTTTTGGTAATATACTTACAACATTATAAAAAGTTACTCCAAAAAAATGTAGAATTTTTTAATTGATAGGAATTAAATATGAATGAAGTTTGTACTGAAAACAAAATATGTTTAATTATTCTTCAACTTAAAAAATTTTGAATGATTTTTTGGTGATACGTTTACAACATTATAAAAAGTTGCTCCATAAAAATGTAAAATTTTTGAATTTAGTATGCATTAAATATGAATTTTTTAAAATGTAAAAAATGTATTATAAAATGAAAATATGGCTTAGAAATCAAATTTTAAGTTCATTTTATGTATAAGAACTTTTTATAGTGTTGTAAAAATGTTTGTAAAAATTCACTCAAAAATGTATGTTGACTTAAAAGTAGAGACTAAAACTGTATGCATAATAATTTTATAACACTAAAACCTGCATTTCTATTTTATAGGGATTAAAATTAAAATATTAAAATTTTATTTTATAGAGAATAAAAATATATTTAATTATTTTTTCAATAACTATTTTTTCTAGGGGTGTGCAACAGTTTGGGCAAACAGAACCAAATCGGAATTCAAACCAAACCGTGCTCTTTGGATTGGACATTTTTTTGATCAAAACCAAATTTGAACCAAACCTAGCCAAATCCAAAAAGGTACGGTTTGGGTATCAAGTATCGAATATTAGACTCCCATGTCATTGTAGTGTAATGTACAAGTTTTCTTTGTATCACCTTTAAGGTTTTTGTGTAAAGATAAAAATTATGATAGTATATTAGTATATACAGCTAAAGACAAAGTTAGAATTTAAGATTATATGTGTGAATGTTCGTAGATATTTTTTTTTTTACACGAAAGAAACTTCATTAGACAGCAAAATCAGCTGAAATCGATCCCGAAATACAAAGGGGACATCTTTCAATCCATATAGAATTAGGATAGCTTAAAGAGAACTTAGCTAAAATGTGTGCTGAAACATTTGCATTTCTTTTTACATGATTGACCTCATGACTAGAGACCAAGACTAATAAATGGTAACAATCAACAATAATTGATCCAAAATAAGATTGGTCATGATTTGGGCTTCAAATTACTTTGGAAACATTAAGCGAATCTCCTTCTAAAACAATGTTTCGGAAACCAACGCCTCTGCAATATCTACGTTTGGTAGTCCAGTAATCTTTCAGGTGGTAGCAGCCATGACATACCCCTATGAATCCCTAATGACAGTTCCAATTGCCCACTTATCATGGACAAGGCATGTGGCATCCAAATTGATTTTGTAAAGATTTTCTCTCATAGGGGACCATCTTGTGAGTGATTATTCATGAATGTTGTGGACTCCTATAGGTTTCGTATTAAGCATGACTCTATATTCTTCCACATTCTTCCAAGCTTTGCAAACAATCTCCTCTAATAGAGTCGTTTTTCCTTGAAAGCAAAAATTATTTCTTACAATCCGGATACCATAAATAATAAAAAGGATAAATTCAGTAATATCATAGGGAGAAGAATTTATACAAGATTTGAGCCAATCAATAAAAGGGGGAAATTAGAATCACACCTCACTAAGGGAGTGTGTAACCAAACATGTTGTGCCAAAGGACACCTGCAAAGCGAATCAATGAGGACACCCCTTTTGAAGAGGTTATTTTTCACAGCAATACCATTGTGAAAAATCTTCCATGTTATGCTGACAGGCTTCAGTACAACTTTAAGATTCCATAACTTGCTCCACGTTAGAGTATCCACAATAATAGAAGAGACCTGTGAGGAAGTTGTTTTTTTCCCAAGATTTGATGTAGTGGTAAACACTTCGAACACTAAAATATCCCCGCTTATTCGGACCCCACATCCTTTGGTCACTTTGAGCGAAAGTGGGGAGAGGAATCTGAAGTATTTGAGCTGCTTCAAAAGGGAGAAAAATAGAATTTATAAGTTGTGTATTCCAAGTGCCAAGATCATGGTGGATCAATTGAGAGACCAAGGTTAAATCCACTTGAGGATGCTTCAAAGTCCAAAGTATAACCGTTCTGAAGTGGTAGCCAATTGTCTTCTCAAATGTTAATAGAATATCCTGTCGCGACCTGCCAAAGATGACCATGCTTTATAAACTCAAGGGTTGTGTGAATGCTCCTTTAGGTATAGCTTGGAAGATAACCGATCCTTGCTTTAAGAATATCATCCTGAGGAAAATATCGTGCCTTGAGGCATTTGCTAAGCAAATAATCAGGATAGGATAATATGTGTCAACCCTGTTTTGTAAGAAGAGTAGGGTTGAAAGCCCTAAAGGATCAAAATCCTATGCCTCTTTTTTTTCTTCGGTTGACAACACATGTTCCAATTAACCCAATGTATTTTCTTTTTTTCTCCTTTTGAATAACCCCACTAGAATTTCTTAATCATGGATTTGATATGGTCACACAGGATCCCAACTCATGATATAAGCGGGAATAGATTGAGGCACATATTTGATAAGGACTTATTTTCCCGCAGTTGATAAAAGAACTTCTTCCAACCGTTGAGCTTTTTCCAAACATGGTGTTAAACAAAGTCAAAAACCTGCCTCTTAGGTCGGCCCACAAATGATGGGAGGCTTAGGTATTTTGACGGAGTCTCAACAGCCTAAAAAGGGAATCCATCTTAGGAAGTCAATTTTTTTTGTCTAAACTAGCATTTCGACTAAAAGAGATCTCAGATTTGTCCAAATTAATGAATTGACCAGAAGCACGTTGGTAAAGGTGGAGGATATTTCTCAGGCTGTCAGCTTTAGTCTAAGTTACCTTGTAGAAAATAAGTCTATCAAGCAAAAATTAAGTGAGAGATCACATGAGCTCCTCTTGCCATTTGTATGTTGTGGATGTCTCCATTAGCACAAGCTTTGGAAATAAGACCTGAAAAAATCTTTGCACATAAGATGAAAAGGTAAGGGGAGAGCGGGTCGCCTTGTCTTAGTCCTTATTGAGGTCTAAAAGACTAACTAGGGTCTTCATTCAAAAGGACAAAGAAAGAAACTGAAGAGACATAATTGATAATAATATAAACCCAATGATTAGGAAAGCCCATACCGTGTGAAACTACTTTCAAAAAAGGCCATTCAATCCAGTCATAAACCTTTGACATGTCCAACTTAATGCCATGACATTTTTTTCCTTTAGTTTTCTTCCTCATATAATGAAAAATGTCGAAAGCAACCAAAGCATTTTTTGTAATTAATCTACCAGGGACAAATGCACTTTGAGAAATATGTATAATATCTAGTAAGATTAATTTCAAACGATTTGTAATGGTTTTTGTCACCATTTTAAAAATCACATTACAATTTAAAAATCACACCTTTTTATGCCACATCTCCAATATTAATGTCCGTAGATAAACTCAAATAAGTGAATGCAAATATCCATAAATGTTAATATTTGAGTTTTTTTTTTTCCATAAATGAAGTTATAAATATCACATGAAACTCACACATACACAAATATAAGATTCAAAGTTCAAACCCATAAGATGATATCCTGCCTAACAATATCAACATTTTAGTTTTCTTTCTGTTATAACATTGTGCACACCATCATTCTCTTAAACTTAAAATTAATATTGTTAAGAATTTTGATAGAAGTTATGAGAGAGAGAAAATATTCAAATTGAAAATAAATTCTCTATTGATATAATTAGAAAATATACAAAATGAGTATATGAGATCTCTATATATAGTGGGGGTTAATGAATGGTGGTACTTATTTCCTAGGTACTGATTCGACTCCTACAAAAGACAAAAACACACTAATTTTCAATGGTGGGAGGGGGAGCAAGAAAATCGTGAGTAACAGGGCTGATCAGAGGGTCAAACTATTATTAAAAAAATGAGATATTATCTCAATTGGTAGTGGAAGTGAATGAATGATAATACGTATCCCTTAGATATCAGGTTCGACTCTTGCAGAAGACAAAAATTCGCTAATTTCCAATGATGAAAAAGTGAAGAGTGAGAAGTTTGTGAATACTAGTGTCGGTCTAAAAGGTCAAGCTATTACAAATTTCGTTTAATATTTCTTTTTTAATCAACAATAAAGTCATTTTATATCATCTTTATTGAGATAACACTTATTATAGATAAGATTTTATTAACTTTTGCTTTATATATAATAATAGAATATATAGAATCATTGACCCATGGCATGATCGATCACATAAGATATTTTTTTATGTCTATATAAAATAGTAAATAAACTCACATTTTATTACAAGGTTTTCAATTTGAACTCAAGATATGATATTCGATCTAATAATATTGGCATTTGTCAATTGAGATGTGTGTTAGAAATTCATGATACCTTTTTACTTCGTAGAAAAAATATTTTTTTCGAAGACTAAGATTGTTGTTGTGGTCTTGGCTTTGTAAATTATTTTTGGGTATTGCTCAAATTTTGAAAAAGAAGAAATTTAACAACGAATGGAGGAAATATGGATAGTAAATTAGTTGTTTGAATAGATTATTTTATTTGAAAGTTAAAAACATCTGTGTTTTCTTATAACTCGAAGTAAACATTCTAGATTGGATAAACTTTTTCTTGATGTAGGTTATTTTATGAGAGCTCCATATTTGACATGTCATTTATGTTGTTGCAACGGTTATTTTATATTTTTATATATCCTTCTTTAAATTGATTAGAAATAAATACCGATATTGTTAAGTTTGATCTCACAATTGTGTAATTTAATTATGATGATATTTACCATCTAATTTGATTAACTAAGGTGAAATAGTTTAGTCACAATATGGTATGAAGTATTTTCTTATTTACTATTGAAGATGATAGACTTAGTCTTTGTTTTGTTTTTCAGTTTGTTTAATAAGTCCTAGTATTTAGGGAGACCTATTCTTTAGGAGTTTGTTTACTGCTTTGATTCTTTTCACTACATTATAGGGTTGTTAGATGTGGTTAGCTATTTATTCTCTAAGTCATTTTGTACTGGAAATATATAGCCTTAGTTTTTTTCCTATTGTTCAAAAAAACATTCCTTCTAGTTAGCTATATTATTCTCTGAGTTTTAACAAATGGTATCAGAGCTATGTAAAGGGTCTGATTGTGTGAAAAAGGTGTGAGTGAAATAGAGAGAGAGAGCAGAATGTCAACATCAGAGGAGTTTCTGCAACCCTCCATCACAAGATTCGATGGCCATTAGGATTATTGGGCGATGGCGACAGATAACTTTCTGAGAAGTAAGGAGAAGTGGAGTCTGGTGGATGAAGGAATCCCGACACCAACAATTGGGACGTCATCATCAAATGTGGCACAGAGGAAGATGGTGGAGGAAGCCAAACTCAAAGGTTTGAAGGTAAAAAACTATCTATTCCAGGCAATAGATAGACAAATTCTAGAGACAATTCTTGACAAAGGGACGTCGAATGCAATCTGGAATTCAATGAAGCAGAAGTATCAAGGATCCACTAAGGTGAAAAGGGCTCAACTTCAGGCATTAAGAAGAAAGTTTGAGCTTCTCACCATGAAAGAAGGAGAAACGGTAGACACCTACCATGGTCGAACCTTGTCTACAATAAACAAAATGAAGTCAAATGGCAAGACAATAAAGCAGAGTACAGTGGTCAGTAAGGTACTTAGATCTTTGACTCCAAAATTCAATTATGTTGTTTGCTCAATAGTGGAGTCAAATAATTTAAGTACATTAAGCATCAATGAAATGCATGGGAGTCTGTTGGTTCAAGAATAGAGGATGCAGGACTATCATAAGGAGGAACATATGTTGAAAGTGGCTGATGAAGACAGAGCATGCAAAGGTCAAGGCGTGTTCAGAGGAGGACGTGGTCGAGGAAGAGGAAGACAACCTCTAAGCAAAGCAATCATTGACTGTTTCAAATGTCATAAGTTGGGGCACTTTCAATATGAATGTCCTGACTGGGAAAAGAAAGCAAATTATGCTGGGTTAGAAGAAGAAGATGAGCTTTTGCTAATGACATATGTAGAGCATAATGAAACAAAGAAGGACAAGGTGTGGTTACTCGACTCAGGATGCAGTAATCACATGACCGGGAACAAAGAATGGTTCCTTGATCTGGAAGAAGAGTTTAGCCAAATAGCAAGACTTGGGAATGACACAACAATGGCAGTGGTTGCAAAAGGAAGCATAAGAGTGGAAGTGAATGGCATAATCCAGGTGATTTTTGATGTTTACTATATTTTAACTTAAAAACAATTTATTATGCTTGGGACAACTTCAAGAGAAGGGATTAGCTATTTTTATTCAAAATGGGAGTTGCAAAGTGTTTCATCCTAAGAGAGGTTTGATTATGCAAACTGATATGTGTGGGAACAAAATGTTCTTTGTGTTAGCCTCCATGGAAAATAAGAGCTCTATGTGCCTAAAAACTGAAGGAGTGGCTGACAAAGAAGCTCACATGTGGCACTGCCGATTTGGGCACTTGAATCACAAGGGAATGAGAATATTGTCTATCAACAAGATGGAAATTGGTTTACCTTTGTTGAAGCCTCCAACAAAGATATGCACCACATGTTTGACTGGAAAGCAACATACAGAGCCTGTACCCAAGAAAAGCTTATGGGAGGCATCAAAACCGCTTCAGCTAATCCATTCAGACATATGTGATCCTATCACGCCAACTTCTAGCAGTAACAAGAGGTACATCTTAAGTTTTATCGATGACTTTACTCGTAAAACTTGGGTCTATTTCTTGCATGAAAAATCAGAAGCTTTTGTCACATTCAAAAACTTCAAGGCTTGTGTTGAAAAGAAGACAGAGGCATACATAACATGTTTGAGGACAGACAGGGGTGGTGAGTTCAACTCAAATGAGTTCAGAGAATTTTTTCGATCACAAGGCATCAGCAGGCAATTGACAGCAACCCATACCCCAACAGAACGGAGTTGTTAAAAGGAAAACATGATGATTATGAATGTTGTCTAATCCATGCCAAGTGAGAAACAAGTTCCCAAAACTTTATCGCCTGATGTTGTGCGATGGTGTGTGCACATTCAAAATCGATGTCCAACAACAACAATTCAAAATACAACACCAGAAGAGGCATGTAGTGGTAACAAACAGTGGTGGAGTATTTTCGAATCTTCGGCTGTGTAGCACATGTCCATGTGCCAAAGCAAAAAAGGAGCAAGTTGGATGATAAGAGCAAAATATGTATTCTTTTAGGAGTCAGCGAAGAATCGAAAGCATGGAGATTATGTGATTCGGTTTCGAAGAAAATTATCATCAGTAGGGATGTAATTTTTGAAGAAGAAGAAAGGTGGGACTGGGGTAGAACAGACATGGAAATCAAGGGAGATATATAAGAATTGGGTGATGGTATCATTGAAGATGAAAGTGATGATCAGATTGAAGAAGAAAGTGGTGAAACAGGAAATTCGAGCAACAACTCAAGCAGTAGTCTAACGGAGACACCTTCAAATGAGAAAAATCCGAGTACACCTGAAATGCTTGAGGCAATTGGAGAATCAGTTGAAGGGATGAGAGCATGAGAAAGAAGAGCACCCTATTGGATGGCGGTTTATGAAATAGGGGAAGGACTTTCAGAAGAAGAGAATCTCAATGTAATGATGGCAGTAACTGATCCAGTTACATTTAGAGAAGCAAATAAAAGTAAAAAATGGAGGGAAGCAATGTCAGCAGAAATTGAGGCCATAGAAAAGAATCAAACGTGAGAGCTTAAAGTATTGCCTAAAGGAGTAAAGCCTATTGGAGTTAAGTGGGTTTTCAAAACTAAGCGTAATGAAGTTGGAGAAATAAAGAAATTCAAAGCAATGTTGGTTGCAAAAGGGTCTGTGCAACGTCATGGAATACATTACATTGAAGTATTTGCTCCAGTGGCGAGGCTTGACACCATTCGTGTGATACTTTCAATGGCTGCTCAGTTCAGTTGGGAGGTCTTTCGACTCGATGTAAAGAATGCCTTTCTTCACGGGAAACTCAAGGAGGAAGTGTTTGTGCAGCAACCATAGGGATTCATTAAAAGGGGAGAAGAAGATAAAGTCTACAAGCTGAGGAGAGCACTCTACGGACTAAAACAGACACCATGGGTGTGGTATAGCAGAATTCAAGTCTACTTTGTGCATGAAGTATTTGAAAGATGTCCCAATGAGCACACCTTGTTCACCAAGACAAACGAAGGTAAAATTTTGATAGTTAGCCTATATGTTGATGATTTGATTTTTACTAGGAATGATAGAAGCATGTGTGATGAGTTTAAAGCTTCAATGATGTCAGAATTTGATATGTTTGATTTTGGAAAAATGAAATTTTTTTGGGGATAGAAGTTAAATAGTGTTCAGATGGAATATTCATATGCTAGAGAAGGTATGCATGGGAAGTATTAGCAAGGTTGGCATGGAAAATAACAATGCAATCAAGAATCCAATAGTGCCAGGTACAAAGCTGTACAAATATGAAGATGGAGTTAGAGTTGATGAAACTCTATTCAAGCAATTGGTTGGAAGTCTCATGTATTTGATTGCAACTAGGCCTGACTTAATGTATGGTGTTAACTTAATAAGCAGGTTCATGACAAGTCTTACTATGTCACATTGGCTCGCAACAAAGAGAATTCTGAGGTACTTAAAAGGTATAACAAATCATTGAATTTTCTACAAAAAAGGAAAGAGCAGCTTCAAACTTATGGCATTTACGGATAGTGATTATGCTGGCGACTTGGATGATCGAAGAAGTACATCTAGATTTGTATTTATGTTGGGAGCTGGAGCTATTTCGTGGTCATCAAAGAAACAACCGATGGTTGCTCTGTCTACTATGGAGGCAGAATATATAGCTGCGATGATGTGTGGTTGTCAGTGTGTTTGGCCCAGGAGGATATTGGAGAAACTTGGAATTGAAGAAAAGACAAGTACGGGGATCATATGTGCTAACAGCTCTACCATACAATTCTTAAAGAATCCAATATTCCATGGCAAGAGCAAACATATTGATGTAAGATTTCACTTCCTTAAAGACTTGGTGAACGATGGAATCATTAAACTGAGCTACTGCAACACTCAAGAACAAATTGCAAACATTATGACGAAGCCACTGAAGTTAGAGCAGTTTGAGAAGCTTTGCGACATGCTTGGAGTGACTGAAGTTACAGAAGTAAGCTAAGATGCATTGGTTTAAGGGAGGGAATGATAGACTTAGTCTTTGTTTTGTTTTTCAGTTTGTTTAATAAGTCCTAGTATTTAGGGAGACCTATTCTTTAGGAGTTTGTTTACTGCTTTGATTCTTTTTCACTACATTGTAGGGCTGTTAGATGTGGTTAGCTATTTATTCTCTCAGTCATTTTGTACTGGAAATATATAGCCTTAGTTTGCTATCGTTCAAAAAAATATTCCTTCCAGTTAGCTATATTATTCTGAGTTTTAATAGAAGACATATTGCTTTTGTTCATGAACTCAAGTTTTGATATGAAGTCTAGTAATCAAACTAGAAAATTTATTCCTTTTTCTTAAAGTAGATTAATAATCTTTTCACATATTTATCCATACAAAAATGACTTTCGTATTGTTATTTTAATAGGTTATTTCTGTAAGTACTCCAAAAGTATAATAAAGGAGATTGAAAGAGCATTGTAAAACATATTGTTACAAAAACTTCAATTCAAGTTGCTAGTCATGCTAATGCTTTACTCGCCAAACTCTTGCACCCGAAAGGAGAAAAGGAAAAAGCATCCATGACATGACCTTAGGGGAGGAAGATTTCCACCCTATTCTCTTTAAGAATGACATTCCAACTCCTCCTCCTCCAAATGTTGAAATATAACAAATGACAGTGAAGTTACAACAATAATTACAAAAACACCCAACGAAAATTGTATGTAGCACAAGATCAAAACACATCAAACAATAGGCTACATTAGCATTAAATGGTAGAATGATACTAGTACCCTTTATGATTCAATTGCTACAATTTCTCGTTTTAGTCATTTAATTAACACTTTGCTCTATCACTCATTATGTGATGTTTACTATACTATTTTTTCTTTCTTCATGCTTTAATCTCTATGGGTTTTCCTGGTAAGGTTTTTAACGAAATAGTAGTTTGTTGTATCCCTTAAATTGTTTTCTTGGATTTTGGTATAGTCTCTCCAAGAATTTTGTATTTTTCTATTCTATTTTATTTTTAATAATATTTTAGAGTGCTGCAAATGATAAATGATTTACTTGAGGTGCCAATATAGTTGGGATGTGAAGTTAATCATGTGATGCATTTGCAACTATCTTTACTAAAAAAATTATAGAAAAAATTATCAATAAAAATTTTCCCCTTCAAATACTATTTATTAATCTTCAATGTTAAGTATCAAATTTATCTCAAAGATATAGAAACTCAAGTTATACAACCATAAAAGATGCATGCATATATATATATATAGGAGAGATCAAATTACACAAATGTAATATTATATAAATATTACACAACTCAATAACATTTTACTCAATACATATTTTCTAAATTTGACCGTTCGATTAAAAGATTATACCATATAGATCATATATATAGATTTTTACATAAATCTATAATTGATTGATACATTATGGAGGAGCATCAAGATTAACGTCATACGGTAAAAGTTTTTAAAAACATTAATTTTGGTGTATCTCTTTAACATATCAACTAGTTTTAGATTTAAGTAAAATTTTATATAGATGGCAGTAAAAATAGAGAAAAAGCAAAGTGGGATTAAGAGATTAGGATACATTGAAGTATTTTTGTGGCTTTGAGAGATCTTCAAAAGTAATCACACTCTCAAACTCTTATATGGTATATTAAATTTGAGATGAGAAAAGAGTTGCATATTTTGAATAGTAATTTTTATAAAAATATATTTTTTCAAGAACCTTGTTTCATTAAATTTAGATTTTATTTACAATTATAGATTTTGCAATTGATTTATTTACTGTTTTGTTATGTGGATTTGCCAACTTTTGATGATGTTTTGTGATTTCTTGAATATGTGTTCTTTGAATGATTGTAGTTATGTAGATTATAATTAATTATTATATTTTAAATGTGATTTTATGAAGATGATTGCTAAAACTCCACATGATTGAGTCTTGTATCAAAAAGTTATTTAACAAAATGAGTTATGTGCTCCACAGAGATGAGTCTTGTACTCCATATTTATTTGCTCGGATGAGCCACGTGTTTTATATGGATGAGTCTAATATCCCTCGTGAGATGAGTTTTGTTATGTGCTATATGGACATGTTTTGTACACCACATGAAATGAGTTTTGAAGTTCACACAGATGACTCGTGTGCCTCACATGAGACGAGTTAGCATTCTACACGATGATATAACACTCCATATAAAAATAAGAATACACATTGAATTAATTTATTTATTATAGAATAAATACATGTGATTGATTTATTTTATTAATATTATTGATTTTGAGTGAATGAATTTACATTGATTACTAAAAATTATGATTTTATTATACATAAATTATTTGTATTACTAATGTATTTTAAGAATATTTTTGAAAGAACGCAAGTGTGGTAATTGATTTTTCGGTTAGCGTGTTAGTTGAAAAAAATACTTGTATTTAAAGTTGAGAACATTATTAACCGGTCGGACTTTACTTACCTCCCGTTTAAGCACTAGATGACTAGGGTTCCATTTCGCTGAAAACCTTAGGATTAAAATTCAAAATAAATATATCTCTTTTTTGTTGTTGCTTTTCAGAGCTTGAACCTTAGATATTATTAAGAACGTCAGAGTGTGACACCCTAGACTCCAAAATAGTGTATATAATAATTTATACTAGATTTTAAAAAAAATCACAGCGGATAAATAAAACTTTTTCCAAGGAAATATAAACTTTTACAAGTAATTTAGGATATCACATTTCTCAAAGGTTAATCCAACTCAATCACAATGAAACAATCACAAAGATGCAGTGTTATGCATGTCCTAAACTTTATACTTCTTCATCATTTGGTACCATTATACTCTGAAGTACTTGGTTAGGATGTTTAATATTATACCATCACACGAGTGGACGGACAATTCATGAATGACCATATCCTCATAAGAATCCACTTAAGAATTCCCCACCAGAGATACGCCCAAGGTCTATCAATCTGATCTTACGGTTCAACTGTAGCCCACGATTAGGCAAATTCAGTTGTACTTCCCCGAAATCACTAGGCTTGTCAAACACTCCTTATATGATGACAAAATAATATTTACTTCAAAAGTCACCACATCTAGATCATACTTATTCAATGATCATAACTTGACAACTCTCAGTATGAATTCATACTATTAATCAAAATTTACGTCTATATATATTAGCCAATCTCAATCAAGTCTCAACCTTTGGTCCACACCAATCACAATGAACAAGTAAACAAGAACACTCAAATACATATCATCCATACAATAGCAATTGAGATAGGATTTTATAAAAACCAAATATCATGCAATCATGACATAAATTAATTCACAACAATTCTATAGGCTTCTAAATCATATTTTAGCCCTCACTATTATCATTCATATATTTTTAATTAATTATTATTCAATAGGATTCGACAGTACGTGGTAAGCCCCTAATGAATTTTTAAGAATTAGGACATTCTCATTTATCCCACATTATATTATACCCATAATATCGAATCTTCTCTCACCCTTTACCTCATTTGACGATCTCGTATGATAAGAAATTTCAGCAACATCAAAGCAATCTGAAAATAAATTATTTAACAGCGAGTCCAGAGAATAACCAAAACACAGCTAAGAATTTGCGATGATGATTAAAAAAATATGTCAAATATTTAATAAAGATATTACGAGCAGAAACAAAGTTGAAACTATGGAAGGAAGAAAAGAAAAAAAATGGTTGAAAGCCTTTACCGACACGAATGACTTAAAACTATGCTTACAAGTAACAACACAGAATGCCACCGCTGTCGGGTTTTCGTAAATGTTGGCGAAACTGAAAAACGAAAGATGTAGGACAAAGCTCTCAACGTGTAGAACATGTAATTGCTTTCCGTTTTTCCTGAGCACCACTACGGAGGCCAGAAAAGCTTCACGACAACGTTGATGGCAGAAAAAGAATAGATCACGGTCTAGTTTCTCCTTCACGTGACGGATACCGAGAGTTATTTTGATGAATATAATGAATGGGGAGGGAAGATAATGATCATTCATCCGTAGAAAGTAGAAGATAAAAGAATTAAATTGTACGAAGTGGTGTGATTACAAAGGCGGCGCACAAAAAAAAGTGGCGATTTTCTTCTTTGTTTTGAAACCATGTATTTGGTTTACTAAGGTGTGTAGGGTATTAGGTTGAGGTGGCGGGGACAAAATATGACTTACAATAGCCACTATATTGATATATATTATTAGTGGCACATGTATACTTATTAGTTCCTAAAAGAACAAGCGAATCAACCATGTTTTTATATAAGTTTAATTACTAAAGACCTCGTTAACAATAATGAAAACATATTTCACTTAAAATAACAACAATCTAAAATTAATAATTTTTTTAATAAAATGAATATATTTAATATCAATAATTTAAATAAATTAAGTCAAACACATGAGAAATTATCACATCACAACAAACACGTAATAACAGTAATTTATCATAATAGTATTATATTTATAATATATTTACAATATATTTATAATATATTAATAAGATATTTAGAGTGTTATACGAGTGCTATCTCTTGAAAGAAATATTTCATTAGACTAAATTAGTAGGTTATGAACAAGTAGACATAGTATCTATATATATTTTTATTTTGGAATTAATTATTAAAAGCCAAATTTAGATGATTTTTAACTGTTTACAACTTTTATTGTACAGTTTTATATCGAAGATGTTATTAAGTTATTTTTTTTTTCAAACATTTAATTATATATTGTCAACTCTCTTTTCTATTTATTT
Source organism: Cicer yamashitae (assembly GCA_037974755.1). Classification (NCBI taxonomy): domain Eukaryota; kingdom Viridiplantae; phylum Streptophyta; class Magnoliopsida; order Fabales; family Fabaceae; genus Cicer; species Cicer yamashitae. The sequence goes on along the minus strand of JBBPBQ010000001.1, from coordinate 9,109,604 downwards.
ATTTATTTAGTATTTTTTTTTTGTCAATGTGCGATCATTAAGCCCATATAACTAGATGTCACACTTCGCCACAATATTCCCTACTTTTTGTCTCCATTTGCTTCAAATCATTAATAATAAGTTCTTTCTTATTTGGAAGCATATGTCCTCCTTAAATTTCCACACATCTTACCCAATACCTTAAGTCATCATGTAAAACTACTCAGTTACGTCATTGATCACTATTGATCCCCAACATTAGAAAGATAATTTACTTGCATTTCTCGACTCCGAGAATTGTTTCTCATTGCTTTTTGTCTCTCCTTGCCTCCTTCTTTTCCTCGGCTTATAAAATTTCCCTAATCTCTTGAGAAGAAATATTTTAAAAGCTAAATTTCATCTATGATCTCTTAACTTAATTTATCTTTTTTTCTTTTTTAGTTTTTTTATCTTTTTTTTTTCTTCCTGGTTTGGTCATTTATTCTTTATTTGATGTTGTTAGAGATGAAAATATGAGTTTATTTAAAGATTTAAGTTATGAATTTGATGAAATTTGCATTATATTGAGGATGATAATTTTATGAATTTTGTTTGAAATTTTTGATAAATTTTTGCAAAAAAAAAGGATGACATTGTTGACATTTTAAAACATAAAAGATCAAATTGTTACTTAAAATTAAAATAAAGGACCAAATCGGAAAAAATAAAAAGATTAAGGACTAAAACATTACTGAAATTAAATTAAGGGACCACAGATGCAATTTAACCTATTTTAAAATAAATATGTTTAATTTAAATTATAAGAGGGGAAAGGAGAGAGGAGAGACACGAAAAATCTCTCATAAAATGGTTTTCGCTTTTCCTTTATTTTAGAAAATTTGAAGGGGAGGAGATGAACTCATTATAACCAAAAACATTAAAAAATTCTGCTCTACTAGAATCAAATACAAAATCATTAAAATTACTTATTTTGATTTTTTTACTAATGATTTATTTTATTTTAGTCTATTATTTTTCAATATAACATTTTTATTTTTGAATTTAAAATTTTAAAATTTTATTAAATTGTATAATTTTTATTTTCGAATTACTTATCTAAACATTAATTTTTCAATAAAATTAATTTTATTATTTTATTTTATTTTTATTTCAACCGGATATTTTTTTTTACTAATTTTTATTTATTTAAGTTCATTATTTTTCAATATAATTTATTTATTTTCTAATTTATAATTCTAAAATAAAATTTTATTATTTATTTCTTTGAATTTTTGTGGTGCTTGTTTTAAATTTTAATGGAAAAATATATAAAAAAAAATACACAAGTCTACTTTGGTTCTATCTATTAAACATTTTATTTATTTATTTTATTTTTTAATTTATTTTGATTTTTTAACATTTTTAATTAATTGCTTATTTTATTAAGAATTAGTTATCTAGAAACATTATCTCAACAACCTTTCTATATCTGTTTTGAATTTATCCCTCATTTTACTCGTTTGTGTACCATTTGAAAGTAAAGTTGGATATTTTTTTACCTTTGTGTATTTATGATGTTCTAAGAGGTGAAGTCCGATGCATAGTATTGAGCGACAATGTTAAAAAATAAGCTTAATTGTAATTTTAGTCCTTATATTTTTATTGATTCACAAAATTGGTCCTTATATTTTAACTTTGAAATTTTTTCATACTTTTAATTTAATTAATGATATATGAATAAATAATGCATCTAAATAGTTCTATATCATAGAATTATATGTCACGTCATTAAAAATATGTCAATTCTGCATTTTTTAGTTCAAAAATTTGAGGGAGAGACCAAAACTGTCGACTTTTAAAATAGGGAGACCATTTCCGTAAATTAGTAATAATAGTGTAACACCCTGATTTTTAAAAGCGCGAGTGTATTTTTTTTTCAAAATAAATTGATAAAAATACCAAGTTAAATCCATAGATGAAGAAAATACTCTTGGATAAAATATTTTAAGTCGTAACACAAATGACAAAGTCATAATTAATTACAAATAGCGGAAATGGTTTTTGGAACGAAAATCTAAAGTATCCAAATATAAAATACATCGACTAAAATAATCTGTTTCTAATACATAAGTTCCTTTTTCAACAACAACCTTGAAATAAGAAAGATGACATAAATAAAATTCTTAAATAGAACCCTAAGCTGATCATTAATCTATCTGAGGGTGACTGGGTACTGAGAATCCACGAGCGGCATCAAGCCCCACTGCTTTCGATCACAAATCCAACTCATCGCTATGCTACACCTTAAGACGAACCTGGTTCTCATCTGAGGGCAAAGCCCAGATTTCCACAAAAATTGTAAAGGGTCACCAACCGAAATTAACAAATACCACATAACATTTAAATTTTAAATGCACAAAATCACCTTTCCACTTAGCATACATCTAAAAAGGGTTTGCATATGCTAAACATGCATAAACAAGGTTGAAAAATGAAGTTTTGGACCAAACTGCACTATCGTATTCGAATACAGCATATCTGTATTCGAATACACATGAGAAAACAGCAGAAAAATAGCAAAAATAGCACAAACAGCACAACTGTATTCGACTACAGCCTCAATGTAGTCGAATACAGATGCGAAAACACCAAATTTCTTTTCCACAACTCACATAAAACCCATTAAATTCCTTTTCCCCAAATTCACACATAAACACCATCAAAATCAAACTCCACAAATACACATATAGAGTCCTATATGCAAGCTAAAAATTCGGAAGGAGCCCTTACCTTCGTTGTAGCTTTAACAGCCGATTACGGCACCGTGATTAAATTCCAGTAAAACTTCGCTTCGCACGATGCTTCCTAAGTTGGCTCACTAGCACCGTAGCGTGGAGGTGAGTAACCTTCCCTTCTGTCACTTCGCGAGATGAAGCTCCGAAGTCGAAGAAAAGTAGAGGTTTACATTTGGTGGTTTTGAAAACTGCTAACATAGTTTCGTGAAACAGAGGGAGGAAGAAGAAAAGAATCACGAGGCTGGGAGAGAAAATGTTTTCTTGCTTTCTCCTTTCTTATCACTTATATATATATATATATATAACCCGAACCAACAAATATATAAATATTCTTACCTACATCACTTTTCGCACATCTCAAACTATTTTGATAAAAATATTTACTCTCGTCGCAACTCAATTGATAGATAAAATTTTTAGCGACCAGTAATATTTTTAACAAAACAGTCCGGTATTAATTTCTTCGCAATGTAAATAAATTATGCTTCGACGAATAATTTTAACTGGATCTAAAATTATATATATAAAAATATATATATAAAGAACATAAAACAAACTCTAATAAAATGTGCTTTTGGTATTTAATTCACAAAATGAATTAAAATTGGGCTAAATGTCTCAGCAATTTAATACCAAATATACTAAAATTGCGTAAATTAGAGTTTGAAATTAAGGGTCTTACAAATAGAGAGACTAAAACTGCAATTAAGAAAAAAAATAAAAATCTAGGTTGATTGAGGGAAGTTGTTACAGAGATGTTAATACCACAACTATTCCTTTTTATGCATTGATTATCACACAATATGATTATATTTGTAAAGCTTATTAGGAGGACTCACATTTGATTGATATATTTGTTGGCTATTTATTTATTATTTGTTATAATTTCGTGCTTTCATTAGATAAGGAGTAAGATAAGCACATATATTTGTAGGGGTAATGAGAGACTCCTATGCACATTGTGAGGAGAATATGAAAATCAACTTCTATAATATATATATTATATATGTGAAAACCCAAATATTACAAATATGATATTACAATATTACAATTGACTAAGTTTAAATTTCACAAATGTATTTATAAAACAGTCTTACGAATTTACAATTATATTCTATTGTGTATATGAAATAAAATTTTCAAGATATTTAATTCTATGTATTTTTTTGGTAATATTTTGAACTTAATAAAAATTAGAGTATTAACCACACCTTATAAAAATTCAAAAACTAATAATTAATGTTGATATTTCTGAAGGTCAATAAATCCAAACCAGTTATTTTAATCTATGGTTGATTGTATTCTAGTTAAAGAGAGCCATTTGGCTCAAAAGTCTTGAATTTAATGGGCAATAGAGGGGGACACCTACACCCGCTTCTATCATGTCCATATTAATTCAAATAGAAAGGTGTATTTAAATCGAAGCTTTTAATTAGGGATGACAATTAGATTTAGTGGGTATTTGCAAAAAAAAATCTATAATGGATAGAGTAAAAACTCGCATAATTGGTATAAGCACGAGCACGGATAATTACCCGCAAAATTAAGCGGGTACGGGTGCAGGTACGGGTGCTATAGTACCCACCCCGCCCTGCATCCACACTTATATAAATATATTATTTATTTATTATATTATATTAGTGTTTAGTTTAATTAATTATTTTCGTTTATGCTTTTAACATACATTGATATCATTGAACCACTACAATATTTATAATCGAAAGATAAACGTTTGAATTTTTTTTAAGAATAGGTAAATAATTGTGACTTTATAATTAATAGTTATGTTTTATTAATCGTGAATAATTCTTTACTGATCTCGAATAATTCTGCCGTATGACTTGCAACTTCATAAAGTATTAATATGAATATTTGAATGCGTATTGGAACATGTGTTCATTTGAAATGTTGAGTTAGAAAATATTTTGGTTTATAATACTTTATGAATGGATTTAAGACATTTGGATAATTTTTAAATTTAATCACAACAATATCATTTATTTATCGATTTAATTTAGTTAAAACGTGGGTAATGGGTATGGGTACAAGCACTTAGATACCCAAAGAGTAAGGTTACGGGTTAGGGATGAAAATGGGTAGGGTACTATAGTACCCGTCCTCATACCCGCAATTTAAAAAAAAAAACCCTTACCCGTGCCCGTACCCTCTTGGGTATCAACTTTAATACCTGCACTCTTATCCTTTGGGTACCCAAGAGGGTACGGGCACGAGTATGTATATTTTTTTAAATCGCGAGTATGGGAACGGGTACTATAGTACCCTACCCAAACCCTATTCATTGCCATCCCTAGTTCAATAGCCTTTTTTCACGAATAAATTAAAAAAGCTACAACTTTAAGTTGAGAAAAAACTAACTATACATTAAGGTAGTGTGTTGAAATAGTCAAACCAATTAAAGAATGACACATATATCGTCTTGTCTTTCATTACTGTTTTTTTATCGTGATGACAAACAATTTCTTATTTGATTTCCGAGTAATAGTCACCTCAATTGCATGCCTTGTTAATACTATTATTCTTTCTCTACCTCGTTTTCTTATATTCTCTTCATTGACCACTTTATTACTTTATTCATATCTTTTTGTTGTAACTTATAATCCATCAAATAGACAAGAAGAAAAAGAAGAACCAACTTTCACCATGGCAGTTGAAACTCCCCATCACATGAATAATCTCTCATCTTCAAACATACTAATCAATAGGTAAATACACCCATTGATTTCTTTCCATTGATCTTTGTATTTTTACATTTTACTTTGTTTCCGCAGAGAAATTACCAAATGTCCCAAGTACCACTTCCACACTACCACCAACATGGAGGATATAATTTATCCAAACGCCATTCCCACGATGTCTATGTCTTCAACAAGGACTAATAAATCTTTACCATCCTTTCAACAATCTAATTTCAATTATCTAAATTCAAAAAACATAGACCCAATTGATGTCGAGTTGCCAACATACTCAATATATAATGCTTTAGTCAATAAAAATGAAGTTTCTCCATATTGGACTTCAAAGGAACACCGGTATATATTTTTTTGGAAAATTAACTTATATTTTATTTTGTTTTACTTTTTAACATAAATTTTCATATGAATGAGTCAATATATACATGATGAGAATTTAGTATAAAGAGAGAAATAGATTCATTAAATTTATTTCTTTTTTATTTAATAATTTTCAATATATGAATTTTATATTAATAAAAAAAATTGAGTAAATATTTTATTAAAATTTGAGAGATAAACTTTTGTTGCGATGGTCGACAGCAAAGCTCCGACGACCGACAATCACCAACCACCACCCATTTAAATTATTATTGTAAAAATAATAAAAAAATAATTGAAATTCTATTTTTAAATTTAGAAGAAAAAAATATGTTTTTGTAATAAAATTATGTTTTCTAATAAAAATAAATAATTATTTAAGTTACTATTTAAATTCTATTTTTTAAAACATAATAAAAATAATGATTAAAATGATTAGAAATTATGATATTTTTTTAAAAAGATTTTAAAATAATTAAAAATTCATTTTTAAATAGTTTTAAACAAAAACACTTACTTTTCAAATAAATTTAAGAGTTCAATTTTAATGCATTAATAGTGCAAACAAATCTATACAGTCGGCAATGTATGACCAATCATGTGACGGACTTTATAAGTATTTATCACAAAAGTAAAACATTATTAACGATTTAACAATTGTATTTGGTTGATAGTGTTAAAAACCTTTGCACTAAAAATGTATATAAATTAAATTCTAAATATAAGAGTATTTTCTTAAGGATTTAATTTATATACATTTTTAGTGTAAAGAGTTTTTACATTGTTATTGAATAACAACCATAAGATTAATAGAGATATTTGACTTTTACCAATATTATATTTTAAAGTCATTATTTTTAATGATTGTGACTTGTTAACAATCTAAAATAGTTTACACTGACAATGCACAACAATTAAATAATTATGATTGTGACTCTTACCAATATTATATTTTTAAATAGCATATTATTTTGAGAAGAGACATATATATATATATATATATATATATATATATATATATATATATATATATATAATATGAAAATATTGGGGTGTTGCAATACTTACCCCTTTAAAAATAGTTTCGTTCTCGAAACTAAGAGGAAAAACAAATGAACAAGTTGCGTACACGTATTGACACATTACTTAAAAAAATCAAATAAAATTATTTATTGTCCCCATTAGCATCACAAAAGTTCCTTGATTAACAAGGATTTGACTAAAATATAAAAATTTGAGTTGTATAAATGTTACCTGATAAATACATGAACTCGTTAAAGCAAATCAATGAGCTAAAATCAATGAGTTGTATTTAAATAGAAGAAATTTAGAATTTTGTTTATAAAAATAAGTTAAAATTTCAAAAATAGAACAAGAGGGATAACATAGATCCTCTTAATTATTTTCATAAAAAAATCATTTATATAAACAACAAAAACATTGTTAATAGCACACACATACTGTAACTATTCTCATTTGGTAAGCAACAAATGCGTGGTCCAACTAAAATAATATCTAAGCCTCAAATTTTTGAACAGGTTCAAAACATTGATGTCACATTTGATAGAAAGCCGAAGAAATAAGGGTCAAGAAAAAGAACACGTGATGGGGACCTACACAATGTGTTAATCAACAATGGAAGAAGAAAAATATATTCTTTGAACTTCCATATTGGAAGGATATTCTTCTGCGCCATAATCTTGACATGATGCATATTGAGAAAAATGTGTGTGATAATATCATATTTACTTTGTTAAACGATACCGCAAAAAGCAAAGATCATGTTAATGCAAGAAAAGGGCATAAGACCTGAACTTTTGCCCAATGAAAATGGAAGAATTTCTCCTATCGTCTTTACTTTGACTTTTAAAGGTAAAAAAGGATTTTTAAGAACTTTAAAGAATATCACTGTGAATAAAATGTTGAAGAGTCATAATTGTCATATATTGATGGAACAACTTCTACTGTTAGCCATTCGAAAACATTAACTGATGATGTTTCAACTATATTGATTCAGTTTTGCTTATTCTTTAGACAATTATGTGGTAAAGTATTGAATGTTGATTATTTGGAAAAATTGCAAAACCAGATTGTCCTCACTTTATGCCACATGGAAATGGTATTTCCTCCCTCATTCTTCACTTTTATGGTTTACATGGTTGTTCACCTTGTTGAAGAAGTTAAACATGGAGGTCTTGTTCATTATGAGTGGATGTATCATGTTGAAAGGTAAAATATACGTGATTTCATTCCTCTATAATTTAGTAGTTATAAGTTTGTTCTAACTAATATTATTGTAGTTCAATAATAGGTGCTTAGGATAACTTAAATCATATGTACGTAATAAAGCACAACTAGAAGGTATATTGCCGAAGAATACCTTGTACAAGAGATTTTTACATTTTGTTCAAGATATCTAGAAAACATTGAGACTAGATGGAATCAATTGGTTGTGTAGATGATGAGCCTATTAATGAAATACAAACTGACTCACGTGTAGTCGAATTATTTGCTAGAGTTGGAAAATATGCTGGTGGATCTTCGTATTACAACCTTACATCAATTAAAAAGTTACAAACTCATACACACGTTTTAACAAATCGTATTATAGTTGACTACTATCATAGGCATGTAATTTTATTCTATTTGTATTATTTACTACTAAGATTTATTTTTTATTCATCTAATTTGAAATAACCAAATAGGCAATATAGAAGTGGTGCAAGGAGTGCTTCTGAGGTTGACAAAAAAGATTCATAGAGAGTTTTCTCATTGGTTTCGCAATCGTGTTAGTGTAGTTCAATAATAGGTGCTTAGGATAACTTAAATCATATGTACGTAATAAAGCACAACCAGAAGGGTATATTGCCGAAGGATACCTTGCACAAGAGATTCTTACATTTTGTTCAAGATATCTAGAAAACATTGAGACTAGATGGAATCAATTGGTTGTGTAGATGATGAGCCTATTAATGAAATACAAACTGACTCACGTGTAGTCGAATTATTTCCTAGAGTTGGAAAATATGTCGGTGGATCTTCGTATTACAACCTTACATCAATTAAAAAGTTACAAACTCATACACACGTTTTAACAAATTGCATTATAGTTGACTACTATCATAGGCATGTAATTTTATTCTATTTGTATTATTTACTACTAAGATTTATTTTTTATTAATCTAATTTGAAAAAACCAAATAGGCAATATAGAAGTGGTGCAAGGAGTGCTTCTGAGGTTGACAAAAAAGATTCATAGAGAGTTTTCTCATTGGTTTCACAATCGTGTTAGTGTTGATGACAAAATTGATAATTAAGTTGCTTTGGTTTTTAATAAGAATGTGACTAATTGTATATTTTACGGTGTTTAAATTTGCAACAATCTCGACAACATTAGTGGATCAAAGAAAAATGTTCTCGTTAGTCTTGCCGAAGTTCCTTATGATAAAGTTAAAAGGTTTGCTGCATATAATGTCTGCATTCAAATTTCGAACAATGCACAAGACAAGTTATTATAAACTCAAAATAGCGTAGTTTTCGACATGTTTGGAACACAAAGTTACTCATGCAATGGAGATGCCAAATGAATTTTGAAGGGTGCCTTCTCAAAGAAGTTGATAGATATCATTAAGCTTTCCTATGATTACTTCTTATTGTTCATGTTTAAATGTGAATGGGCGAATACCACAAACCAGACATTAAGACATATAATTTGCATGATACTAAAATTAATTAAATTTTTTTATTAGAGACTCAATTTTTAACATTAAAACTGGGTCTACAAAACGCATTATGAACGGGAAGAGGGTTTTGAAACCCGTTTGACTTAGAGACTGTATATGTAATATGTTGCTAGTTTTGGCTGAAACCCGTTTGACTTGGATACTGTTATGGAATTTGGTTCATTGTTATGCACTGTTATTTCTCTATTATTAACAAGTGCTAGAAGATTTCGAAGAGGGTTTTTGACTGAATACATATATAAATTTTGAGTCATTAAAAAGAAAAACTAGTAATTATTTAAAAAAAACAAAGTAGAAAAGTACCGTGTGGCCAAGCAAGATAAATTTAGTTTAATTTTTTTATATTTGTTAAATACAAAATTTTTGAGTTAAATACTATTTATTTGAGTTAAATCAAATACTATTTATGAGCATAAATGATGTTTATGCAACCGTTTATATTTACAATTAATTTTTTTTAAGTCTATTAAACACTCTTTTTAGTATTTTATTTTGAATATTCTAAAATAAACAAGTGATTTTTGAAAACTCTAAAAATTAAACAAATGAAGCACTACTATTAAAAAATTATGGTAGCTGAACTTCTTTATAACATAAAGTAGCCACGGCCAGTCCAAAATTCTCAACAATTTAATAAAAAATACTATTCTTTTTACCTTGTTTATAAAAGATATTTAAGTTATAATTTGTTAAATAAAAATTAATACATAACAATTTATCTTTAAGATATTTAAGTTATAAGTGATCAAATGATATGCATCATGAAGATTTGTGCAACTTTTCTTGTTATATGAATTAATGTGACCAAATGATATGCATCATGTAGATTAGTACGTGTAGATCCTCGTTAGATTGAAATGTGTATATGGACTAAAATTTATGTTACCAATTTTTTTTAATTATTATAATTGCACTTTTTTAATTAGGCTCAATTTTTAACTACCTATATGATGACAAAATAATCTCCACTTCACAAATTCTCAATATTTATTTTCTCCTCTCGTTGGCCTATGATACTCCATTAAGACCATCATCTCAAACACAAATTAGAATCATCATTATTTCATCAACTATGGGGTTACTTCTATATTCTCATCACAATTTTATAACATCATAAATCATACATAATCATTGTCATCATATAAATTCATCACAAATTTACTACATCACTATCATTAATCAAACATCTTCACATAAACTTATCACAGATTTAAATCATAAATCACACATCATCATCAAATAAACTTACATCATACCCTGCATTCATATTTTATTATCACTTCACATAAACTCATATAATCAAACATATGCACCAAATTCATTTGAAATCAAATATCACAATAGTATCAAATACCACACATTTAATGAAATTAAATCAATCAGCACCCTATAAATATTTCTATTCCACATTTTAATCTCACAATTTCCATATTTGCACATTAATTCATTTATCACTCAAAGGGCTACTGTCGTACGTAGCGAGTCCCGGATGAATCGTTGGAAAATACGGTTTTCCCGTTCATCTCACAAGATATTATACTCATGAATTCAAACGCTCTCTCACCCCTTACCTTATTTAGATGTTTTCTCAAACATAGAAATCAATGGAAGTTTTCACCAACAACTGCAGATCGACAACGTACATCGAGCGAATCTGAATAAACGGCGAGTTCACAAAAACGTCGAGACTTGACTGATAAATTATGGGGAGCATAAAAATTAATGTAAAAAAATTAATAATAATTTTTGGAGCAAAAATGAAGTTAAAACGACGAGAAAAAACTGCAGTTAAACGTGTTTAACATATTTACAAAATTGTCACCGCCTCATTTTGTTAACTCATTTATACATACAACAGACTTAAATATACCTCCGCCTCATTTGTTAAGTCTGGTGGCACGTAAACGACTTAATTCGCTGTATTAAAAATTCAATTTTCTACTAGTGCACCAACTCGTCGGAGCGCTGGAATGGTTCGACGTCAACTTCCCTGAAAAATACACATGAGTAGTGCTTCTTGAAGGTTTCGATGAGAGGAATTCAAAAACGATGCCAAATTTTTGAGACGAAAAACGTGGTGATCGAAATCGGGCAAATACAGCTCGCCCAAGGAAAGAAACAGAGCTGTTTTTGAAGAAACAGAGCAACGATTGATAAAATTGATGCCAAAAACGGATTCAGTGGCCGATTTTGTGTGGGATAGAGGTTGGGATCAATTCAAACGGCAAGGAATTGGTGGGAGTGAATTTGAGAGAAAAAGGGTTTGTTGCAATTTGGCTGTCTATTTTTTTTAATTAGGGATTACTATTGCATATGAGCCTAACTCATACAACACATTTTACTTCTTTATTTTGTATATTTATTTATTTTTAAATAAAACAAACAATTACTAAAACTATTCTTTTTAAACACTTTTTTTAAACACAATTCAATTATACTAATAATTTCAAAACTAATAATTTATAAAATAAAGTAATTAAAGTAATTAATCTTTAAAATACGTTAATAATCAGAACTTTCATATTCCAAATAATCACTATAATAATACTTATTTTTCCAAATACTCAAATTAAAATATTATAATCATTGGAGAATAGTCGAAATTATAAAATAAATAAATATAACATCAATATTTTATATTAATTACTAAATTATAATAAATATATATAAAATCACAATGTCATAACAAGTATATAAAAATAAAGGAAATCAAACACAATAGTACTACTATCTCAAGATAATTATTTATAAAATAAATAATTAAAATAAGATATATTCAGACATAATTAAATATAATTAAGTGTACATTTAATATTAGTCAAACACAAAAGAAAATATCACATTAATTACCAACTCACATATACTCATAAAATCGCGTAAATCTTATTCTTTAAAATATTTACACTAATATACTATTATTTTTAGAAAAATATATAAAATAATAAAATATAACATTTATTATTCATATAACTTATTTGGTCAAATATGTACAAGATTAACACACATATAAAGAAAAATAATCATAAAATTAATCAACATATATTCTAAGATAATTGTAACACCAAATTAATTATTTAAAGTGCTATTTTATTAACAAAATAGTTTATTATAAAAATTGGGGTGTTACATAACCCGCATACACTCCTATAAAACTATATGTCCAAATTTTGAGTCATTAAAAACAAAAACGAGAAATTAGGTAAAAAAGTGCATTGTGCCAAGCAAACCGTAAAGCAACAGCTCAATCTCTCCACTCCAGGTTCCATTTCTTGCTATCATAGCTTATGGAATAAATTATGAATTATAAGTATGTTATGTTTATCATGATTCATGAATATATTATGAATTGAGTAAAAAAAAATTTGTTTATGTTTCTTTAATATTGTATGAATTTGTTTCTTGTGTTTGAATTTTAATAAAGAGTAGCTATTTTAAACTAGTTTTAGAAAAACTTACGATGACTATATCGGAATTCCGGAATTAACTCGTATGAAGAGATTGTACTGATTTTATAAGTCTACAAATTTATACTTTTTTCTAATCAATTTGTTTAAGATAAATAATATTATTTATCATCAACCATAATAGTTCTCAATAGCAATAGAGTAGATTCACATTAATAAGAATTATAAATTATAGATTAATTAAGCCTTAATATTTTGATAAATTAAATCTCAAATATTTTTGTGTTTGTTATGTTATTGTATGTTTCGTCTTAAAAACAATTAATAATTTCAATTTCTAAATAATATAAAAACTCAGATTAGTTTGATATTTACGAATTTAATCCCTAGGGTGTAATATATGGACTTCCGTTTGATTTATAAATAAAATTACACTTTAATTCATTTAATTTATCTTATATAATTATAAAATTTATGAAGAAGATGAAAATTATTGGAATTTATATTAAGAAAAACCAAAATTTGATTTTAAAAATAGGTAGAAAATCAAATAAATTAAAATATTAGGAAATTCCTTATGTGTAATAGACACATAAGCATTTTTAAATACAAAAAACAGAAGGTTAGTTATGGTGAGAAATCTGATAGGAAGTTTTCAAAATTAAATAATTAACAACCGGCATAAAAAACTCATTTGCAGTTAAAAAAGCTCACGGATAATTGAACATATCGCATAATTTGTTAAAATAAGGTATGGTTTATGATATTTTTAAAATTCATCTATAATTTATTAGTGGTTGTCTACGTCAGTTTAACACATTGTTTTGAAATTTAACAAAAAACACCTTTTGTTTTTAAATAAAATTTTGTTTTCTAATAAAATAAATAAAATAAATTTATTATTACATTAATGGTTTTGGACATTTTACTTTGACAATGTATACAAATTAATCTCTTTAAATATTTTCATTTTATTATATCTTATAAAATAAATATTTACTTACTGTGATATGTTGACAGTTATGTTTTGACTTAGTTGTAATTTGAATTTTCAAATTATTTATAAATTAAACTTTCTTTTTCTTTTTTTTTTTATATTTCATTTTAATATAAGAGTATAATAAATAAAAATAACTTTAATATATAAATCGACTTCTAACACAATCACTACTCATCAAAAGACAACAAAAGAAATTAACAGAATACCAAAAGAAAGGGAAATTAATTTGGAATTAATTTCGGCGGAGAAATTGTCTAACTTTTGGAATATTTTAAATGTTTCCCTATATGTCTAACTTTTGTGAAATCTGTAGAGTAATTGTTGTTAGGATTTAAACATTCTTTTAGTAGAATATTGTTTGAGAAGTAAGTTGAATTTGAAAGTATATAATATATGTGTTATTTTATTCAACTAAATGTAGTAGTAAGTTGTGTTGACTAAATCAACATGTTTAGTTTTATCTATTAACGATAATGATTAATCACGATATTTTTTTCTTATTTGAGTTGTTGAATTTGATGTGTTTAATTAATTTGTTGGGTCATGTTAGCTTATCGAGCTAGGATTTTTGATATGTTATTCTCAAATGAGTTGTCAATGCCTTCAATATGTTTGATGGTGCTTAGCTAGATATTAGTTCACTTATTATTTACCACAAATTTCGAGGACGAAATTTCTTAAACAAGGGAAAAATTGTAACACTCCAAATTTTATAATAAACTGTTTTATAAATGAAATAATATTTTAAATAATTAATTTGGTATTTATATTATTTTAGAATATATGTTGATCAGTTTTATGATTAATTCTCTTCATATGTGTGTTTTCAATGATGTATTAATTTTATACATATTTAATTGATTTGGTGACTTATATAAAATACTAATGTTATATTTATTTATTTTGTCATTTTAACTATTCTCATCATGTAACAATCTTTTAATTTAATTATTTGGAAGATATTATTTTAGTGGCAAATAAACAAATTAAAATAACTATGTAATTAGTTGGGTCATGTTCAAAGTTAATAATAACTAATATATATATATATATATAAAAGGTCAAATATATATAACCCAAATAGCGCTACAGTATAAAACAGCCGCATAACGCTACAGGAGATAATGTGAAGAAGCAGCCGCAATTGGAAAAAAAAAATAGAAAATCAATACCGGTGATCGATAGCTGTCCCAGAAAACTTTCTCCATTTTCATCCAAATTTTCGTATGTTCTTTCACTCATTTAGTTGGTCAATTAAATACAATTTTTCAGATTTTTAACCATCCCAATTTTTCTTTAAAATACCCGACTTCTCCGTTTCTAAAATTCCTTATTTTACATCGTTCTTCTTCACCGTAAGTCCGATTTGAGTGAAACCAACGCCAAAACGACCATGTGAAAAGTGACTATATTATCCACCGATTGTTTTTCTGATTTATGGTAAGTTTCCTTGACCGAATTTCGAAATTTAGTTTTTAGAGTGTCTTCTCATAATTTATTTTGAACGTTTACCCATAAACTGTCGAGTTAGATCGATTGAAGGACAAATAGTCGGAGAATAAAGGTTGTTTGCTCGTGGAATCGTATTCGTGTGTGAAAGCGTCGAAATAAGGTAAGGGGTGAGAGAGCATTTGAATTCACGAGTATAATATATTGTGAGATGAACGGGAAAACCGTATTTCCCAACGATTCATCCGGGGCTTGCTACGTACGGCAGTAGCCCTTTGAGTGTTAAATTAATTAATGTGCAAATATGGAAATTGTGAGATTAAAATATGGAATAGAAATATTTATAAGGTACTGATTGATTTAATTCCGTTAAATGTGTGGTATTTGATACTATTGTCATATTTGATTTCAAATGAATTTGTTGCATATGTTTGATTAGATAAGTTTATGTGAAGATGTTTGATTGATGATAATGATGTTGTAAATTTTTGATGAGTTTATATGATGACGATGATTATGTATGATTAATGATGTTATAAAATTGTGATGAGAATATTGAAGTAACCCCATAGTTGATGAAATAATGATGATTCTAATTTGTGTTTGAGATGACGGTCTTAATGGAGTATCATAGGCCAACGAGGGGAGAAAATAAATATTGTGAATTTGTGAAGTGAAGATTATTTTGTCATCATATAAGTAGGGCCTGACAAGCCTAGTGATTCTGGGGAAGTACAACTGAATTGAGTCTGATCGTGGCGGTCTGCTGTTGAGCCTTAAGGAAAGATTGTTAGACCTTGGAGGTATTCGGGTGGGGTATTCCTAGGTGACTTGGAGGTAGCACTCCAAATGTCGGGAGCTACCATGCAACACACGTTTACCTCGACTGTCACGTTTATGTGTCTCGGGTTGAGTTGAGGGGATCTATGAGGACAGGGCCAATTTGAATTGTTCGTCCACCGGGATGGTGGCATAGTATCATGGCCTCCTAACCAAGTACTTCAGAGTTAGAATGGTACCACATTGTGAAGTAGAGTCGTACCACATTGTGAAGTAGAGTCTAAGCTCATGCATAACATTGCATTTTTGTGTGATTGTTTGTTGTAATTAATATGTATCGTGTGCGATGATAATTTCTTAGATGATTTGATGTTATTGTGAAATGTATTTGATTTTCCTTGATTTTGACTATATAATGTGGTGTTTTTCCTTGAAGAATGTTTGTGTAATGATACGGTTTATTTATGATTAATTGCGTGTTCTTCTTACTTATATTATATTATCAACATGATTTCAAAACTCACCTCCTTCGTTGTTTGTGTTTGACTGGCTTGGCGCTGCGTTTGCGAAATCGCAGTTGTTACAGGTTAATGAATCTTGAAGTTCAAGTTGGGAGGAATCCTGCTCTGATAGGTGATACCGGGAATAAGGGTTGTAATTTGTATTTTACTTATTTAATTTGAAACGACTTTTTGTATGAAAAACTTATAAGTACTAGTAAGTTTTTAGAATTAAATCAAGTAATTATACTTAAATCAAGCTTATTGAGATTGCACTATTTTATAGAAGTAAAGAGTTTAAAGTGTTCTTTTTTTTTTTTTTGAGAAACATGATATTTTAAATTAATTGCAAAAGTTTTTATACCCTTGAAAACATATTTGTTTTATCCGCTCCGAATTAAAGTTAAAAATTCTATTATAAATTATTATATATTATTTTGGGGTTTAGGGTGTCACAGAAATTATGAAATGTCCCAAGTACAACTTCCACACTACCAACAACATGGAGGATATAATATATCCAAACGCCACTCCCATGATTTCTATGTCTTCAACAAGGATTAATCAATCTTTACCATCCTTTCAACAATCTCATTTCAATTATCTAAATTCAATAAACATAGACCCAATTGATGTCGAGTTGCCAGCATACTCAATTCATAATGCTTTAACTAATAAGAATAAAGATTCTCCATATTGGACTCCAAATGAACACCGGTATGTATTTGGAAAATTAACTTATATTTTATTTTGTTTTACTTTTTAGCGAAAATTTTCATGTGAATGAGTCAATATATAGATGATGAGAATTTAGGATAAAGAGAGAAATAGATTCATTAAATTTATTTCATGTTTAATCTAATAATTTTCAATATTGAATTTTTGGATGGGTCCAACATGAGCTTCTTTAAAAAGAGTCAAACGGTGGACCCTTGTCTATTTTATTAATATATGAATTTTATAATAACAAAAAAAATTGAGTAAATAATTTATTAAAATTTGTGAGATAAACTTTTTGTTGCGATGGTCGACAGCAGAGCTCCGCAACTGTCGATCACCAGCCACCACCCATTTAAATTATTATTGGAAAAATAATTGAAATTCTATTTTTAAATTTAGAAGTACAAATAAATATTTTTTTGTAATAAAATTATAATTTCTAATAAAAATAAATAATTATTTAAATTCTATTTTTTAAAACAAAATAAAAATAATGATTAAAATGATTAAAAATTATGATTTTTTTAAAAAATATTTTGAAATAATTAAAAAACCATTTTTAAATAGTTTTAAACCAAAACACTGTTTTTTATTAAAAAATATACTTTTCAACTAAATTTAAGAGTTCAATTTTCATGCATTAATAGTGTAAACAAATCTATATAGTCGGCAATTTATGACTAATCATGTGAGTGACTTTATAAGTAGTTATGACAAAAGTAAAACATTATAAATGATTTAACGGTTGAAGTTGATTGATAGTATTAAAAATCTTTTGCACTGGCAATGTGTATAAATTAAATTATAAATATAAGAGTATTTTCTTAAGGATTTAATGTATATACATTTTGTGCAAAGAGTTTTTACATTGTTGTCCAATCACAACCATAAGATCAATAGAGATATTTGACCTTTACATTGTTGTGCTAACAATGTGCTAACAATGTACATTTTAAAGTCATCATTTTTAATAATTATGATGTGCTAACAATGTAAAACATTTTACACTAACAATGCATAGCAATTAAATAATTATACTTCACTAGATTATATAGACGAGAGATAAATGAATTGTCAACCTTAGATAAGAGTTTCTTAAAAAAAAAAACAAAAGTAAAAGGATAGAGTTATCAGATTTGATTGCTATTATTCTATCTTGCTCATACTATTATTCTCTCTCTACATCATTTTCTTAACTTCTCTTCATTGACCCATTTATTAATTTATTCATATTATTTTGTTTTAACTTGTAATCCGTCAAGCAAGCAAGAAGAACCATCATTGACTATGGCAGTTGAAACTCCCCACCAAATGAATAATCTCTTATCTTCACACATACTAAACAATAGGTAAATTCGTTCATTATATTTATTCATTTCTTTTCTTTCCCTTATCCCTCTCTTTATTTTACATTTTACTTTGTTAATTTTTGTAGAGAAATGATCAAACGTCTCAAGTACCACTTCCACACTACCAACAACATGGAGAATATAATTGATCCAAACTCCATTCCCATGTCTTCAACAAGGCTTAATCAATCTTTACCACCCTTTCAACAATCACATTTCAATGATCTAAATTCAATAAACTTGGACACAATTGATGTTGAGTTTCCAACATACACGGATCATAATGCTAATTTAGCCAATAAAAATAAAGCTTCTCCACTCAAAAAGGAGAAAAAGAAATTTAATCGTTGGACCGAAAAGGAACACGGTTATATATTTTTTTGTTAAATTATCTTATATTTTATTTTGTTTTAATTTATAATTGTAAATTGTCACGTGAATTGAGTTTATACATGCAGGATGAGAATTTAGTTAAAAGAGAGAACAATAGATTTGTTAATTTTTTTCTTTCTATTTTTCTATTTTAATAATTTAAATTCTATTTTTAAATTTAAAAGAATAAAATCTGTTTTTGTAATAAAATTATGTTTTCTAATAAAAATAAATAATTATTTAAGTTACTATTTAAATTCTGTTTTTTAACACATAATAATAATAATGATTAAAATAATTAAAATTCTGTTTTTTTAACACATAATAAAAATAATGATTAAGTTACTATTTTCTTAAGGATCTAATTTATATACATTTTTAGTTTAAAAAGTTTTTACACTATAATTCAATCACATCCGTTATATCAATAGAGATATTTAACTTTTACAAACACTATATTTAACGTCATTATTTTATATGATTGTGATGTGCTAAGAGTGTAATTGTATATCAATTAAATAATTGAAATAAAATGGATTGTAAAGATGAAAGATAAATGGATTTTGCCTGTTTAATACTATTATTTTCTCTCTGCATCATTTTCTTAACTTCTCTTCATTGGCCCCTTTATTATTTTATTCAATTTTTATTTGTTTTAAGTTTTAATCCATCAAGCAAGCAAGAAGAACCAACATTAAACATGGCAGTTGAATAGGTAAATACATTCACACATACCATTCAATAGGTAAATACATTCATTAATTATATTCATTCATTTCTTTCTTTCCCTTGATCTCTCACTCTATTTTACATTGTACTTTATTAATTTTCGCAGAAAAATGATCAAATGTCCCAAGTACTACTTCCACAATACCAACAACATGGAGGATATAATTGATCCTAACTCCATTTCCATGATGCCTATGTCTTCGACAATGCCTAATCAATCTTTTCCACCCTTTCAACAATCTCATTTCAATTATCCAAATTCAATAAATAGAAATCCAATTGATGTTGAGTTTCCAACATACTCAGATTATAATGCTAATCTAGCCAATAAGAACGAAGCTTCTCCACCCAAAAAGGAGAAAAAGAAAGTGAAACATTGGACCGAAGAGGAACATGAGTATATATTTATTTGAAAAATTATCTTATATTTCATTTTGTTTTATTTTATTAACGTAAATTTCATGTGAATTGAGTCTATACATGCATGATGAGAATTTAGTTGAAAGAGAGAGAAATATTTTTATTAAATTTATTTGTTTTCTATTTTAATAATTTTCAATATAGAATTTTGAGTATGTCTATTATGAGCTTCTTAAAAAATAGTCTAACGGTAGTCCTTACTATTTTCTTTAAAATATGAAATGTATAATAATAAAAATTAGAGGTCATATATATTTTATTAAAATTTGATAAAAATAGTAAGGTTCACCTATAACTAGGGCGGAGTCGTACAATTTTAGTAAAAATGAATTTTATATAATAATAAAAAAAATGTAAAGTTCACATTTGGATTAACAATTTTAAGAAATACTTTATTAAAATTTATTAAAAATAGTAAGGTTCACCTATAACTAGATCCATATTTAACATTCTTAGTTATTAATGTATCTTTTAGCAAATAAATATTCATTTAAAAAGTGTATACCTAAAAGGTACTCATTTTTTTAACTAACGTGAAGTAGTTTTATTCACAATATGATGGGCTAATAAAGTCTTAATGCTTTTGTTCATGAACTAAAGTTTAGATCCTAGTGGCTAGTCATCAAACTGAACTAAAGAAAAAGCCAAATTTTATTCCCTTTAATAAGTAGATTAATCACATGTATTTATTTACAAAAAATTGACTTTTGTCTTGTTACTTTTTATAGGTTATTTCTACAGGGACTCCAAATGTATAATAAAGGAGATTGGAAGAGCATTGCAAAACATGTTGGTACAAAAACTTCAACTCAAGTTGCTAGTCATGCTCAAAAATACTTCAATCGCCAAACTCTTACGCCCAAAAAGAGAAAAAGAAAAAGCATCCATGACATGACCTTAGGGGAATAAGATTGTCACCCTATTCTCTTTAAAAAAGACATTCCAACTTCTCCTCCTCCAAATGCTAAAATACAAAAAAAAATGGCAGTGAAGTTACAACAAGAATTACAAAAAACCCAACAAAAGTTGTACGTAGTCTAAGTTCAAAACACATCAAACAATAGGCATTAAAGGATAGAATGATACTAGTACCCCTTATGATTCAAATTACACATATGTAATATTACAAAAATTTTACACCACTCAATTATTTTGTAATGTGTCATTTTAGCCTTGTTTTGTAATATGTATGATGGTCTTGTTTTGTAATTTGTATTGTGACCTTATTTCAAACATGAACCTAGTCTTACCGGTTTAATACATTATGATAATATAATATATTATGCTTTATTGATCATTTATGTTGTATTTTTATTTTCAAATTAGTTTCAGTTTTAATCAGCAGTAGAGCCTTAATTAGTTTTAATCAGTAGCAGTGACATTATTTTCTAATAAGTGTTAATCAATTTTATAGCAGGAGTGACTTAATTAGTTTTTATCAGAATAGTTTTAATCATTTTTAATTAGAACAATATCCTAACATTGAAATTAAACCCAACTAGTAGGATAATACATCACAATGAACTAATACATACAAAGCAAAATTACAAAGGAACTCCATGCAAACATTTGATCGTCTGGCTCGGATAAAGAAAATATGTTTTCAAGGAAATAAAAACTTTTATAACTAATTTAGGATATCACATTCCTCAAAGTACAGATGGAACAATTCAAACTTTATTCTTCAATTAAAACAGTAAAATCTCAATGAACTAATTTAACTATAATTTCTTAATTTAATTCCAAAAACTTACTAGTACTTATAAAGTTTTCATACAAAAGGTCGTTTCTAATTAAATAAATAAACTTACGATTTCGCAAACGAAGGGCCAAGCTAGTCAAACACAACTAACAAAGGAGGTGAGTTTTAAAATCACGTTGATAATATAATATAAGTTAGAAAAACACGCAAACAATCATAATATACCGTATCATTACACATCATGATATATCCAAATATTCAAAAAAAATAATAACATATTATAATGTCAAAATCACTCAAGTAAAATCAATATATCGTCATATAAAAACAATCACAAGAAAACAATCAAAACAAAACAATCACAAGAAAATGCAATGTTATGCATGAACTTACACTTACTTGTTCACAATTTGGTATCATTCTAACTCTGAAGTACTTGGTCAGGAGGCTTGATACTATGTCACCACACAAGTGGACGGACAATTCAAATTGGCCCTGTCCTCATAGATCCCCTCAACTCAACCTGAGACACATGTAAGCGACAATCGAGGTAAATGTGTGTTGCATGGTAGCTCTCGACATTTGGAGAGCTACCTCCATGTCATCTAGGAATTCCCCACCCGAATACCTCCAAGGTCTAACAATCTTGCCTTAAGGCTCAACAGTAGACCATAACGATCAGACTCATTCAATTGTACTTCTCCAAAATCATTAGGCTTGTCAGGCCCTACCTATATGATGATAAAATAATCTCCACTTCAAATATTATCAACATCTATTTTCTCCCCTCGTTGGTCTAGACTACTCCATTAAGAGTATTATCTTTAGCACAAGTTGGAATCATCACTATTTCATCAACTATGGGGTTACTTCAAAATTCTCTTCACAAATTTATAATATCATTATCATCAATCATACATAATCATCATCACATAAACTTATCCCAAATTTATAACATCACTATCATCAATCATAAATCATCATTATCACATAAACTTCTCACAAATTTATAACATCACGTCACATAAACTCATATAATCAAACATATGCACCAAATTCATTTGACATCCAATATCACAATAATATCAAATACCCCACATTTAATGAAATTAAATCAAATATCAAATACCACACATTTAACGAAATTAAATCAAATATCAAATACCACATATTTAACGAAATTAAATCAATCAACATTGTATAAATGTTTCTATTCCACATTTTAACCTCATAAATTTCATATTTGCACATTAATTAATTAATCCCTCAAAGGGCTACTGTCGTACGTAGAGAGCCCCAGATGAATCGTTGGGAAATACGGTTTTCCCGTTCATCTCACAATATATTATAATCATGAATTCAAACACTCTCTCACCCCTTACCTTATTTCAATGCTTTCACACATGAATACAAGTCCATGAGCAAACAACCTTTGTTCTCTAACTCTTTGTCCTTCAATTGATCTAACTCGACAATTTATTGGTAAACATCAAAAATAAATTATGATAATACACTCTAAAATGGTCAATTTGAAATAGAGTCAAGTAAGCTTACCCTAAATCGGAAAATAATTAGTGGATAATATAGCCACTGTTCACACGGTCATTTTAGCGTTGATTTTACTCAAATTGTACTTACGGCGAAGAACGGTGCAAAATAACGAATTCTATACACAGAGAAGTAAGATATTTTAGAGAGAAATTGAGATGGTTAAAAATATGAGAAAATGTGTTTATTTGACTAACTAAATAAGTGAAACAACATACTGAAATTTGAACAAAAACGTTGAAAATTTTCTGGAATAGTTATCGATCACTAGTGTCAAACGATAGGCTAGTTGCTGTGTTTCCTCTCCCTTTTACGCGGCGACTGAAGTAGCTCCCTTTCTTATTATTTTATTTTATTTTATTTTATTTTATTAACACACTTAGGGATTTAAATCCTTTACACACATGGGTCAAGCCCATTGGTCTCCTCATTTATTTTATGTTTCACTATTAATATTTTTATTTTGCTAAAACAAAATGAATAATTATTCAATCTCATTTTTAATACTCCTCCAACCAATTTAATTTTCAAAACATTACTAATATTCTAGAAATAATATATTATAAATTAGAGTAATTAAAATAATTAACTTTTAAAAAATACATATTACTAATCACTAAAACTCTCATATTCAAAATAATCACTATAACTATACTTATTTTTCAAAATACTCACATTAAAATACTATCATCATTAGAGAATAGTCAAAATTACAAAATAAATAAATATAACATCAAACTTTATAATAATTACTAAATCATAATAAATATATATAAAATCATCATGCCATAACAAAAATAAAAGAAATTCAACACAATACTACTACCATCTCAAGATAGTTATTTATAAAATAAATAACTAAAATAGGAAGTACTTAGAAATAATTAAAATATAAATATGTACGAACTTAACGTTAGTCAAACATACAAGAAAATATCACATTAGTTACCAACTCACATATACACGTAAAATCACATAAAATCTTTTAAAAAAAATATTTTTAGAAAAAAACTATTACTTTTAGAAATATATATATAATAATAAAATATAATATTTGTTATTTATGTTACTCATTTAGTCAAATATGTACAACATTAACACATCATAGATATCACACATATACAAAAAATTAATCATATGAGTGTAATAATAACATGAAAAATCAATAATCAAACTTATGCACAAACAATCCAATGAAGTTTAAATTAAAATAAATAAAAAATATGAAAACATCAATCATCAATATCAATTCAATATTCAATATAATATATTAAAACAAACCCCAAAAATAATATGTTGACATGTGACACTCATTTTGACACCTCTAGAATTCATTCATTTTTTATTTCACATTCTACTAATTCTTTGTTTATATCTCTATAACTAAAAAAACAACAATAAAAATATAACTCCCATTACAAACTTGATTTAATTGTTAATTACTTTTTTCATTTATTGCATATAAAAACATCACAATATTTAAATTACATTTTATTAATTAAAATGTAGCAACCATAAATTACCACAAAATATATAAAAACACAATAATAACATGAAAAATCAATAATCAAACTTATGCACAAACAATCCAACGAAGTTTAAATTAAAATAAATAAAAAATATTAAAACATCAATATCAATATCAATATCAATATCAATATCATATATTAAAACAAACCCCAAAAATAATACGTTGACACATGACATTCATTTTGACACATCATTCAATAGTATGATGTGGCACCTCTAGAATTCATTCATTTTTTATTTCACATTCTACTAATTCTTTGTTTATATCTCTATAACTAAAAAAACAACAATAAAAATATAACTCCCATTACAAACTTGATTTAATTGTTAATTACTTTTTTCATTTATTGCATATACATACATCACAATATTTAAATTACATTTTATTTATTAAAATGTAGCAACCATAAATTACCACAAAATATATAAAAACACAATAATAACATGAAAAATCAATAATCAAACTTATGCACAAACAATCCAATGAAGTTTAAATTAAAATAAATAAAAAATATTAAAACATCAATATCAATATCAATATCAATATCAATATAATATATTAAATCAAACCCCCAAAATAATATGTTGACATGTGACACTCATTTTGACACATCATTCAATAGTATGATGTGGCACCTCTAGAATTCATTCATTTTTTATTTCACATTCTACTAATTCTTTGTTTATATCTCAATAATTAAAAAAAAAACAACAATAAAAATATAACTCCCATTACAAACTTGATTTAATTGTTAATTACTTTTTTCATTTATTGCATATAAATACATCACAATATTTAAATTACATTTTATTAATTAAAATGTAGCAACCATAAATTACCACAAAATATATAAAAACACAATAATAACATGAAAAATCAATAATCAAACTTATGCACAAACAATCCAATGAAGTTTTAATTAAAATAAATAAAAAATATTAAAACACATGCATTTAAATTAGCAAACCTTTGCAAAAAAAACCAACAAACAATATTTTTTTAAAAATAAAAATGTTAAATTATACATTAAGTATTTTTAAAGTAATATAAAATTTGTGTTCATCTTTCTTTTTACTGCTCGGATACATATTTTATTCCTTTAATACAAAGAAAGTATTTGTCTATATAAATTGTTCATGAAAATAAATACATTCATTTCAAAATATTAAACTTATAGATTGGATGAAGTATAAATTAGAGCATAGTTTCAATAAACGGCAAATATAATTAAAATCAAGTAGTGATTCCTTATCATTCCGAGCATTATTTCGTAATTAAGAATTAGTTATCGAAAGTTTAAGTGAAAATGAAACATGAAACATAAAAGATAAGAAATAATAGTTTGTTCTATTAGTCAAAAAAAGAATAAAGAAATAATAGTGCTCAAGATAAAAAGTAAAATAAAAATAATAATCGTATAAAAACCAATGTTTACAAATATATCTCAAATCAATGATTGCAAAATTTTATTAATAAAAATGTTGCAACCATAAATTACCACAAAATATATAAAAACACAATAATCACATGAAAAATCAATAATCCAACTTATACACGAACAATCCAATGAATTTTAAATTAAAATAAATAATAAATATTAAAACACAAACATTTAAATTAGCAAACATTTGCAAAAAAAACCAACAAAGAATATTTTTAA
>JBBPBQ010000001.1:9029259-9082456 GCA_037974755.1 Cicer yamashitae | reverse complement strand
AATTAGAGCATAGTTTCAATTAACGGTAAAATTAATCAAAATCAAGTAGTGATTTCTTATCATTCCAAACATTATTGCGTGTTTTTGTAGTAAAAAATAATACTTTGAGCTTATTTATTATATACGGTCTCCAAAAAGGATAATTAATTCAAAATATTTTTGAAAGAAATACGTAACATAACACCTCTATATAAGAATTAGTTATCGAAAGTTTAAGTGAAAATGAGATATGAAACATAAAATATAAGAAATAATATTTCGTTCAATTAGTCAAAAAAAGAATAAAGAAATAATAGTGCTCAAGATAAAAAGTAAAATAAAAATAAAAATAAAAATAATAATCATATAAAAACCAATTCTTACAAATATATCTCAAATCAATGATTGCAAAATATATATTCTATTTTTTATAGGAAGAAAATATTCTATAATGATTGAATGTTTAAAATAAAACAAAATGAATACAAACAATCACTCATATTTTTTTATTATATTTTTAGAATCAAAATCACTCATTTTATTTAAATCTTTTTAATTGTGTATACAAACACTAACTCATCTTTTTTTAATCATATTATTTAGAATAAAAATCACTCATTTTATTATAAACTTTTCAATTGTTTCTATTCCATTTATTCTTTTGTTATACAACCACTATTCTTATAAACTAAGAAACTTACAAATTTTAAACCTTTTTTTCTGATCAGATTGATACATTTATACACCATAAATATTACCTTTAAACTTTTTAATAAATTTATACTGAGAGAATATTTTACAAATTACACCCGCGCAACATGCGGGTTATATTCTAGTTGTATTTTTATTTTACAAGT
The DNA here is from genome assembly GCA_037974755.1 of Cicer yamashitae. Taxonomy (NCBI): domain Eukaryota; kingdom Viridiplantae; phylum Streptophyta; class Magnoliopsida; order Fabales; family Fabaceae; genus Cicer; species Cicer yamashitae. The sequence goes on along the minus strand of JBBPBQ010000001.1, from coordinate 9,081,620 downwards.
ACTAACTTTGAAAGATTGAGATTTTATAGGAACTAAGGCAAAAAGATTAAAGTGCAAAAGCATCACACAACAGAAAAGGCATCCCAACAAAGAATATCTTTAAAAAATAAAAATGTTAAATTATACATTAAGTATTTTCAAAGTAATATAAAATTTGTATTCATTTTTCTTTTTATTTGTCTTGCATCCCAAAACCATCACATGCCATTTGCAACACCTCAATAAATTTATAGGAAAACAAGAGTAAAAATAGGAAAATAATCAAGTGGGGGGACTAGGTAAAAATCCAAGGAAACAAATTGTGTAGATTAGTTACTACCTCACTAAAAAATTTATTTGAAAAACCCAATAAGATAAAACCATGTCTAACGCAAAAAGAGTGTGGTGCAAAACAAAAACACAATCAATTAACAAAATTAAATAAAAAATTATAAATTTTGTAAACATGACTATTTAAATTTTAAAAATTAAAAATTAAGTTTTACAGTTTGATCTTGGACTAATGATATCTTAAAGTTTATTCACACAAAGTAAGCAAGATTATATGGTTCGACCTATGATTTGTACCTATGGCTTATTTAGACTAAATAAGTTTGATTATATGGTTTGATCTTCGATTAATGATGTCCTAATACTTATTGAGATTAATTAAGCAAGATTATACTTATTGAGATTAGGCAAGATTGATGTCCTAATACTTATTATGATGTCTTATGACTAATTTGGACTAATTAAGTTAGATTGTATTGACTGATCATCGAACGATATACTAATACTTATTGAGACTAATTAAGTTTATTTGTATTAAATTTTCGATTAATGATATCCTAATACTTATAGAGACTAATTAAGCAATACTATATGGTTCGACCTACGATTAGTAGTGACCTATGACTTGTTTAGACTAATTAAGTTTGATTGTACGGATCGTTCTTCGATTAATGATGTCCTATTACTTATTGAGAATAATTAAGTTTCATTATACGGTTCAATCTTCGACTAATGATGTCCTCGTACTTATTGAGACTAATTAATTAAGCTTGATTGTATTCGATAGTTGATTAGTGACGATCTCACACTTATTTAGATTAATTATGTTTGACTATAGGATTTAATCTTAGATTAGTGATATCCTAACTTCAACGATTTAACGGTTCAGTCAAATCTAATTAGACTAACTTAAATTTATGAATTATAGTTTCGATGACCCATGAGGTCATTTTAATCTAATTAGTCTAACTTGGATTTAGGAAATTTTTCCATTTTGATTATCCAATGATTCAATTTAAAATTATTACACTAATAATGACTTAAGAATTCTAATTTTGTAAAATTTTTAATTACAAATAAATTTAATTATTCAAACGAATTAAATATGCAATCAAAAAATAAAAGTTCGCACAATTGTACCTGAGGTACTCGAGAATACAACTGTACAACTTAAAAGTATTTATGCATAAGGTATACACTACAAAAAAATTGACCTATCGTGACACTCAACTTTTAGTTTTATTTGTCACTATAATTACTTTTAGCTACGGACTGAGTGTCACCTATTCTTATATATCACTATAATTACTTTTAGCTACACACTGAGTATCACCTATTCTTATTTCATGTAACTACATTATATTAATTTAACAAAAACTCAAATATTCACACACAAAAAAATAATGCTTCATTGACCCAGACCTCAGTTCACCGTATTCCCTTTCTCCAGTTTCGAGCTCAGAACTTTTTTTTCCTTATTTCTTCTCAAATTTGTTAAAATTCACCCAATAATCATATTCCCTTTCTCCCATTTTGATCTCAGAAACTTTTTTTCCATATTTCTTCTCAAATTTGCTCAAAAGGTTAAGGAATGATTGAAGCTCTTCTCAATTTTTTCCCTATTTCATCTCATAAATTATCAAAAAAAGTTCGATTCCCTCTTCAATTGATTCCTTCAATTTCCTCTTTAATCGATTTCCTCTTCAATACATATTCATCTTCAATCGGATTTCTCTTACGATACAGCAATTTACGATTTACGATGCAGATTCAGCGATTTAGGGATTCACGAGTGAAAATTGAGCGAAGTGATTCAGATTCAGCGATTCCGGGATTTACTTGCTTCAGAACGCTTCAGCGTTTCACTGCTGCTACACTTGAGCATGGAGTGCACCCTCCCGTGTCCCCAAAACCAGAATGGCGTGCCCTCATGGATGAGATGGCTGTCATTGCAACAGAGGAGTATCGCTCCATTGTTTTTCAGGAACCTCGTTTTGTTGAATACTTCCGATGTGTAAGTATTGCTTGCAATCATTCATATTGGTAATTAAAATCAGTACATGAAGATGCCCTTGATTTTCTAGCAGTTTAATTGGTATTTTTACATAAAAACAATAATATAGGCATTGAATTAATTGTGTATTAGTGTTAGCGATTAAGACATACTTCTTTAATAGACTTGGTATTTGAAATTTTCTAATAACTTTTATGACTATTGACGATCGTGTTTCATTCTTCCTCAGTCCTGTGAAAGTTATTACTGCTTATGATTATAGCTGCCACAATATTATCTGATGATTTAAGTAAAAATTTATATTTCCTTTTGTGTCATATAACTAACGTCCTTGTTTCTTTTCTTATTTTCCTTTTTGTTTTGTGTACATCATTTTCATTCCTTAGTTTTATTTATGAATCTCGCAAACTGCAGGCAACTCCTGAGTTGGAGTATGGAAGAATGAACATTGGCAGTCGTCCATCAAAACGAAAGCCAAGTAAAGGAATTGAATCACTTCGTGCTATCCCTTGGATCTTTGCCTGAATTTTCAGCGATTCAAATTCAGCGATTCAGATTCAGCGATTCAGGGATTTACGATTCAGATTCAGCAGTAGCAAATTTTCATTTATCTGCTTTTAATGATTTAGCAGACAGTGTTATGCTGCCTGAACTGATAGTAGACTCATAGTGGAGTGAAAAAGTTGAAGCTAGTCATGAGAGTGATTTTGAAGAAGGAACCACTCACAATCACAACCATGGCATTATTATTCATATTATATATATTTATATGTTTTTGTACAATTATTCATTATGTCAAACTTAGACTTGCAGCACATTATATGCCTTTAATCACACACTATGAAAGGGTGGGGTTCTAAATTTTCTGCACGAACTTTTGCAAGCAAGTGCAATATTATCCTGGATCGGATGTATCAAATTTAACACCTTTAGGTAGAAATTCTCGATAGTGCATTGCATCAATTGGTGAAAATTTTGATAAGCCAGTTTAAAAGGAAAAAAGGGGTTTATGGTGGCAATTACTTTAAGTAATATTGGTTCTTTCTATTTTTGAAGGGTTGAATTTTACTACAATTGTTAGCAATTTGATGTGCCACAAATCAAATAGAATTTGATGTACCACAAATTTAAATATTACCCTCTAACCACGTTATCTTTACTACATGTGTGTAAATGTTGTTAGCCACCAGAAATTCTCCAAAGTAATCCAGGATAATTAACAATTATGTGGCTTCTATCTGAAAATGAAAAGAATTGGTTTAAGTCATTGCCAATTTTTTGCATGTAGATAACTGAAGGAAACCTTGCACAAATAAATGTAAATAGTTCACCTAGTAAAATTTTTCCTTGCATGATATGACTTTAGTTCTATTCTTGATTTCAACTGTTACAATAAAAATAAGCTATGAGACAATGTATATTATGGATTAGGCTCCTCTAAAGTGAGCAGCTCACTTTAGAGAATAAAGTTAGTAATATCAACCATTGTTAAACAAATTAATGGTTGATATTACATGCACATACATGAACAATCATGGGTAGTTATAATATTAACCATTGATTTACTCACTTTACTAACTCCTCACTTTAGAGGAGCCAAATCCGTATATTATATGGCAGATTTCGAATTTTACCGATTGATGTATATTGGTGTTAATGTTCAGACTCATGGTGCTTGGCTTCCGCCTTGGCATGCTGTACACTACATTCGTAGTAAGGTGAGTTTATGTTGTATACCCTATGATGTTTGTTAGAATAGCCTTCTGCACAAGTTCTGAGAATTTTATTTTATTTTTTGTTAGTCCTTGGTTGAGACTCATTGGAACGAACATGGTAAACCTATATTGGAAGTGATAACTCTAAAGGTACTATGTGGTATTTATTTTGGCTATTAGTCTTTCCTCTATGTTATTTCTTGTCACTTTAATAAATTGTAGATCCAGGTTTAATTCTTCTTCATCAGTACTAGCAAGTTCTATTGGTTTCTGTATTTTAACTCTTTTCTTATGTATTCTAGGCCTTAGAGAAAAAGGCACAAGCTGGAAAGTGGGTTGAACCTCACGTGGAAACAATTAAAACTGTAAGCCCTTCATTTATATCTTTGATACTTTTGATCTATGGATTATCAGTTACTGTGCCCTATGGTTAGATGGATTATCAGTCAGGTGATCAAAAAACAATTACATTGTCAATTTCAAAGGATGAAGGTAATTAAGATCCATCGATCAATCAATATATGCTTTGCTGCTTAGACTGCATATCTTCTAAGTTGTTTCTTTAATTTGCTGCAGTTGCTTGGATGGATGCATAAAAAATTTCGACAGAATAACACTGAACCCTTCAAAGACCTTGTCATTGGTAAGTTATATACATCTCTATTTGTAGATAGCTAGGCATGCCTATTACATGATTTGATTTGTTAGTTATATCTGCACTGTAGGGCAGGCAGCGACAGTCGATGAGGAACACAGGTACTATTATTATCCGAAACCAAACTTCCACCCTCTATGTTGGTATCTCCTTAAGGTAGTAAAAGATCATATTAAAAATTAAATTACATAATATTTTTTTTCTAAATCTACAATATATTATATTTGTACTAAAATGTACAATATTAATTATATTTTTATAAACGGTATATATAGTACTATTGATTAAGATAGATGCAATATTGATTATAGCAAGGAGGAGATGTAAAATGTGTGAAAATGATACTTTAATTTGATGGGAAGTTTATGTAGATTTTTATAGAAAAAATGTTAATGAGAAGTTACTACCTCATGTGTGCCAAATACTAAAGTGAGCCTCCATATAATAAAGCAAAAAATGGCGATGATTATCCACAAATCTTTGACTTTCATAATTATGCTTCAAAGATGCTTTTATTCGATCAAGACACCCGCGAAAGAAAGTTATCTCCAAACTATTTTGTGTTTTGATGCACGATTACCCTTTGCTTCGCTGTATGGGGTATCATGTCTTCCCTACTGGAGACTGCAATTTAGAATCATGCATTGGCATGATTTTTAATAATTTTTGATCATTTTGGTTTATTTTATTTTTCCTTTGCAATGACAATTAAGATGTTAAGTTTGCATGTGTGTATATATATGTGTAGGAAAATATTCCCATTGAGGAAGTTTTCAAGCAGCTAAAATGCAGCAGATAAGGTTTAACATCAGCTGAGGGAGAAAATAGGCTACAAATTTTTGGTCCCAACAAGTTAGAGGAGAAAATAGATAACAAGTTCCTTAAATTCTTGGGTTTCATGTGGAATCCACTATCATGGGTTATGGAGGCTGCTGCTATTATGGCCATTGCAATGGCTAATGGAGGGTAATTAATTACAATTTACAAATTAATCTCTCTTTATAAGTTTACATAATTTATTTATTATTGTTATCTAACAATGAACTTTTATATAAAATAGGGCAAGCCAGCAGATTGGCAAGATTTCGTTGGTATTGTTGTGTTGCTCATCATCAACTCAACCATTAGTTTCATTGAAGAAAACAATGCAGGCAATGCCGCAACAGCTTTGATGGCTGGTCTTGCACCCAAAACCAAGGTAACATTAACAATAAATAACACGACTCTTCTTTTTGCTCATTCACTCTTGTGTAGTACTCTTTCCATAATGAAATATAAGTAAAAAGGTAACTAAAAGTTTAAGACCAGTTACATCAACTTTTCAGTTATAATTTCTACTTATATTTCATTTCAGATAGAGTATTTTAATGTAAAATAGTTCAGAGTGGAGACCTCTAAATACTTTGTTACATTTGTAATTGCAGTTGCGGGCCGCAATTTAGAATTATTAAATTTCACTTTCACTTGCAGCTGACAAGAAGAGAATTAACTAACCAATTAATTTGTAGGTGTTAAGGGATGGAAAATGGTCTGAGCAAGAGGCAGCAATTTTGGTGCCTGGAGATTTGATCAGCATCAAGTTGGGAGATATTGTTCCAGTTGATGCTCGTCTGTTGGAGGGAGATGCCCTTAAGATTGACCAATCTGCACTCACTGGTGAGTCACTTCCAATCACCAAGAACCCTGGTGATAAGGTCTTCTCTGGTTCCACCTGCAAACAAGGTGAGCTTGAGGTTGTTGTCATTGCCACTGGTGTCCATACCTTCTTTGGAAAGGTTGCTCACCTTGTTGATAGCACCAACAATGTTGGTCACTTCCAAAAGGTACACTTTTAAATTTTGTTTTTTAATATAAGCTTCTAATAAGTGCATCTTTGGATTCACATTGAATTTGGCATAATCACGATGTGCCACTGTGATTTTGATAAAAACTACACTTTGAAACTCAATGTTATTCTAAACATACACAAAATGTTTCATAATTTAATTTATTTGATAATTGATAATAACTTTGGACTAAGTGCTAATGTTTAGATATTAATTTGATTGGATTTCTATTAGGTGTTGACATCCATTGGAAACTTCTGTATCTGCTCCATTGCCGTGGGAATGTTGATTGAGATTGTTGTGATGTACCCAATCCAACAAAGGGCATACAGAGAAGGTATTGACAATTTGTTGGTTCTTCTCATTGGAGGTATCCCAATTGCCATGCCAACAGTTTTGTCTGTGACCATGGCTATTGGGTCTCACCGTTTGTCTGAGCAAGGAGCTATCACCAAGAGGATGACAACTATTGAGGAAATGGCTGGTATGGATGTTCTCTGCAGTGACAAGACTGAAACTCTCATACTTAACAAGCTCACTGTGGACAGGAATTTGATTGAGGTTAATGACCAATCTAAAAGTTTTTTTGACTGTCACAAATAAATGTGATAATGAAACAACATATTGCATTAGTGTCTCCCTTTTGTTCTGATCAAGGTTGTTGACTGTAAACACAGGTGTTCCCCGCTGATTTAGACAAGGAAGGTCTTCTCTTGGCTGCTGCCAAGGCTTCCAGGGTTGAAAAGTAGGATGCTATTGATGCTTCAATCGTTGGGATGTTGAGTGACCCCAAGGAGGTACTAAGAATTATGTTTTTTTTTTAAACTTACATTTTTTATATTTAATTTAAATTTAATTTATTGGTATTAATAATTTAGAATTACAATTAGTATGGAGATAAAATAAATTTAATTTAATAAATAATAATAAGTCTTAGTGACAGACAATACCATAGGAATAGATTAATTCTTTATTTATATTTTTCTAGGTTTTAGTGACAGACAATACCGTAGGCATAGATTAATTCTTTATTTATATTTTTCAAGGTTTTAGTGACAGACAATACCGTAGGAATAGATCAATTCTTTACTTATATTTATCTGGTTTTTAGTGACAGTCATTATTGTAGGTAGAAATCAAAAACATGTAGTGACAATCTTCAGAACATGGAGTGACAGTCCTCAAAGTGTAGCAGGACGCCCCCTTAAAATTGACACTAGATTTGGGTGTCACTCAAAGTATTCTTGACCTTTACCTACAGTTTTTAACATTTAGTGATACACTTTGTGTGTCATGATAAGTCAATTTTTTTGTAGTGATATGTTGAACTTGTTTTATGCACCACTTATATAAGGTTAAAATTTCTTCCATAATCATGATTAACTAATGAGCAAAATATTATATATAAAAAATCTCTAACACGATATTAAATTAGTAAAAAAAATATTTAGGAAAAATCTTGAAATCTAAAGAATGTTCATATTTTGTTTTGAGTGTAAAATGTTAGAACCAAGTTGGTTTGAAGAATTATGACTTTTGTTTTGATGATAACAAACATTATTTTGTGCGAGCAATTTAAAATACTAATTTTTTTTATTTAAGTGGGAAGTTCCCTAATCACATAATATTAATTGAAATTAGGCTGCATCCTCTAAGGATTGGACAATTTGAAAGAACACCAAGACTTTGCTTTGAAATATTAGTAATATTTTAGTAATTAAATTGTGTTTAAAAAAAGTGTTAAAAAAATTAGTTTTGATAATTGTTGATTTTATTTAAAAATAAAAAAAGGATTAAAATGTGTTTTATGGGTTAGGCCCATATGTAAGACTAAAACCTAATTATTAATAATAAAATAATAATAATAAAAAAGGAAAAAGAAAAAAAAAAAAAAAAGAGAACGAGAACGTAACACAGACCACGTTCCCATCTTCTTCTTCGTATATGCTGCCACCACAACCATTTCTCCTCCTTCTTATCTCGTCGACCACGATCATTAAAGTGAATGTCTTACCAAACTGAGATCACATTCGTGATCATTGTGATCTCCTCTTTCATTCCCAACCTGAATCGCAAATTGAAACGTCTTATTCCTCTTTGTCAAAAATCACACCTCCACCTTTTGATCAAGATTTTGGGCACCACGACTATTACCAACGAAAATCGAGACCATATTTGGACTCCACGAAACACCCTCTTCCATTACCTATGCTTGGAATCACCAACCATTATACTTCAAAAAATGGGTTTTTACTCTCGTCGCGGCTGTGTTGTCGAATTCCAGCCAGCACGCTCATCTTCCTAAAAAACTGACAGCATTTTTGGATTCCTCTTGTCGAAACCTTTGAGAAGCACTACTCATTTACGTGTTTCGGTGAAGTTGACGTCGGACCCTGTCGGCACTCCAACACGTTGGTGAGACATTTTCTAATAACCTGTTTCACGACATTTTGAATATGTTTCTTCGCCTAATATTTTTATTAATTATGTAACGCTGATTTTTATGCCATGCGTAAACTATCAGCCATGTTTCATTGACTATGCAAGTTCATTGATGTTTTTGGACTTGTTCGTTGCGCGTTGTCGACATCTCATGGTTGCTGAAAATTATTCTGGTCCTTATATCTTATGAAAGCGCCAGATTGAGGTAAGAGGTGAGAGAGTGTTTGAACTCAGTAGTATAAGATATTGTGAGATGAACGGGAAAATAGTAATTCCCAACGATTCATCTGGGGCTCACTACATATGGTAATAGCCTTTTGATAAATAAATTAATGTGAAAATATGAGGATTGTGAGGTTAAAATGTTAAATAGAAATGTTTATAAGATGTTGATTGATTTAATTTTTGATAATTGTCTGATATTTAATATTATTGTAAAGTTGAATGTCGAATGAAATTTTGTGCATATGTTTGATTAGACGAATTTATGTGATGTGATAATAAAAGATGTATGCATTGTATGATATATGTTTATATGATGATCATGATTATGTATGATTAACGATCAATGATATTACAAAATTGTGATAAGAGTATTGAAGTACCCCATAATTGATGAAATAGTGATGATTTCAACTTCTGCTAAAGATGATACTCTTAATGGAGTAGTCTAGGCTAACCTGACAAGCCTAGTGATTATGGGGAAGTACAACTGAATGAGCCTGATCGTGGCGGTCTACTATTGAGCCTTAAGGCAATATTGTTAGACCTTGGAGGTATTCAGATGGCGAATTCCTAGGTGACTTGGAGGTAGCAATCCAAATGTCGGGAGCTACCATGCAACACAAGTTTACCTCGATTGTCGCGTATATGTGTCTCAGGTTGAGTTGAGGGGATCTATGAGGACAACGCCAATTTGAATTGGCCGTCCACCATTATGGTGGCATAGTATCAAGCCTCATAATCAAGTACTTCAGAATTAGAATGGTACCACATTGTGAAGTAGAGTCTAAGCTCATGCATAGCATTGCATTTTTGTGTGATAGTTTTGTTATGATTAATAGGTATCGTGTGCGATAATGATTTCTCTTAGATGATTTGATGTTATAGTGAAATGTATTGATTTTCCTTGAGTGGTTTTTACTTTATAATGTGATGTTTTTCCTTGAAGAATGTTTGTTTAATGATACGGTTTATTTATGATTAACTGTGTAACACCCCAATTTCTTATCACCTAATTTTAATAGTATGATGATACACTACTATTATCATATGAGTGTTAATACGTGTTCTAATTTTTTTTATGTGTGTCTTGTGTGTTTTCCTTAGTAATTGATTTAAATTATTAATATTAACTATATTTAACTTACAAAAGTAAAATATGTATATATATATATATATATATATATATATAATATATATTTAAATAAATTAATACAAGGAGTGAATTTGTGTTGTTACACTAATTGTTACCTTTAGCACTATTAGGATGGGTTAATAATAATAATAATAATAATAACAATAATAAGGTGAAAAGAGCGTTGCTTTATGATCAGCCCAGGCCCGGTAACAAACCTAAGTTACCAATATATATATATATATACGAATAGTAGGCTAGGGATTTACGTGTTGCTGTCTAAGTTTATGCCTTTCCGTTCTCGAAGAAATTGATGTGTTGCTCTGTTGCCTAGAAGGATCAAATTGACTTGCTGTTGCCTTGTTGCACTTAATACTAAAACTATATATTGATTTCAAACAGGTACACCTTTTTAATCCCATCAATTCGATGCACTGTTGTCCGAATAAAAAGAAGAAGGCATATATTTCCAATTCCATCAATTTAGATTAATCTTAGGCATAAATTTTCCTTATGTTTTTTTATTTATCATATGATCATGTATATTCTATTTATATGCCTTATAATTATAATTTTATATTATATCAAAGAGTCTAAAATCTGTTGATGTCTAAAGGCTTTGGTTTATTTTAATTATAATCCAAATTAAAATTTTATAATTCAACTGTTCTTGCTTTTGTAGCAGTGAATCTAGGTCCTTAGCATTATCATAACCTTAGCATTATCATAACCATGTTTGTTGATATGTTATTAGGATTTTTATTGAAATATTTTGATTTTCTATTTGGCCTTTAGAATTGCTTTCACTATGTGTATATTTTGATTTTCCAATTGGTCTGTGCTGTACCAGTAGCAATAATCAACTTAGCAAATAACACATATGCTAAATAACACACACCTAAAGCTATTAGCAGTATTAAGTTAGCAAATGACACGTTTCCTAAGGCTAATAGTCTAATTGGTTTCACAACTGGAAGGTTTAATCTATTTTGATTATAATATAAAATTGGGTGTAACCAATACTAAGATGTAATTAATTATTATTACTTGAGTTCATGTGATATATAAAAAAAAATGTTTAAATATCAAAGCTATATATATATATAGACACAATATATATATATATATATAGACACAATATTTAGTTCTTCTATCATGCTTAGTTTAAACAAAATATAATTATAGTAATATGTGTGTTTAATGATATTAAATATATTTCGGATTATATTACAATAGCAGATAATTTATTTATGTATTATTAATTAATAATTTACTTATCTATTGGAGCAAGTAATTAATCTGTATTTGGTCGTTGCGTTGATTTATTTATGTATTATATTTTTTTGCCGTGGACTATTAGAGACGAGGGTCGACGAAGACGCGACAAGTTAGCAGATCGGATTTGTTGGGCAAAATCTTCAATTGAGGTAAGGGGTGATATGAGGTTCGATTTTATGAATATAAAATAACGTGAGATGAACGGGAATACCGAAATTCCTAGATATTCATCCAGGGCTCACTACGTACGGTCGAGCCCTATTAAGCAATAATAATTAATTAATAATATATGAATGGTAACAGTAAGGACTAAAATATATTTTAGAAACCTATAGAATTGTTGTGAATTTATTTATAGCAAAATTGCACGTTGAATGATTTTATGAAATGTGATGCTGATTGTTACTGTATGAATAATATATATTGGAGTGTTCTTGCTATTTGATTGAAATCGTGAAATTATTTGAATGTGCTACCTGTTGATTTTTTTTATTGCGATTGATAAGATTGGATTGTGTATTGTGAGTAGTGTAAACCAAATATTGGTATTGAATTGTGATTGACTGATATACACATAATGATGAATATTATGAAGTCAAATTGAAATTTATTGAGCTGTGATGATCGAGTAAATATGAGATATGTGTTGTAGAGATTCAGAGTTAGGATTATTTTGTCATCATATAGGGAGGGTCTGACAAACCTAGCGATTCGGGGAAGTACAACTGAATGAGCCTGATCGTGGAGGGCTACAGTCGAACTGTAACGTAAGACTGATAGACCTTGGGGGTACATCTAGTGGGGAATTCCTAAGTGGATTAGTGGGTTATTCCATAAGGCCGGGAACTACCGTGCAACACAAGAATACCCCGACAGTCGCGTATATGTGTCTTGGGTTGAGTTGAGGGGATCTATGAGGACTTGGCCATTCATGAATTGTTTGTCCACTCTTGTAGTGGCATAGTATCAGGCCTCCTAACCAAGTACTTCAGAGTAGAATGGTACCAAATGATGAAGTATAGAGTTTAGGACATGCATAGCATTCTATCCTTGTAACTGTGTTATTGTGATTGAATTAGATTAACCAAGTTCTCCTTTATTGCACTGTTTTGACTGATTGCGTGTTCTTCTCGTGTATTTTATATTGTTACATAATTTCGAAACTCACCCTTCGATGTTTGTGTTTGGCGTTTGCGATGGACGCAGACGAGCCGAAAGCTGCAGGTGAAGATTAATGCTCTTGAAGTGTAGGAAGCCATATTATCTCGAAGACTTCTATTTTCTACCTTTTTGTTAACGTCATTTTTGAACATAGTTTATTTTGGGAATTTCCGCTCTAATAGTGACATCGGGTTGGGACTACATTTACGATTATCATTAAACTTGTGTATGTGTGTTTCCAAAGGGATTTTTTTTTATTACTACTATGATTTCAAGTTGTTGAGTCTGATGGAAAATTTGGATTTATGTGACGTGTTCGTGATTACGTGGTACTCTTTGCCTTAATAAAAAAAATGCTTGGAATTTTATATATTTACTTATTTAAAGGATTTCATTGTTTTAAAAATAAGAAAATATTAAAATTTTTTTTTTAATTGGGGTTTAGGATGTCACATTAGTGGTATCAGAGCTGGTCTGTCCAATCAGATCGTAAGTGTGTTATGTGTTTGCTATGTTTCCTTGTGTACTCTGTTATTTGTGTGTTGTTGTTATGATCATTATTTTGTTAGTGGTGTAGAACTAATTTAGTTCCCTTCTCCTCAGTGTCTCACTATATTCGATTGGCTTATCTGATTGATGTAGGTAGTGATGGCTAGTGGAAGGAATGACGCTGCGATTGCTGAGGCTCTAGAATCCATGGCTGGAGTTACAGTGCAGGCTCTCCAAGCTTTGGTTGAATCTCAAGCTACTGCACGAGCCTCTGCGCAAGCTACTACTGAAGCCGCACAAGTTGCTACTCAAGCTGTTGCTCAAGCTACTACCTACATTGGTGGTCAAGGAAATGTGCAAATAAATGAGTTCATGGTGATGGATCGATTCCATAAGGCTAACCCTCCATCGTTTGAAGGTCACTATAACCCTGATGGAGCTCAAAAGTGGTTGCAAGAGGTTGAGAAAATTTTCAGAGGAGTGGCATGTCCCGAAGGTCAGAAAGTGCATTTGGGAACCTTTATGTTGACAGAAGAGGCTGAACATTGGTGGGATAATGCATGTCAACGCTTAGATAATGCAGGGACTGCAATAACTTGGGCTGTATTCAGAAACATGTTCTTAGTCAAGTATTTCCCTGAAGATATCCGCAATAGGAAGGAAATGGAATTTGTCAAATTGGAACAGGGGAATATGTCTGTAGCGGAGTATGCCGCTAAGTTTGAGGAATTATCCAGGTATTATCCACTCTATGTTGGAAAGGCAGGAGAAAGGTCTAAGTGCATCAAGTTTGAAATGGGACTTAGGCCAGAGATCAAGAAGCAGGTTGGAATGCAAGAGATCCGTGACTTTCCTACCCTAGTGAATAAGAGTAGGATTTATGATGAGGATAGTCGAGCTGAAAAGGCACATTACCGAAACACTGGAACCATGAAGGACAAGAGGCCTATGCATCATAATAGAGGAAAACCTTACTCTTTTCCTCCTAGTAAATCTGGAAGTCATCTGAATTATCAACAATACAGTTTTTCAGCTGGAAGGGGAAATAGTAGTGGTAACGAGAGAGGAAATGGAAGCAGTTACAGTTATGGAGGTATGAGAGGAAACCCCAATGGGCGAGCAGTTAGTAACGGGAATGGCAACAACATGAGTCAAGTCTTGAGCAACAACAGCGGTAATAATGGCAATCCGGCTACTCCTATCCGATGTCACAAGTGTGCTAAGCAGGGTCATATGACATTTGAGTGCAAAGATGCTGCAGTTACTTGTTTTAATTGCCAACAGCAGGGCCACATCAGCCCCGCATGCCCTTATCCAAGGAAGACTCCACAGCCTGGAAACCAGAGTTCCCAAGCCAGCCCACCTAAATCCAATGGAAGAGTCTTTGCCCTCAGTGGTGCAGGAGCGTCTGAGAAAGACAACTTGATCCAAGGTACGTGTCTCATAAGTGATACTCCTTTATTTGTGCTATTTGATTGTGGTGCCACTCATTCCTTTGTGTCTCTTGATTGTGTTAGACGTTTAGGATTACCTATGTCTCGTTTGCAGTATGATTTGATTGTGAATACCCCAGCTAGTGATTCCGTTGATACCTCTAGTGTTTGTCTCGACATTTCTATCCATGTGTGTGGGAGGGACTTTCGAGTTGACTTAGTGTGTTTACCTTTGCGTCTGGTCGATGTGATTCTTGGTATGGATTGGCTATCTGCCAACCGTGTCCGCGTAGACTTTTTTAGTAAAACCATTGAATTCATGGAGTCAGAAGAGATGGAGAAGCCTAGCAATATATCTGCTAACCAAGTGAAGGCACTCTTGAAAGAAGATGCCCAGTTATACATGATCCTAGCCTCATTGGAATTTGAAGAAAAAGTGGTAATACGAGATGTTCCTATTGTGTGTGAGTTCCCTGAAGTATTCCCTGAAGATGTCAAAAGTTTACCACTAGAGCGTGAAATTGAGTTTAGCATTGACCTGGTACCAGGTACTGGACCCATATCCATGGCACCGTATAGGATGTCTCCCTTAGAATTTTCTGAGCTTAAGAAGCAATTGGAGGAGCTTTTAGATAAATAGTTTATAAGACCTAGTGTGTCACCATGGGGTGCACCTGTGTTGTTGGTTATGAAGAAGCATGGTTCTATGAGGTTGTGTGTAGATTACCGCTAGCTTAATAAAGTGACAATCAAAAATAAGTATCCATTACCTAGGATAGATGACCTTATGGACCAATTGAGAGGATCTTGCGTGTTTAGTAAGTTTATTTTGAGATCAGGTTACCATCAAATCCGAGTGAAGTCTTCTGATATCCCTAAAACCGCCTTTAGGACCCGTTATGGCCATTATGAGTATTTGGTTATGCCTTTTGGTGTGACTAAGGCCCCAGCAGTGTTTATGGATTACATGAATCGGATCTTTCATCCTTATCTAGACTCATTTGTGGTTGTGTTTATAGATGATATCTTAGTGTGCTCTAAGACTAAGGAGGAGCATGGTGAACATTTAAGGATAGTCTTGCAAACCCTTAAGGAGAAACAATTATTTGCGAAGTTGTCTAAGTGTGAATTTTGGTTAGAGGAAGTGAGTTTCCTAGGACATGTAATTTCAAAAGGTGGAATAGCTGTTGATCCTGCTAAGGCAGAGAGTGTCTTAGAATGGAAAGCACCTAGGTCAGTGACTGAGATTAGGAGCTTCCTAGGATTGGCAGGTTATTATCATAGATTCATAGAAGGATTCTCCAAGTTGGCCTTACCTTTAACTAAGTTGACCCGAAAGGGGGAATTGTTCGTGTGGGACAACCATTGTGAGAGTAGTTTCCAAGAGCTTAAGAAATGATTGACCTCTGCACCGATCTTAGTGTTACCTAACCAGAGTGAACCATTTGTAGTGTATTGTGATGCGTGTGGTTCAGGATTAGGTGGAGTACTTATGCAGGATGGGAAGGTTGTAGCGTATGCTTCTAGGCCATTGAAGATTCATGAAAGGAACTACCCTACCCACGACTTAGAACTAGCAGCAGTTGTTTTTGTACTTAAGATGTGGAGACATTATTTATATGGATCTAGATTTGAGGTTTTCAGTGACCATAAAAGCCTTAAGTACCTTTTTGATCAGAAGGAGTTGAACATGAGAGAACGTAGGTGGATGGAATTTCTTAAGGGTTTTGATTTTGAGCTTAACTATCACCCTGGAAAGGCCAATGTAGTGGCTGATGCCATGAGTAGGAAGACTTTGAGTGTGTCCGCTTTAATGGTTAAGCATAGTGAGTTGTTGGAATAGTTTAGAGACCTTAGTTTAGTTTGCGAAGTGACACCAGAAAGTGTTAGATTGGGAATGTTGAAGGTAACTAGTAGACTATTAGAAGAGATAAAAAAGAGTCAGATGTTGGATTTACACCTTTTAGATAAATTAGAGTTGGTTGACCAAGGGAGAGAACCTGATTTTAAAATTGGTGTGGATGAAATTTTGAGATTTAAGGATAGAATTTGTGTACCCAATGTAGACGAGTTAAGGAATTTGATCTTGGAGGAAGGACATAGGAGTTGTCTAAGTATTCACCCTGGAGCCTCAAAGATGTATAAGGACCTCAAGAAGATATTTTGGTGGCCTAGAATGAAAAAGGATGTTGCAGAGTTTGTGTACGCTTTTTTGACCTGTCAAAAGTTTAAAGTAGAACACTAGAAACCTTCAGGCTTGATGCAACCTTTGAGTATTCCTGAATGGAAGTGGGATAGCATCTCTATGGACTTTGTTGTAGGCTTACCTCGAACTCCAAAAAGGTACGACAGTATTTGGGTTATTGTGGATAGATTAACTAAATCTGCTCACTTTATTCCGATAAATATAACTTATTCTATGGAAAGGTTAGCTGAAATATACATAAAGGAAATTGTGAAGTTGCATGGAATCCCATCAAGTATAGTGTCAGATAGAGACCCTAGATTTACCTCTAAGTTTTGGCAAGGTTTACAGAGCGCTTTAGGTACGAACCTTAGGATGAGTTCAGCCTACCATCCACAAACAGATGGTCAGATTGAACGAACCAATCAATCCCTAGAAGACTTGTTGAGAGCTTGTGTGTTGGAACAAAATGGAAGTTGGGATAACTTTTTGCCACTTATAGAGTTTACCTATAACAATAGCTTTCACTCCAGTATTGGAATGGCCCCTTTCGAGGCGTTGTATGGGAGAAGGTGTAGGACCCCTTTGTGTTGGTTTGAGACAGGCGATAACCTTGTGTTAGGACCTGAGATTGTTCAACAGACTACTGATAAAGTAAAAATGATTCAAGAAAAGATGAGAGCGTCTCAGAGTAGGCAAAAGAGTAACCATGATAAAAGAAGAAAAAATCTCGAATTTCAAGAAGGTGATCATGTATTTCTGAGAGTTACTCCAACAACTGGGGTTGGTCGGGCATTAAAAATGCGAAAGCTTACTCCTCGATTTATAGGACCTTACCAAATCCTTAAACGCGTTGGTAACGTAGCATATCAGATCGCGTTGCCTCCATCTCTTTCTAATCTTCATAGTGTCTTTCACGTGTCTCAACTTCGCAAGTACATTTTTGATACTTTTCAGACAAGGTTCAAATAAAAGAGAATCTAACTTTTCAGACCTTACCGCTACGGATTGAGGACCGAAAAATCAAAGAATTAAGGGGTAAGACGATTTCATTGGTTAAGGTGGTCTGGGGAGGTGCTACTGGTGAAAGTGCTACGTGGGAAGTCGAAAGTCAAATGCGTGATTCTTATCCAGAGTTGTTTCCGTCAGGTAAATTTCGAGGACGAAATTTCTGCAACAGGGGGAGAAATGTAAAACCCCAATTTCTCATCACCTAATTTTAATAGTATGATGATACACTACTATTATTATATGAGTGTTAATACGTGTTCTAATTTTTTTTTTATGTGTGTCTTGTGTGTTTTCCTTAGTAATTGATTTAAATTATTAATATTAACTATATTTAACTTCCATAAATAAAATAAAGTAAAATATGTATATATATATATATACATATATAATATATATTTAAATAAATTAATACAAGGAGTGAATTTGTGTTGTTACACTAATTGTTACCTTTAGCACTATTATGATGGGTTAATAATAATAATAATAATAATAATAATAATAATAATAATAACATTATAATAACATTATAATAACAATAATAAGGTGAATAGAGCGTTGCTTTATGATCAACCCAGGCCGGTAACAAACCTAAGTTACCAATATATATATATATATATATACGAATAAGTTTATGCCTTTCCGTTCCCGAAGAAATTGATGTGCTGCTCTGTTGCCTAGAAGGATCAAATTGACCTGCTGCTGCCTTGTTGCACTTAATACTAAAACTACATATTGATTTCAAACAGGTACACCTTCTTAATCCCATCAATTCGATGCACTATTGTCCGAATAAAAAGAAGAAGGCATATATTTCCAATTCGATCAATTTAGATTAATCTTAGGCATAAATTTTCCTTATGTTTTCTTATTTATCATATGATCATGTATATTCTATTTATATGCCTTATAATTATAATTTTATATTATATCAAAGAGTCTAAAATCTGTTGATGTCTAAAGGCTTTGGTTTATTTTAATTATAGTCCAAATTAAAATTTATAATTCAACTGTTCTGGCTTTTGTAGCAGTGAATCTAGGTCCTTAGCATTATCATAACCATGTTTGTTGATATGTTATTAGGATTTTTATTGAAATATTTTGATTTTCCATTTGGCCTTTAGAATTGCTTTCACTATGTGTATATTTTGATTTTCCAATTGATCTGTGTTGTACCAGTAGCAATAATCAACTTAGCAAATAACACATATGCTAAATAACACACACCTAAAGCTATTAGCAGTATTAAGTTAGCAAATGACACATAATTGGTTTCACAACTGGAAGATTTAATATATTTTGATTATAATATAAAATTGGGTGTAACCAATACTAAGATGTAATTAATTATTATTACTTGAGTTCATGTGATATATTAAAAAAAAATGTTTAAAAATCAAAGCTATATATATATATATATATATAGACACAATATTTAGTTCTTCTATCATGTTTAGTTTAAACAAAATATAATTATAGTAATATGTGTGTTTAATGATATTAAATATATTTCGGATTATATTACAATAGCAAATAATTTATTTATGTATTATTAATTAATAATTTACTTATCTATTGGAGCAAGTAATTAATATGTATTTGGTCGTTGCGTTGATTTATTTATGTATTATATTTTTTTGCCGCGGACTATTAGAGACGAGGGTCGACGAAGACGCGACAAGTTAGCAGATCGGATTTGTTGGGCGAAATCTTCAATTAAGGTAAGGGGTGAGATGAGGTTCGATTTTATGAATATAAAATAACGTGAGATGAATATTATGAAGTCAAATTGAAATTTATTGAGCTGTGATGATCGAGTAAATATGAGATATGTGTTGTAGAGATTCGAAGTTAGGATTATTTTGTCATCATGGAGGTAAGACGATTTTATGATGAATAGGGAGGGTCTGACAAACCTAGCGATTCGGGGAAGTACAACTGAATGAGTCTGATCGTGGAGGGCTACAGTCGAACTGTAAGGTAAGACTGACAGACCTTGGGGGTACATCTAGTGGGGAATTCCTAAGTGAATTAGTGGGTTATTCCCTAAGGCCGGGAACTATCGTGCAACACAAGAGTACCCCGACTGTCGCATATATGTGTCTCGGGTTGAGTTGAGGAGATCTATGAGGACTTGGCCATTCATGAATTGTCCGTCCACTCTTGTAGTGGCATAGTATCAGGCCTCCTAACCAAGTACTTCAGAGTAGAATGGTACCAAATGATGAAGTATAGAGTATAGGACATGCATAGCATTCTATCCTTGTAACTATGTTATTGTGATTGAATTAGATTAACCAAGTTCTCCTTAATTGCACTGTTTTGACTGATTGCGTGTTCTTCTCGTGTATTTTATATTGTTACATAATTTCGAAACTCACCCCTCGATGTTTGTGTTTGGCGTTTGCGATGGACGCAGACGAGCTGAAAGCTGCAGGTGAAGATTAATGCTCTTGAAGTGTAGGAAGCCGTATTATCTCGAAGACTTCTATTTTCTACCTTTTTGTTAACGTCATTTTTGAACATAGTTTATTTTGGGAATTCCCGCTCTGATAGTGACATCGGGTTGGGACTACATTTACAATTATCATTAAAATTGTGTATGTGTGTTTCCAAAGGGATTTTTTTTGATTACTACTATGATTTCAAGTTGTTGAGTCTTATGGAAAATTTGGATTTATGTGACGTGTTCGTGATTACGTGGTACTCTTTGCCTTAATAAAAAAAAATGCTTGGAATTTTATTTATTTACTTATTTAAAGGATTTCATTGTTTTAAAAATAAGAAAATATTAATTTTTTTTTAATTGGGGTTTAGGGTGTCACAAACTACGTGTTGTTCTTACTTATATTATACTATTAACATGATTTCAAAATTCACCTCCTTCGTTGTTTGTGTTTGACTAGCTTGGTCCTGCATTTGCGAAATCACATTTGTTACAAGTAAATGAGTCTTGAAGTTCAAGTTTGGGAGAAACCCTGCTCTGATAGGTGATACTGGGAATAAGGATTGTAATTCGTATTTTACTTATTTAATTTAAAACGACTTTTTGTATGAAAGCTTTATAAGTACTAGTAAGTTTATAGAATTAAATTAGGTAATTATACTTAAATCAAGCTTATTGAGATTGCACTATTTTATTGGAGGAATTTTTTTTTTAAATGTTCTGATTGTATTTTGAGAAATGTTATATTATAAATAACCCACATAAGTTTCTTTTTACTTTGGAAGAGTTTTTATTTATCCACTGCAAATTTTATAGAAATATGATATATATATATATTATTTTGAGGTTTAGGGTGTCACAAATGTAATTATCACGCAAAAACAATTAAATAAAAACAAATGTTATAATCATTCAGGTAAAATACAAGGTGATAAAATTTAATTTAATATCTTTACACATAGAATAATATATTAATTAAATAGTATATTATGATAATTACTGAAAAGACATATATATATATATATATATATATAATATGAAAATATTGGGGTTTTGCAATACTTACCCCTTTAAAAATAGTTTCGTTCTCAAAACTAAGAGATAAAACAAATGAACAAGTTGCGTACACGTATTGACACATTACTTAAAAAAATCAAATAAAATTATTTATTGTCCCCATTAGCGTCACAAAAAAATCAAAAGTTCCTTCAAATAAAATTTCAAAAATAGAACAAGAGGGATAGCATAGATCCTCTTAATTATTTTCATTAAAAAATCATTTCTATAAACAACAAAAACATTGTTAATAGCACACACATACTGTAACTATTCTCATTTGGTAATCAACAAATGCGTGGTCCGACTAAAATAATATCTAAGCCTCCAATTTTTGAACAGGTTCAAAACATTGATGTCACATTTGGTAGAAAGCTGAAGAAATAAGGGTCAAGAAAAAGAACACGTGACAGGGACCTACACAATGTGTTAATCAACAATGGAAGAAGAAAAATATATTCTTTGAACTTCCATATTGGAGGGATATTCTTCTGCACCATAATCTTGATATGATGCATATTGAGAAAAATGTGTGTGATAATATCATATTTACTTTGTTAAACGAAACCGCAAAAAGCAAATATCATGTTAGTGCAAGAAAAGGGCATAAGACCTAAACTTTGGCCGAATGAAAATGGAAGAATTTCTCCGATCGTCTTTACTTTGACTTTTAAAGGTAAAAAGGGATTTTTAAGAACTTTGTGGAATATCTCTGTGAATGAAATGTTGAAGAGTCATAATTGTCATATATTGATGGAACAACTTCTACCGTTAGCCATTCGAAAACATTACCTGATGATGTTTCAACTATATTGATTCAGTTTTGCTTATTCTTTAGACAATTATGTGGTAAAGTATTGAATGTTGATTATTTGGAAAAATTGCAAAACCGGATTGTCCTCACTTTATGCCACATGGAAATGGTATTTCCTCCCTCATTCTTCACTTTTATGGTTTACATGGTTGTTCACCTTGTTGAAGAAGTTAAACATGGAGGTCTTGTTCATTATCAGTGGATGTATCATGTTGAAAGGTAAAATATACGTGATTTCATTCCTCTATAATTTAGTAGTTATAAGTTTGTTCTAACCAATATTATTGTAGTTCAATAATAGGTGCTTAGGATAACTTAAATCATATGTACGTAATAAAGCACAACCAGAAGGGTATATTGCCGAAGGATAACTTTGTCATTGGTTTCACAATCGTGTTAGTGTTGATGACAAAATTGATAATTAAGTTGCTTTGGTTTTTAATAAGAATGTGACTAATTGTATATTTTACTGTGTTTAAATTTGCAACGATCTCGACAACATTAGTGGATAAAAAAAAAATGTTCTCGTTAGTCTTGCCGAAGTTACTTATGATAAAGTTAAAAGGTTTACTGCATATAATGTCTGCATTCAAATTTCGAACAATGCACAAGATAAGTTATTATAAACACAAAATAGCGTAGTTTTCGACATGTTTGGAACACAAAGTTATTCATGCAATGGAGATGCCGAAATGAGATTTGGAGAGGTAAGTTACTTATGCAATAGGGATATCCAAATGAATTTTGAAGGGTGCCAAGATTGATTGATAGATATCATTAAGCTTTCATATGATTACTTCGTAGTGTTAAATGTTTAAATGTGAATGGGCGAATACCACAAATCAGACATTAAGAAATATGCATGATACTAAAACTAATTAATTTTTTTTATTAGAGACTCAATTTTTAACATTAAAACTGGGTCTCTAAAACGCATTATGAACGGGTAAAGGGTTTTGAAACCCGTTTGACTTAGAGACTGTATATGTAATATGTTGCTAGATTTGGCTGGAATTTGGTTCATTGTTATGCACTATTATTTCTATATTATTAACAAGTGCTAGAGGATATCGAAGAGGATTTATGACTGAAAAATACATATATAAATTTTGAGTCATTAAAAAGAAAAACGACTAATTATTTAAAAAAAAATTAGAAAAGTGCAGTGTGGCCAAGCAAACCGTAAAGCAACATGTAAACTGTAATTATATTTTGTTACAGTTTTACATAATAAAAATATGAATTGAAAGCTTATATTTATGATAAATTTAGTTTAATTTTTTTATATTTGTTAAATACAAATTTTTTGAGTTAAATATTATTTATTTGAGTTAAATCAAATACTATTTATGAGCATAAATGGTGTTTATGCAACCGTTTATATTTACAATTAATTTATTTTAAATTTTTTACATTTAAATCTATTAAACACTCTTTTTAGTATTTTATTTTGAAAATTCTAAAAGTAAACAAGTGATTTTTGAAAACTCTAAAAATAAACAAATGGTAGCTAAACTTCTTTATAACACAAAGTGGCCACGGCCAGTCCAAAATTCTCAACAAGTTAATAAAACATACTATTCTTTTTACCTTGTTTATAAAAGATATTTAAGTTATAATTTGTTAAATAAAAATTAATACATAACAAATCACTTTTAACTATATTTAATTTGTTTTTATAAAAGACATTTAAATTTTAATTTGTTAAATATAAATTTATACCTAACAAATCACTTTTAACTTTTGTTCAAACCATTCACATCGGTGATCCTAAATTTTATATTTATACGTCTAAAATTTATATTAAAAAAATTTGAAAAAGTAATAATTATTAGATGTCACAAAGTTGTGAAAACCAAATTATATAAATCTATAGGATAACTGTGGCTTTTGTAATTTGAGATATACTAATCGAATTGTGATGAATTTTGATTAAACCTGACATGACATATGTTAATAGATATGCTAATTAATATATATATTGAGGTGTATTTTTTGTTGTTGTAATTTTGGGTTCTATAATCGTGTATTTTATGAGTTAGAATTATGTTTATGAGTTGGATTGTGATTGTTGTGATTGTTGGGTTATTACGGTCGAAATGTATGTTTGAATCTAATATATGAAGGTGACATGCTATCTGTGCATCTTTTCTTGTTATATGAATTAATGTGATCAAATGATATACATCATGTAGATTTGTGCAACTTTTCTTGTTATATGAATTAATGTGACCAAATGATATGCATCATGTAGATTAGTACGTGTAGATCCTCGTTAGATTGAAATGTGTATATGGACTAAAATTTATGTTACCAATTTTTTTTAATTATTAAAATTGCACTTTTTTAGTTAGGCTCAATTTTTAATATTAGAGTAAGCCTCCAAAATCTTTAAGACGACTCTGAACCAAATACATCAATTTTTGTAGACCAAATTATAATCTAAATGTCTATTATTAAAAAATTAGAGTGAATAATTTATAAAAAAATTACAAAAACAACCAAAATTTGATTTACTACACTTCTTCAATATATTTTTTTTGTAAATTTACAATTTAAAATTCTTATATACAATACAATATTATACATTTTATTTATCTATTAAAATTTTAAAAATTTGACCGCCCAATGTTTTAGTTCAACATGCGCAAGTAAACTAAAATGGTTGGTGGATTGTGTAATGATGAAAGTAATATATATGAATATTGTTGAATTTACGGTTGGTTTTACCTATGTATTTGAAACTTGTTGAATTTATTTATGTATTTAAAAATTGTTGATTTATTTTTTGTGTGAGAGGTTGTTGGCATTTTTAAATAATTGAATGATGTGATTGAAATTTTATAGTTTTTGAGACATTGAAGTATGAAAGATATTTTCATTCAATTAAATTGTTATTGTTGTTATTATGTTTCTCCCTTAAAATAAAAAATAAAAAATAAAAACAGGTTAATGTGTGACACCCTAAACCCCAAAATAATATATAATAATTAATAATACAATTTTTAATTTTAATTTGCAGCGGATAAAGCAAATATGTTTTCAAGGGAATAAAAACTTTTATAATTAATTTGAGATATCACATTCCTCAAAATTCAAAATGAACACTTTAAACTTTTTCCTCCTATAAAATAATGCAATCTCCATAAACTTTGATTTAACTAGAATTTCTTAATTTAATTCCAAAAATTTACTAGTTATAATGTTTCATACAAAAAGTTGTTTCTAATTAAACAAATAAAAATACAACTTATGACTCCCATTGCCGGTATCACCTATCATAGCGGGGCTTCTCCCAAACTTGAATTTCAAGACTCATTAACCTGCAATAACTGCGATTTCACAAACGCAGGGCCAAGCCAATCAAACACAAACAACGAAGGAGGTGAGTTTTGAAATCACGTTAATAGTATAATATAAGTAAGGAGAACACACAATTAATCATAAATAAACCGTATCATTAGATAAACATTCTTCAAGGAAAAACATAACATTATAAAGTCAAAGCCACTCAAGGAAAATCATTACATTTCACTATAAAGTCAAATCATCTAAGAATAATTATTATCGCACACGACACATATTAATCACAACAAAACAATCACAAGAAAATGCAATGATATGCAGGAGCTTAGACTCTACTTCACAATGTGGTACCATATTAACTCTGAAGTACTTGGTTAGGAGGCTTATTACTATGCCACCATCCCGGTGGACGAACAATTCAAATTGGCCCTGTCCTCATAGATCCCCTCAACTCAACCCGAGACACATATAGGCGACAGTCGAGATAAACGTGTGTTGCAGGGTAGCTCCCGACATTTGGAGTGCTACCTCCAAGTCACCTAGGAATTCCCCACCCGAATACCTCCAAGGTCTAAAAATCTTGCCTTAAAGTAGACCGCCACGATCAGGCTCAATTCAGTTGTACTTCCCCGGAATCACTAGGCTTGTCAGGCCCTACCTATATGATGACAAAATAATCTCCACTTCACAAATTCTCAATATTTATTTTCTCCCCTCGTTGGCCTATGATACTCCATTAAGACCATCATCTCAAACACAAATTAGAATCATCATTATTTCATCAACTATGGGGTTACTTCTATATTCTCATCACAATTTTATAACATCATAAATCATACATAATCATTGTGATCATATAAACTCATCACAAATTTACTACATCACTATCATCAATCAAACATTTTCACATAAACTTATCATAGATTTATATGATAAATCACACATCATCATCAAATAAACTTACATCATACACTGCATTCATATTTTATTATCATTTCACATAAACTCATATAATCAAACATATGCACCAAATTCATTTGAAATCAAATATCACAATAGTATCAAATACCACACATTTAATGAAATTAAATCAATCAGCACCCTATAAATATTTCTATTCCACATTTTAATCTCATAATTTCCATATTTGCACATTAATTCATTTATCACTCAAAGGGCTACTGCCGTACGTAGCGAGCCCCGGATGAATCGTTGGAAAATACGGTTTTCCCGTTCATCTCACAAGATATTATACTCATGAATTCAAACGCTCTCTCACCCCTTACCTTATTTAGATGCTTTCTCAAACACAGAAATCAATGGAAGATTTCAACAGCAACTGCAGATCGACAAGGTACATCAAGCGAATCTGAATAAACGGCGAGTTCACAAAAACGTCGAGACGTGACTGATAAATTATGCGGAGCATAAAAATTAATGTAAAAAAATTAATAATAATTTTTGAAGCAAAAATGAAGTCAAAACGACGAGAAAAAACTGCAGTTAAACGTGTTTTAACATATTTACAAAATTGTCACTGCCTCATTTTGTTAACTCATTTATACATACAACCGACTTAAATATACCTCCGCCTTATTTGTTAAGTCTGGTGGCACGTAAGCGACTTAATTCGCTGTATTAAAAACTCAATTTTCTACTAGTGCACCAACTCGTCGGAGCGCCGGAACGGTTCGACGTCAACTTCACCGAAAAATACACATGAGTAGTGCTTCTTGAAGGTTTCGACGAGAGGAATTCAAAAACGATGCCAAATTTTTGAGACGAAATGCGTGGTGATCGGAATTGCGCAAAAACAGCTCGCCCAAGGAAAGAAACAGAGCTGTTTCTGAAGAAACGGAGCAACGATTGATAAAATTGATGCCAAAAACGGATTCAGTGGCCAACCTCTGGTTGCTGAACTATTGATGAAGGCATAGAGGTTGGGATCAATTCAAACGGCAAGGAATTGGTGAGAGTGAATTTGAGAGAAAAATGGTTTGTTGCGATTTGACTGTCTGATTTTTTTAATTAGGGATTACTATTGCATATGGGCCTAACTCATACTTAATTAAAAAATAAATAAAAATATATATATGTCTGATTTTTTGCTAAAGGAGATAAAGTAAAAGGTAAAAAAATTTATTTTTAAAGGGATCAAAATCGCCGTATTATGAAATTTGAGTGCTTCAAGTTTGTTTTAATATTAATTTTATTATTTGTTATGAAGTCACTTTTATAAGTTTACTAATAAAATACAAGTGCGGTAAAATACAAGTGCTTCCACTTAAAATTACACTTTTTTAAAGATTCAATTTTCAACATTATAGCTGGTCCTACATTATAACCCGCCAACCCAACTGAATCTAGTCCGTTCTTGATCGGATCGGTTTGGATTAAATAAAAAAAATACGGATTTAGAACTCAACCTAATCCAAAAGATAATCAATTCATTCAGGTATCGGATTTTGTCAAAACTTACCCAACCCAACCCGCATACACTCCTATAAAACTATATGTCCAAATTTTGAGTCATTAAAAACAAAAACGAGGAATTAGGTAAAAAAGTGCATTGTGCCAAGCAAACCGTAAAGCAACAGCTCAATCTCTGCACTCTAGGTTCCATTTCTTGCTATCTTAGCTTATGGAATAAATTATGAATTATAAGTATGTTATGTTTATCATGATTCATGAATATATTATGAATTGAGTAAAAAAAAATTTGTTTATGTTTCTTTAATATTGTATGAATTAGTTTCTTGTGTTTGAATTTTAATAAAGAGTAGCTATTTTAAACTAGTTAATTAATTTTTAGAAAAACTTACGATGACTATATCGGAATTCCGGAATTAACTCGTATGAAGAGATTGTACTGATTTTATAAGTCTACAAATTTATACTTTTTTCTAATCAATTTGTTTAAGATAAATAATATTATTTATCATCAACCATAATAGTTCTTAATAGCAATAGAGTAGATTCACATTAATAGGAATTATAAATTATAGATTAATTAAGCCTTAATATTTTCATAAATTACATCTCAAATATTTTTGTGTTTGTTATGTTATTGTATGTTTCGTCTCAAAAACAATTAATAATTTCAATTTCTAAATAATATAGAAACTCAGATTAGTTTGATATTTACTAATTTAATCCCTAGGATGTAATATATGGACTTCCGTTTGATTTATAAATAAAATCCCTAGGATGTAATAAACTTTCAGCATGGCAGTTGAAACTCCCCATCATAGGAATAATCTCTCCTCTACAAACATACTAATCAATAGGTAAATACACCCATTCATTCCTTTATTTCTTTCCATTGATCTTTGTTGTTTTACATTTTACTTTGTTTCCGCAGAGAAATTATCATATGTCCCAAGTACAACTTCCACACTACCAACAACATGGAGGATATAATATATCCAAACGCCACTCCCATGATTTCTATGTCTTCAACAAGGATTAATCAATCTTTACCATCCTTTCAACAATCTCATTTCAATTATCTAAATTCAATAAACATAGACCCAATTGATGTAGGGTTGCCAGCATACTCAATTCATAATGCTTTAGCTAATAAGAATGAAGATTCTCCATATTGGACTCCAAATGAACACCGGTATGTATTTGGAAAATTAACTTATATTTTATTTTGTTTTACTTTTTAGCGAAAATTTTCATGTGAATGAGTCAATATATACATGATGAGAATTTAGTATAAAGAGAGAAATAGATTCATTAAATTTATTTCTTTTTTAATCTAAAAATTTTCAATATTGAATTTTTGGATAGGTCCAACATGAGCTTCTTAAAAAAGAGTCAAACGGTGGACCCTTGTCTATTTTATTAATATATGAACTTTATAATAACAAAAAAAATTGAGTAAATATTTTATTAAAATTTGTGAGATAAACTTTTTGTTGCGATGGTCGACAGCAGAGCTCTGCAACCGTCGATCACCAGCCACCACCCATTTAAATTATTATTGGAATAATAATTGAAATTCTATTTTTAAATTTAGAAGTACAAATAAATATTTTTTTGTAATAAAATTATGTTTTCTAATAAAAATAAATAATTATTTAAATTCTATTTTTTAAAACATAATAAAAATAATGATTAAAATGATTAAAAATTATTATTTTAAAAAAAAATATTATGAAATAATTAAAAAACCATTTTTAAATATTTTTAAACCAAAACACAGTTTTTTATTAAAAAATATACTTTTCAAATAAATTTAAGAGTTCAATTTTCATGCATTAATAGTGTAAACATATCTATATAGTCGGCAATTTATGACCCATCATGTGCGTGACTTTATAAGTAGTTATGACAAAAGTAAAATATTATAAATGATTTAACGGTTGAAGTCGATTGATAGTATTAAAAATCTTTGCACTGACAATGTGTATAAATTAAATTATAAATATAAGAGTATTTCTTAAGGATTTAATGTATATACATTTTTAGTGTAAAGAGTTTTTACGTTGTTGTCTGATCACAACCATAAGATCAATAGAGATATTTGACCTTTGCATTGTTGTGCTAACAATGTACATTTTAAAGTCATCATTTTTAATAATTATGATGTGCTAACAATGTAAAACATTTTACACTAACAATGCATAGCAATTAAATAATTATACTTCACTAGATTATATAGACGAAAGATAAATGAATTGTCAACCTTAGATAAGAGTTTCTTAAAAAAAAAAAACAAAAGTAAAAGGATAGAGTTATCAGATTTGATTGCTATTATTCTATCTTGCTAATACTATTATTCTCTCTCTACGTCATTTTCTTAACTTCTCTTCATTGACCCATTTATTAATTTATTCATATTATTTTGTTTTAACTTGTAATCCGTCAAGCAAGCAAGAAGAACCATCATTGACTATGGCAGTTGAAACTCCCTACCAAATGAATAATCTCTTATCTTCACACATACTAAACAATAGGTAAATTCGTTCATTATAATTATTCATTTCTTTCTTTCCCTTATCCCTCTCTTTATTTTACATTTTACTTTGTTAATTTTTGCAGAGAAATGATCAAACGTCTCAAGTACCACTTCCACACTACCAACAACATGGAGAATATAATTGATCCAAACTCCATTCTCATGTCTTCAACAAGGCTTAATCAATCTTTACCACCCTTTCAACAATCACATTTCAATGATCTAAATTCAATAAACCTGGACACAATTGATGTTGAGTTTCCAACATACTCGGATCATAATGCTAATTTAGCCAATAAAAACAAAGCTTCTCCACTCAAAAAGGAGAAAAAGAAATTTAAACATTGGACCGAAAAGAAAAACGGGTATATATTTTTTTGTTAAATTATCTTATAATTTATTTTTTGTTTTAATTTATAATTGTAAATTGTCACGTGAATTGAGTTTATACAAGCAGGATGAGAATTTAGTTAAAAGAGAGAACAATAGATTTGTTAATTTTTTTCTTTCTATTTTTCTATTTTAATAATTTAAATTCTATTTTTAAATTTAAAAGAATAAAATCTGGTTTTGTAATAAAATTATGTTTTCTAATAAAAATAAATTCTGTTTTTAACACATAATAAAAATAATGATTAAAATAATTAAAATTAGGCTTTTATTTTTAAAAAGATTTTAAAATAAGTTAAAAACTATTTTTTTTTAAATATATAGTTTTAAAATACAACACAGTTTTTTATTAAAAAATATACTTTTCAAATAAATATAAAAGTTTAATTGCCATGCTCTAATAGTGTAAAATAATTTTTTACAGTCGACAAATTATGACCAATCATGTGGGTGACTTTATAAGTAGTTATGACAATAGTAAAATATTATTAACGATTTAACAATTGTAGTCGATTGATAGTGTCAAAAATCTTTGCACTAGCAATATATATAAACTAAATTCTAAATATAACAGTATTTTCTTAAGGATCTAATTTATATACATTTTTAGTTTAAAAAGTTTTTACACTATAATTCAATCACATCCGTTATATGAATAGAGATATTTAACTTTTACAAACACTATATTTAACGTCATTATTTTATATGATTGTGATGTGATAAGAGTGTAATTGTATATCAATTAAATAATTGAAATAAAATGGATTGTAAAGATGAAAGATAAATGAATTGTGCCTGTTTAATACTATTATTTTCTCTCTGCATCATTTTCTTAAGTTCTCTTCATTGGCCCCTTTATTATTTTATTCAATTTTACTTTGTTTTAACTTTTAATCCATCAAGCAAGCAAGAAGAACCAACATTGAACATGGCAGTTGAAACTTCCCACCAAATGAATAATCTCTTAACTTCACACATACCATTCAACAGGTAAATACATTCATTAATTATATTCATTCATTTCTTTCTTTCCCTTGATCTCTAACTCTATTTTATATTCTACTTTATTAATTTTCGCAGAGAAATGATCAAACGTCCCAAGTACTACTTCCACACTACTAACAACATGGAGGATATAATTGATCCTAACTCCATTTCCATGATGCCTCTGTCTTCGACAAGGCCTAATCAATCTTTTCCACCCTTTCAACAATCTCATTTCAATTATCCAAATTCAATAAACATAAATCCAATTGATGTTGAGTTTCCAACATACTCAGATTATAATGCTAATCTAGCCAATAAGAACGAAGATTCTCCACCCAAAAAGGAGAAAAAGAAAGTGAAACATTGGACCGAAGAGGAACATGAGTATATATTTTTATTAAATTTATTTGTTTTCTATTTTAATAATTTTCAATATAGAATTTTGAGTATGTCTATTATGAGCTTCTTAAAAAATAGTCTAACGGTAGTCCTTACTATTTTCTTTAAAATATGAAATGTATAATAATAAAAATTAGAGGCCATATATATTTTATTAAAATTTGTTAAAAATAGTAAGGTTCACCTGTACAATTTTATATAATAATAAATAAAAAATGTAAAGTTCACATTTGGATTAACAATTTTAAGAAATACTTTATTAAAATTTATTAAAAATAGTAACGTTCACCTATAACTAGATCCATATTTAACATTCTTAGTTATTAATGTATCTTTTAGCAAATAAATATTCATTTAAAAAGTGTATACCTAAAAGGTACTCATTTTTTTAACTAACGTGAAGTAGTTTTATTCACAATATGATGGGATAATAAAGTCTTAATGCTTTTGTTCATGAACTAAAGTTTAGATCCTAGTGGCTAGTCATCAAACTGAACTAAAGAAAAAGCCAAATTTTATTCCCTTTAATAAGTAGATTAATCACATGTATTTATTTACAAAAAATTGACTTTTGTCTTGTTACTTTTTATAGGTTATTTCTACAGGGACTCCAAATGTATAATAAAGGAGATTGAAAGAGCATTGCAAAACATGTTGGTACAAAAACTTCAACTCAAGTTACTAGTCATGCTCAAAAATACTTCAATCGCCAAACTCTTACGCCCAAAAAGAGAAAAAGAAAAAGCATCCATGACATGACCTTAGGGGAATAAGATTGTCACCCTATTCTCTTTAAGAAAGACATTCCAACTTCTCCTCCTCCAAATGCTAAAAT
Organism: Cicer yamashitae; assembly: GCA_037974755.1. Lineage (NCBI taxonomy): Eukaryota > Viridiplantae > Streptophyta > Magnoliopsida > Fabales > Fabaceae > Cicer > Cicer yamashitae. The sequence continues at coordinate 9,048,588 of JBBPBQ010000001.1, read as the reverse complement.
ACAAAAAAAGTGGCAGTGAAGTTACAACAAGAATCACAAAAAACCCATTAAAGGATAGAATGATACTAGTACCCCTAATGATTCAAATTACACATATGTAATATTACAAAAATTTTACACCACTCAATTATTTTGTAATATGTCATTTTAGCCTTGTTTTGTAATGTGTATGATGGTCTTGTTTTGTAATTTGTATTGTGACCTTATTTCAAACATGAACCTAGTCTTACCGGTTTAATACATTATGATAATATAATATATTATGCTTTATTGATCATTTATGTTGTATTTGGTTTAATTATTAAACTTTATTTTCGAATTAGTTTCAATTTTAATCAGCAGTAGAGCCTTAATTAGTTTTAATCAGTAGTAGTGGCATTATTTTCTAATAAGTGTTAATCAATTTTATAGCAGGAGTGACTTAATTAGTTTTTATCAGAATAGTTTTAATCATTTTTAATTAGAACAATATCCTAACATTGAAATTAAACCTAACTAGTAGGATAATACATCACAATGGACTAATACATACAAAGCAAAATTACAAAGGAACTCCACGCAAACATTTGATCGTCTGGCTCGGATAAAGAAAATATGTTTTCAAGGAAATAAAAACTTTTATAACTATAAAAGTTTAACTATACAGATGGAACAATTCAAACTTTATTCTTCAATTAAAACAGTAAAATCTCAATGAACTTATTTAACTATAATTTCTTAATTTAATTCCAAAAACTTACTACTACTTATAAGGTTTTCATACAAAAAGTCATTTCTAATTAAATAAGTAAAATACAAATTACAACTCTTGTTCCCTTTATCACCTATCAGAGCGAGTTTTCTCCCATATTTGAACTTCAAGATTCATTAACCTATAATAAATACAATTTCGCAAACGAAGGGTCAAGCAAGTAAAACACAACAAACAAAGGAGGTGAGTTTCAAAATCATGTTGATAGTATAATATAAGTTAGAAAAACACGCAAACAATCATAATATACCGTATCATTACACATCATGATATATCCAAACATTCTAGAAAAATAATAACATATTATAATGTCAAAATCACTCAAGTAAAATCAATATATCGTCATATCAAAACAATCACAAGAAAACAATCAAAACAAAACAATCACAAGAAAATGCAATGTTATCCATGAGCTTACACTTACTTGTTCACAATTTGGTACCATTCTAAATCTGAAGTACTTGGTCAGGAGGCTTGATTCTATGTCACCACACAAGTGGACGGACAATTCAAATTGGCCCTGTCCTCATAGATCCCCTCAACTCAACCCGAGACACATGTACGCGACAATCGAGGTAAATGTGTGTTGCATGGTAGCTCTCGACATTTGGAGAGCTACCTCCATGTCACCTAGGAATTTCCCACCCGAATACCTCCAAGGTCGAACAATCTTGCTTTAAGGCTCAATAGTAGACCATAACGATCAGACTCATTCAATTGTAATTCTCCAAAATCACTAGGCTTGTCAGGCCCTACCCATATGATGATAAAATAATCTCCACTTCAAATATTATCAACATCTATTTTCTCCCCTCGTTGGTCTAGACTACTCCATTAAGAGCATTATCTTTAGCACAAGTTGGAATCATCACTATTTCATCAACTATGGGGTTACTTCAAAATTCTCTTCACAAATTTATAATATCATTATCATCAATCATACATAATCATCATCACATAAACTTATCACAAATTTATAACATCACTATCATCAATCATAAATCATCATTATCACATAAACTTCTCACAAATTTATAACATCACTACCATAAATCATACATCATCAACATCAACATCAAATAAACTTATATCATACAATGCATCCATATTTATTATCACCTCACATAAACTCATATAATCAAACATATGCACCAAATTCATTTGACATCCAATATCACAATAATAGCAAATACCCCACATTTAATGAAATTAAATCAAATATCAAATACCACACATTTAACGAAATTAAATCAAATATCAAATACCACACATTTAACGAAATTAAATCAATCAACATTGTATAAATGTTTTTATTCCACATTTTAACCTCATAAATTTCATATTTGCACATTAATTATGATAATACACTCTAAAAGGGTCAATTTGAAATAGAGTCAAGTAAGATTACCCTAAATCGGAAAATAACTAGTGGATAATATATCCACTGTTCACACGGTCGTTTTAGCGTTGATTTTACTCAAATTGTACTTACGGTGAAGAACGGTGGAAAATAACGAATTCTATACACGGAGAAGTAAGATATTTTAAAGAGAAATTGAGATGGTTAAAAATATGAGAAAATGTGTTTATTTGACTAACTAAATAAGTGAAACAACATACTGAAATTTGAACAAAAATGTTGAAAGTTTTCTGGAATAGTTATCGATCACTAGTGTCAAACGATAGGCTAGTTGCTATGTTTCCTCTCCCTTTTACGCGGCGACTGAAGTAGCTCCCTTTCTTATTATTTTAATTTATTTTTTTAACACACTTAGGGATTTAAATCCTTTACACACATGGGTCAAGCCCATTGGTCTCCTCATTTATTTTATGTTTCACTATTACTATTTTTATTTCGCTAAAACAAAATGAATAATTATTCAATCTCATTTTTAATACTCCTCCAACCAATTTAATTTTCAAAATATTACTAATATTCCAGAAATAGTATATTATAAATTAGAGTAATTAAAATAATTAACTTTTAAAAAATACATATTACTAATCACTAAGACTCTCATATTCAAAATAATCACTATAACTATACTTATTTTTCAAAATACTCACATTAAAATACTATCATCATTAGAGAATAGTCAAAATTATAAAATAAATAAATATAACATCAACACTTTATAATAATTACTAAATCATAATAAATATATATAAAATCATCATGCCATAACAAGTATATAAAAATAAAAGAAATTCAACACAATACTACTACCATCTCAAGATAGTTATTTATAAAATAAATAACTAAAATAGGAAGTACTTAGAAATAATTAAAATATAAATATGTACGAACTTAACATTAGTCAAACATACAAGAAAATATCACATTAGTTACCAACTCACATATACACGTAAAATCACATAAAATCTTTTTAAAAAAAATATTTTTAGAAATATATATATAATAATAAAATATAATATTTGTTATTTATATCACTCATTTAGTCAAATATGTACAACATTAGCACATCATAGATATCACACATATACAAAAAATTAATCATATGAGTGTAATAATAACATGAAAAATCAATAATCAAACTTATGCACAAACAATCCAATGAAGTTTAAATTAAAATAAATAAAAAATATTAAAACATCAATCATCAATATCAATATCTATTATATATATTTAAAACAGACTCCGCTGCCACCTCATCATATTCCTCCACGTATGCGAACATTTGCCACCTCAGCTAAAAAGCTGACATGTACATCTTCATAGAGAGTTTCCCTATTCACTTTCTAAATAACTTTTCCCCATATTCAAATCTATTTTTTTTCTTATTATACCATTATTGATATGGACTTAGAGAAAATTTTATATATTTTCTGAAATATTGATATTGATATGTATATTTTTAACTTTTTTCAAGTAGTAATATTTTCTGAAATATTGATTTTGTTATGTATATTTTTAACTTTTTTCAAGTAGTAAATTGTTTTTTGTTGTACAACCCAACATATTTTTTATAAAGATAAAATCGTGAAATCTTACTATTTTTGATAAAATAATACGTTCAAGTGTATAAAAAGTAGAAATAGTGTGAAATTCGGTGTAAACCAAATTAAATAAGTAAATATCTATATCTTTTCCCCATATTTTGTGGAACTATTCATGTGTCATAAATTACCAATTACAATACAATAAATATCAATTATTTGACATTCATTGTCCTCCATTATTATTGATAACAGTTATTCCTCCATATATATCTTCAAATTGAATATTATAAAGAAAAAAATATTTTAATGAAATTTATAATATCTACGAAATCTATCACGTGTCACTTATTAGATAACTAAAATTAATATTTAAATCAAATAAAGAGATATAATTTAGAATTAGCCAACAATTTGTTTTTCTATTTTTTTCTTATTATACCATTACTGATATGGACTTATAGAAAAATTTCTATATTTTCTGAAATATTGATATTGTTACGTACATTTTTAACTTTTTTCAAGTAGTAAATTGTTTTTTTTTTGTACAACCCAACACATTTTTTCTAAGGACAAAATTGTGAAATCTTTCTATTTTGATAAAATAATACGTTGAAGTGTATAAAAAGTAGAAATCGTGAAATTCGGTGTAAACCAAATTAAATAAGTAAATATTGATACACAATATTTTAATAAATGTTACCAATATAGTTGATAAAATGTTCAAACACTTTTAAATATTTATTTAGATATTAAAAATAGTCAATATACAATCTTTTTATTTTTTTTATTATTGTGTCGTCATATATATTTACCAAAACAAATAACAATTAGTCAATCTAATAAAAAAAATTGTGTTTTGTTGCTCTTATTAGTTATCAATGCATATATTTACCATGAGCATTATTTCGAAATTTGTTTAATATGTGTAGAAAAAATGTTAAAATTTTAAAAATTCCTACATAACTTATATACTTTAATAAAAATAGAGTTTACGATTATCAATCATATAATTTATCTTTTCAATCATGGTTAATATTTTATGTCTATAGACCATCAAAAATCAGCTATATGGTACAAATTTGATATTGTAAATAAAGTTCAAATCTAACTTGAAACGGTTGTAAAATTGTTAATTTTTTTTTATGATTAAACTTTTACAAGACATTGTTCTTTTATCTTTTTTTAGTAGTAAAAATACTCATTTAATTACATAGTCTACAATATCTTTTATCGCATTTTTTTTATAACTTTAAAAATTTACAAGATTAATATTATATATATATATATATATATCACCTTATAAAAAATTTAAAATTAAACCCACGCAAAGTGTGGGTCATGTTCTAGTACACATTAATTAAGGATCCGTTCGGGGTGATTTTTGGTTTTCTATTTTGAAATTTTTAAAAACTAATCAGTTTATGTTTTGAATTTTCAAATTTAGTTTTAAGTTCTCAATTTTAGTTTCAATTTTCAATTATGAATTTCAATTCTTATTCAAGTTTCAATTTTTATTTTATTTGAATTGAATCACTTTCTTTACCATGTCTTATTATGAATTTCCCAAATATAAAAAATATTGACACGTCAAAATAATTAAAAATGAAAAAATAAAAATAATATTAAATTTTAATTATTTTATAATAATTCAAATATTATAAAAATATAATTTATTTAATTATAATAATTTTAGTAATAGTGGTTGAAAGTGATACTTATTGAAAATGACTACCATAGTAGTGGTCGGGCGTTTAAGACGGCTACAGCAATCATATGAGACATTTGATAGTTAGAGCATGACTGACAATGACTATAGTGGTGGAAGGTGCCGGTGGATGGAGATGGTCGTTGGAGGTAGGTGGTGATGGTGGCGAATGTGATCAGAGATGGTGGTGGTGGTTGTCAGAGGTGGGTGGTTGGTAGTATTGGTGGTGGGCGTAAGTGGTGATGATGGAGGTGACTAGAGATGGTGGTGGCAGTGGTCGAAGGTGGGTAATCGGTGATGAGATATAGTGGTCGGAGGTGGGTGGTGGTTGGAGGTGATGGTGGTGATCAGAGGTAAGTGGTTGGTACAGCGGTGGTGGTTGGAGATGGTGATCGATGATTGTTTGAGTGGTGATTATATTTACTAATGGTGATATGTTAATTTTAAAACAAAAACAAGATTTATAAAACCTTTTTTGTTTTGTTTTAAGTTTTAAAGAAAAACTATTTTTAAATTATATTAAAAATCAATTCAACCTCATTTTATCTTAACAGATTCTGATTTTGAAATTGACTTTCAAAACAAAAATTCAGAAACTCACAGCCAACACCATTTTATAATTTTGACTATATTATCAATCGATTACAATTAGAAGTGATTAGTTTTGCTTCATGTGTTATTGGAAATTGAGATGGGCTTAGTAGGATTAGGATCACTCTCGTGTTGAAAAAAATATGAACAAATAATGTGGAAAAGTGGAGGATTTTGAAATTTGATAAATAAAATGGGAAAAAGTTGATTAAATGTTGAGATTTGAATCTTTAGAAATCATAGGAGAAAAAATTGAGAAGATCTTTTTCGAACTTGGAAGTACAAGCTTGGGATCATAATAACAATGTTTTTATTCTTTCAACGATATAATAAGAATATATTATCAATTTAGTCTCTAAAGTATCACTCTCTGCAATTTATTTTCTAAAGTATGTAAAAACAATAATTAGTCATAAATCATATGTAATTCGTCATTTTAATATCTAATGTATATGAAAATTCTCTAAGTTAGTCTCTAACATCTTAATATCAAGATTAAAGACTAAAGTGACAATATTCATATACTTTAAAAACTACTTATTACTTTTTTATACTTAAGAGATTAAATTAGTGAGAGAATGATACTTTAGAGACAAAATTGATTGATTATTTTATACTCATTATGTTCCTTAATACATGTCGCTCTTAGAGATTTTCTAGTAATATATTAAAACAAACTCCCAAAATAATATGTTGACATGTGACACTCATTTTGACACATCATTCAATAGTATGATGTGGCACCTCTAGAATTCATTCATTTTTTATTTCACATTTTACTAATTCTTTGTTTATATCTCTATAACTAAAAAAACAACAATAAAAATATAACTCCCATTACAAACTTGATTTAATTATTAATTACTTTTTTCATTTATTGCATATAAATACATCACAATATTTAAATTACATTTTATTAATTAAAATGTAGCAACCATAAATTACCACAAAATATATAAAAACACAATAATAACATGAAAAATCAATAATCAAACTTATGCACAAACAATCCAATGAAGTTTTAATTAAAATAAATAAAAAATATTAAAACACATGCATTTAAATTAGCAAACCTTTGCAAAAAAAACCAACAAATAATATTTTTTTAAAAATAAAAATTTTAAATTATACATTAACTATTTTTAAAGTAATATAAAATTTGTGTTCATCTTTCTTTTTAGTGCTCGGATACATATTTTATTCCTTTAATACAAAAAATGTATTTGTCTATATAAATTGTTCATGAAAATAAATACATTCATTTCAAAATATTAAACTTATAGATTGGATGAAGTATAAATTAGAGCATAGTTTCAATAAACGGCAAATATAATCAAAATCAAGTAGTGATTCCTTATCATTCCCAACATTATTTCGTAATTAAGAATTAGTTATCGAAAGTTTAAGTGAAAATGAGACATGAAACATAAAAGATAAGAAATAATTATTCGTTCAATTAGTCCAAAAAAGAATAAAGAAATAATAGTGCTCAAGATAAAAAGTAAAATAAAAATAATAATTGTATAAAAACCAATGTTTACAAATATATCTCAAATCAATGATTGCAAAATTTTATTAATTAAAATGTAGCAACCATAAATTACCACAAAATATATAAAAACACAATAATCACATGAAAAATCAATAATCCAACTTATGCACGAACAATCCAATGAATTTTAAATTAAAATAAATAAAAAATATTAAAACACAAACATTTAAATTAGCAAACATTTGCGAAAAAAACCAACAAAGAATATTTTTAAAAAATAAAAATGTTAAATTATACATTAAGTATTTTCAAAGTAATATAAAATTTGTGTTCATTTTTCTTTTTATGCTCTGATACATATTTTATTCCTTTAATACAAAGAAAGTATTTGTCTATATAAATTGTTCATCAAAATAAATACATTCATTTCAAAATATTAAACTTATAGATTGGATGAAGTATAAATTAGAGCATAGTTTCCATTAACGGTAAAAATAATCAAAATCAAGTAGTGATTTCTTATCATTCCCAACATTATTTCGTGTTTTTGTCGTAAAAAATAATACTTTGAGCTTATTCATTATATACAGTCTCCAAAAAGGATAATTAATTCAAAATATTTTTGAAAGAAATACGTAACATAACACCTCTATATAAGAATTAGTTATCGAAAGTTTAAGTGAAAATGAGATATGAAACATAAAATATAAGAAATAATATTTCGTTCAATTAGTCAAAAAAAGAAATAATAGTGCTTAAGATAAAAAGTAAAATAAAAATAAAAATAATAATAATATAAAAACCAATTCTTACAAATATATCTCAAATCAATGATTGCAAAATATATATTCTATTTTTTATTGGAAGAAAATATTCTATAATGATTAAATGTTTAAAAGAAAACAAAATGAATACAAACAATCACTCATCTTTTTTTAATAATATTTTTAGAATCAAAATCACTCATTTTATTTAAATCTTTTTAATTGTGTATACAAACACTAACTCATCTTTTTTTAATCATATTATTTAGAATGAAAATCACTCATTTTATTATAAACTTTTCAATTGTTTCTATTCCATTTATTCTTTTGTTATACAACCACTATTCTTATAAACTAAGAAATTTACAAATTTGGAACCTTTTTTTTCCGATCATATTGATACATTTATACACCATAAATATTATCTTTAAACTTTTTAATAAATTTATACTGAAAGAATATTTTACAAATTACACCTACGCAACGTGCGGGTTATATTCTAGTTGTATTTTTATTTTACAAGTACTAACTTTGAAAGATTGAGATTTTATAGGGACTAAGGCAAAAATATTAAAGTGCAAAAGCATCACACAACAGAAAAGGCATCCCAACTATGTTGCATCCCAAAACCATCACATGCCATTTGCAACACCTCAATAAATTTATAGGAAAACAAAAGTAAAAATAGGAAAATAATCAAGTGGGGGGACTAGGTAAAAATCGAAGGAAACAAATTGTGTAGATTAGTTACTACCTCACTAAAAAATTTATTTGAAAAACCCAATAAGATAAAACCATGTCTAACGCAAAAAGAGTGTGGTGCAAACCAAAAACACAATCAATTAACAAAATTAAATAAAAAAAATTATAAATTTTGTAAACATGACTATTTAAATTTTAAAAATTAAAAATTAAGTTTTACGGTTTGATCTTGGACTAATGATATCTTAAAGTTTATTCACACAAAGTAAGCAAGATTATATGGTTCTGAAAGATTATATGATTAAGCAAGTTTATTCTTGTGTTAAGTGCTATATATTGTTTTTATTACAATACATGTTTTTGAAAGATGATTGTTAATTGTTAATTACTTGCGTATTCTTGTTGTGTTGCAGATTCTCTTATTTTTGAAGATAATTGTTAACGTTAATTGCTTGTTGGTTCTTGTTGTGGTGTGTATTTGTTGAGATTTGAGTTAATTTGAATTGTTGACATGATTAAATTAATTAACTTTTGATTGGACTTGTGGCATATGCTAATGGTTATTTTCTCTTAGATTATGTACTCCATTAACCTGCATTTGAAAATTCATTTGACAATGCTTTCTGCTGTTTTCCTTGAGGTGTGATAACCTTGTGATAACCGGAGGAGAATAGGGTTGAATTATAATGTTTCTTTGGATAGCTTTGTTTGTTCTTTTAATCTTACTAGATGGTGAAAAGGAATCTACACTCTGGCTAATGGCTTGGATGGGTTGAAACAATGTTCACGCTTATCTGTGAAATCAATTGTTTTTTTTGGGTAGAAAAAGTAATTGTATTGATAAAAGGAAGTAGGGGACACAACCATCATAATTGATATATCTTTCTGAAAGAAACCGGAAGTGAAAAATAATACAATGGAGAAAGATGAATCTACCATTTATCTGACTCTCTGAGAGTCCTTAACTAAGCACCATATGGAAGCCAAAAACATTATTTTATCCCATTTAAGAATTAAGATACTACAGTAGTAAATTTCAATTTATAATAGACACTTCCTTCCTGCTGAGTTTGTATATATATTTTTCTTGCGATATTTTGAATATAGATTTATAAGAATAGGTGCCCGAGGATACAAAACATTTGTGATGCAATCTTCTTCGGTTAGCTGCTAAGTCTGATTATTTCAGGTTGGCTTATCCAAGTAAAAATATCATTTGGATTGGCAAGAATGAGAAGAGATACAAAATAATAGAGAAGTGAATCGGCAAATGAGATGGTAGATAGTGATTTAGGCCTGGGAAGTAGGAACGATGAATTATCAACAAATGGATTAGTTCTTTATTTTGATTTGGATGAAAGAAAGATGGATGATATTGTTATTTGTTGTGCCTTTGAAATATCAAGTGAGAGAACTCATGAGTGTATTATTTTGCTTGCAGCTTCTACCTTTGATCTTAACAAGCTACATTCATATTTACTAAATTCATTCCAATTGCCGTATTTTAATTTTTTTTTAAAAACTTATGCTTATTTAAGACTTGTTTTCTTTTTCGTTAATACTTGTAACTTTGAAATCTCGAGTTTTGGTAGTTATTATTTTTTTTTTTATAGAGTTTTGGCAATGATAAAATAGTAAAAAGGGATTGTGTATTTTTTTAAGGAAAAACTTTGAATTCTCAATGATTTTCTTTTTGGTGCTAAATTGTTAGTGATACATCTTATAATAATTTAAGTCTAAAAATCAATTTTTAGAATGATGTGTAACCTTTAAAGTTGTTTATGTACTACGTGATTCAATTTGATTTGGTAGTGTGTTGTACTTTCTAGTAAATAATAGATTATTTTATCTGCTACTTGAAATTCTCTGCTTTAGTTTGTTGTAACCTTTAAGTGAGGATTAATTCAAAAGAAAATATTATCGTGATCAATTTGGAGTAGTTAGAGTTCTATGAGTATATGTTACATCGTTGAAGTTATGAGATGAACTAAAATTTTGGTGCTAATTTTGGGATTAAGTATGTGAATGTGTATATGATTATGTAAATATTAGATTGTTTGTGTTTGAAGTGTTCTAATTGTTGGGAATTAGTGTATAGAGTTAGAATAGTCGAGAACATCTAAATAGGAAATAGTTCTATATTGCTTCAATCGAATTATTGATTATATATTGGTGTAAGTGTTGTTGTTACTACTCGTAAGTTACAAAAAAATTAATGTGAATGTGTAATTAAGTGAATTTTTAACTTGAAGTAAAGAGTAGGAGTTGTGGCGCCGCCTTCGCACTCTTGAAACATGTTAAAAAGTCATTCAATTAGCTGTGTTTGAGTTTAAATGACTAGAGTTATTGTTACTTTAAGTAATTGACTCCATGAGTAGGAGGGATTAGCTACCCCGATGACTCATCGTCGATAAAAGAAACGACAATAACTCGTTATTATTATCGTTATTTGCACTTGTTGATATTATTTTGATTGACTAAAAATATGGCTGTCTCTTATATCAATTTAAGCGACTTAATTAAATTAGATTAATCTCTTACATTAGTATATTTTGTCATAATGTGTGTTTGTTTCTAGTAGAAATTGTAAAGCTAGGCTTCCGGTGTGTTTTGAATATAATATGTTATTATACAACTGATTAGTATTGGTGTGATTATTTTTCCTATTTCAATATTTGCTATCATTTTGTATATTTTATTGGATGCAATGCAAAAATGTTTCCTTGCTTTAATATGATTATGTTTGTTGATTATTAATTTTGTACAATTTCGTGTCATACGGATTTTATTTTATTTTTTAATTTTTATTTTTTTTTATATTCCTTAGATGTAGTTCTTTACAAAGGAGAATCAATACCTCAAGTTAAGACTAGCTAGAAATAATACGACAGCAGTTTTGTTGGGATGTGTTAGAAACATGGTTCTATGGAATCCAACCCAAGGTAGAATGACTAGAGATTGTGAGAATTGAGAATTTGTATAAATCGAACATAGATTCGATAGTTGTACTGCGTGCCCATTGAACTTGGTAATGATAGACATTAGAAATTTGGTGAATGTTAAATGAGTTGGTAGTCAAATAATTGAGAACATTACTTGTGTCTACGGAAAGAAATTAGATTGATTGTATCCTCTGACGTAAACATAACTTATCTTTCAAGTAAAATGATAATAATAAGTCCTAGAATGTTAGAATATCAATGTCGTAGGCAATTACTAATTAGAGAAGTTTTAATTTTAATGGTAGAAGGATGTTTTAGAATTTTGTAGTTATACTACTTGATCTTAAGCAGAGCCACAAAAATTGTAAATTAAGCGAGCGTACTAGGAGTCAAACTAGGATTTGAGTCATGTAATTCTTTTAGAAGATTAAGTATGAAGTAAAATCATATTCTTTAGTAACTTGAATTTCGGGGACGAAATTCTTTTATGGTGGGTAGAATTGTAACACCCCAAATTTCATAATAAATTATTTTATTAATTAAATATTATTTTAGATAAATAATTTGGTGTTAAAATTATTTTTGATATATGTTGATTAGTTTTATGATTAATTTTCTTTATATGTGTGTTTTCTATGATGTGTTAATATGTACATATTTGACTAAATGAGTGATATAAATAAAATATTATAATTTTTTATATTTTATATTTTTTTCTAAAAATAATAGTATTTTATGGTACATATTTTAAAGAATAAGATTATATGAGATTTTACGTGTACACTTGCGTTCGTAATTAATGTGATATCTTCTTAGATGTTCGACTGATTTTAAGTGTGCATGTAGTTATATTTCGATTATTTATAACCATTCCTATTTTTATTTATTTATTTTGTGAATAGTTATCTTGAGATAGTAATAATATCGTGCTTAATTTCCTTTATTTTTATATATTTGTTATGTCATTGTGATTTATATATATTTATTATGATTTAGTAACTAATATAAAGTGTTGACGTTATATTTATTTATTTTATAATTTCAAATATTCTCTAATGATGGTAGTCTTTTAATGAGTATTTGAAAAAAAAAAAGTATAACTATAGTGATTATTTTGAGTATGAGAATCTTAATTATTAATGTATTTTAAAAGATTAATTACTTTATTTTATAAAATATTAGTTTTATTATTAATATTTTAGTAATTAAATTGTGTTAAAATAAAATAAAAGTGTTAAAAATAATTAGTTTTCATAATTGTTGATTTTTCTTTTAAAATACAATAAAAGAAATGAATAAAATGCGTTTTATGGGTTAAGTGAATAATAATAATAATAATAATAATAATAATAATAATAAAATAATAATAACACTAATGAACAACAGAAAAGAAGGAAGGAACGCATGTCATCTTCTTCGTAAACCGCCGCTCCTTCACATTTTCGCCTCCATCTTCTCTCTTCGACCACGGCCATTATAGTGAGTGTCGTGCAAAATCGAGACCATATTTGTGATCGTGATGATCTCCTCTTTCACTCTCAACCTAAATTGCAAATTGAAATGCCCTATTTCTCTTTGTCAAAAATCACACATCCACCTTTTGATCAAGATTCCGGCCACCATGACTATCACCAACGAAAACTGATATCATATTTGAACTCCACGAAACACCATCTTCCATTACCTATGCTTGAAATTGCCAACCGTTATACTTCAAAAAATGGGTTTTCACCCTTGCCGCGGCTGTGTTGCCGAATTCCGGCCAGCACGTTCATCGTCTTGAAAAACTGACAGCATTTTTGGATTCCTCTCGTCGAAACCTTCAAGAAGCACTACTCATTCGCGTGTTTCGATGAAGTTGACGTCGGACCCTGTCGGCGCTACCATACGTCGGTGAGACCTTTTCTAATAACTTGTTTCACGATATTTTGAATATGTTTCTTCGCCTAATACTGTTATAATTATTTAATGCTGATTTTTATGCCTCGCATAAATTATCAGCCATGTTTCATTGATTCTGCAAATTCGTCGATGCTTTTGGACTTGTTCGTTGCGCGTTATCGACATTATTCTGGTCCTTATATCTTATGAAAGCGTCATATTGAGGTAAGGGGTGAGAGAGCGTTGAACTCATTAGTATAATATATTGTGAGATGAACGAGAAAACCGTATTTCCCAACGATTCATCCGGGCTCACTACGTACGGCAGGATCCCTTTGAGTGATAAGTTAATTAATATGAATATATAAAAATTGTGAGATTAAAATGTGGAATAGAAATATTTATAAGGTGTTGATTGATTTAATTTCGTTAAATGCGTAGTATTTGATATTATTGTGATATTTGATTTCAAATGAATTTGGTGCTTATGCTTGATTAGACGAATTTATGTGATGTGATAATAAAATATGGATGCATGGTATGATATATGTATGCGTGATGATAATGATGATTTTTGATCGATGATAATGATGTTATAGAATTGTGATGAGAATATTGAAGTACCACATAATTAATGAAATAGTGATGATGTATAAAGATGATGCTCTTAATGGGAGGAAATAAATATTGAGAATTTGTGAAGTGGGGATTATTTTGTCATCATATAGGTAGGGCCTGACAAGCCTAGTGATTCTGGGGAAGTACAACTGAATGAGCCTGATCGTGGCAGTCTGCTGTTGAGCCTTAAGGCAAGATTGTTAGACCTTGGAGGTATCCGGGTGGGGAATTCCTAGGTGACTTGGAGGTAGCACTTCAAATGTCGGGAGCTACCATGCAACACACGTTTACCTCGACTGTCGCGTATATGTGTCTCGGGTTGAGTTGAGGGGATCTATGAGGACAGGGCCAATTTGAATTGTCCGTCCACCAGAATGGTGGCATAGTATCAAGCCTCCTAACCAAGTACTTCAGAGTTAGAATGGTACCACATTGTGAAGTAGAGTCTAAGCTCATGCATAGCATATCATTTCCTTGTGATTGTTTTATTGTGATTGATGTATTTCAAAATTGATAATAATTTCTACGACGATTTGACGTTATAGTGAAAGATATTGATTTTCCTTGAGTGATTGTGACTTTTAATGTCATACTTTTCTTGAACAATGTTTATGTAATGATACGGTTCTATTATGATTATTTGCGTGTTCTTCTTACTTGTATTATACTATCAAAATGATTTCAAAACTCACCTCCTTCGTTGTTTGTGTTTGACTGGCTTGGCCCTGCGTTTGCCAAATCGCAGTTATTACAGGTTAATGAGTCTTGAAGTTCAAATTTGGGAGGAACCCCGCTCTGATAGGTGATACCGGGAATTAAGAGTTTTATTGTGTAATTTTACTTTTTTAATTACCAACGACTCTTTATGTGATAATCTAAGTATTAATATGTTTTGGGAATTAAATTAAGAAATTAAAGTCAAATCAAGTTCATTTAGATTAAAATATTTTAGTTGAGTAATAAAGTTTGAATTGTTCCAGGTGTACTTTGATAAACATGATATCCTAAATTAGTTACAAAAGTTTTTATTTCCTTCTAAGCAAATTTCTTTACCCGCTGCGAGTTTTACTCAAAAAAATCTAGTACAAGTTATTATATACGTCATTTTGGGGTTTAGGGTGTCACATTGATCATCTGGCTCAGATAAAATTCCAACTCTAATTGAAAACAAACACTTTGATGAAATGTCAATGCTCTAAAGAAGTCACATTTGTTTATCCTTTGCTCAACATATTGAACATATTATCTGTCTGAAGAACTGCGTCACATAAAAACCTCCACCATGATCACTACGAATTGTTGTAATACAAAAACCCTTTTGATTTTGCACTTGTTTTTAGAAGGTAATGAAAACTTTGTAAGTCATCCTTGTGTTTAAGAACTCTACCGATGTCCACTTGCAATAGTCATCAATAATAACGAGTCCATTCTTTTTACCACTAACAAAGGTTGTTTTTACTGGACCACATAAATCAAGATGTAAAAGTTAATATGGTCTAGAAGTGGAAACACCATTCTTTGAAGCAACATCATAACCATTGTCACTTATTTGAATTATATCCTTCAAATCCTACAACTCCTCTTTCGTTGAAGGTCATGTTTTGGAACATAGACTTTTCTCCCGTCATGTGTCGTGAGGATCCATTGTCCAACTACCCAGACTGGTGTTTCAACTTTGTTCCTAAGGATATCTACAAGATATAATATTTTGTTCTTAGGTACCCATATTTGATTGGGTCCTAGTTTGTAAGTTCTGAAATTTGTCTTGTCTATCCATATTTTCAACATATGATATGTTCTCTTATCTTGACCTTTCATTAAGCAATATACTCAAGCAATTTCAGGTATTTTAAACTTTGGAGTTTCCTCTAGTTCCTTAAATCCAATACCTTTTCTGTTGTTTCTACTAACACCATAGATCTTGGAAGCTTGTTTGCTTTTATCGATGCCATTCACTATAAAATTTTGAAAGGCTTTTTCATACATAACAAAATTACACACACTTACTAATGAGGTTTTTGAGACATTATCCTTTAGATTTATATTTTTCCTTTGTATTTTTTCAAATTCTTTTTCAAGGGAATTGTACTTATTTGTTAAAATTGATTGAGCTTTTTTGATGATTTTTAGTGTTGAGGAGACTCTGCGATTCTTGTTGAAAAACACATTTAACATAATTATAAGTTCATTGCAAGATACATTAGACAATACCTCTCTTTCCTCATCAACAGATTCATTGTCATAATTTCAAATATTCTCTAATGATGGTAGTATTTTAATGTCAGTATTTGGAAAAAAATAAGTATAATTATAGTGATTATTTTGAATATGAGAATCTTAATTATTAATGTATTTTAAAAGATTAATTACTTTATTTTATAAAATATTAGTTTTGAAATATTAGTAATATTTTAGTAATTAAATTGTGTTTAAAAAAAGTGTTAAAAAAATTAGTTTTGGTAATTGTTGATTTTATTTAAAAATAAAAAAAGGATTAAAATGTGTTTTATGGGTTAGGCCCATATGTAAGACTAAAACCTAATTATTAATAATAAAAAAGGAAAAAAAAAAAAAAAAAAAGAACGAGAACGTAACACAGACCACGTTCCCATCTTCTTCTTCGTATATGCTGCCGCCACAACCGTTTCTCCTCCTTCTTATCTCGTCGACCACGATCATTAAAGTGAATGTCTTACCAAACTGAGATCACAATTCGTGATCATTGTGATCTCCTCTTTCATTCCCAACATGAATCGCAAATTGAAATGTCTTATTACTCTTTGTCAAAAATCACACCTCCACCTTTTGATCAAGATTTCGGGCACCACGACTATTACCAACGAAAATCGAGACCATATTTGGACTCCACGAAACACCCTATTCCATTACCTATGCTTGGAATCACCAACCATTATACTTCAAAAAATGGGTTTTTACCCTTGTCGCGGCTGTGTTGTCGAATTCCAGCCAGCACGTTCATCTTCCTAAAAAACTGGCAGCATTTTTGGATTCCTCTTGTCGAAACCTTTGAGAAGCACTACTCATTTACGTGTTTCGGTGAAGTTGACGTCGGACCTTGTCGGCACTCCAACACGTCGGTGAGACATTTTCTAGTAACCTGTTTCACGACATTTTGAATATGTTTTTTCGCCTAATATTTTTATTAATTATGTAACGCTGATTTTTATGCCATGCGTAAATTATCAACCATGTTTCATTGACTCTGCAAATTCATTGATGTTTTTGGACTTGTTCGTTGCGCGTTGTCGACATCTCATGGTTGCTGAAAATTATTCTGGTCCTTATATCTTATGAAAGCGCCAGATTGAGGTAAGAGGTGAGAGAGTGTTTGAACTCAGTAGTATAATATATGGTGAGATGAACGGGAAAATAGTAATTCCCAATGATTCATTTGGGACTCACTACATATGGCAATAGCCTTTTGATAGATAAATTAATTAATGTGAAAATATGAGGATTGTGAGGTTAAAATGTTAAATAGAAATGTTTATAAGATGTTGATTGATTTAATTTTTGATAATTGTATGATATTTGATATTATTGTAAAGTTGAATGTCGAATGAAATTTTGTGCATATGTTTGATTAGACGAATTTATGTGATGTGATAATAAAAGATGTATGCATTGTATGATATATGTTTATATGATGATCATGATTATGTATGATTAACGATTAATGATATTACAAAATTGTGATAAGAATATTGAAGTACCCCATAATTGATGAAATAGTGATGATTCCAACTTCTGCTAAAGATGATACTCTTAATGGAGTAGTCTAGGCTAACGAGGGGAGAAAATAGATGTTGGGAATATTTGAAGTTGATGTTAATTTTTGAAGTGGAGATTATTTTGTCGTCATATAGGTAGGACCTGACAAGCCTAGTGATTTTGGGGAAGTACAACTGAATGAGTCTGATCGTGGCGGTCTACTATTGAGCCTTAAGGCAATATTGTTAGACCTTGGAGGTATTCAGATGGGGAATTCCTAGGTGACTTGGAGGTAGCAATCCAAATGTCGGGAGCTACCATGCAACACAAGTTTACCTCGATTGTCGCGTATATGTGTCTCAGGTTGAGTTGAGGGGATCTATGTGAACAAGGCCAATTTGAATTGTCCGTCCACCATGATGGTGGCATAGTATCAAGCCTCATAATCAAGTACTTCAGAGATAGGATGGTACCACATTGTGAAGTAGAGTCTAAGCTCATGCATAACATTGCATTTTGTTGTGATAGTTTTGTTATGATTAATAGGTATCGTGTGCGATAATGATTTCTCTTAGATGATTTGATGTTATAGTGAAATGTATTAATTTTCCTTGAGTGGTTTTGACTTTATAATGTGATATTTTTCCGTGAAGAATGTTTGTTTAATGATACGGTTTATATATGATTAACTGCGTGTTCTTCTTACTTATATTATACTATTAACATGATTTCTAAATTCACCTCCTTCGTTGTTTGTGTTTGACTAGCTTGGTCCTGCATTTTCAAAATCACGGTTGTTACAAGTAAATGAATCTTGAAGTTCAAGTTTAGGAGAAACCCTGCTCTGATAGGTGATACCGGGAATAAGGATTGTAATTCGTATTTTACTTATTTAATTTGAAACGACTTTTTGTATGAAAACTTTATAAGTACTAGTAAGTTTATAGAATTAAATTAGGTAATTATACTTAAATCAAGCTTATTGAGATTGCACTATTTTATAGGAGAATTTTTTTTTTAAATGTTCTGATTGTATTTTGAGAAATGTGATTTTATAAATAACCCACATAAGTTTCTTTTTACTTTGGAAGAGTTTTTATTTATCCACTGCAAATTTTATTGAAATATGAAATATATATATATATATATATATATATATATATATATATATATATATATATATATATTTT
>JBBPBQ010000001.1:9013760-9028958 GCA_037974755.1 Cicer yamashitae | reverse complement strand
ATATATATATATATATATATATATATATATTATTTTGGGGTTTAGGGGGTCACAAATGTAATTATCACGCAAAAACAATTAAATAAAAACAAATGTTATAATCATTCAGGTAAAATACAAGGTGATAAAATTTAATTTAATATCTTTACACATAGAATAAATTATTAATTAAATAGTATATTATGATAATTACTGAAAAGACACACACACACACATATATATATATATATATATATATGAAAATATTGGGGTGTTACAATACTTACCCCCTTTAAAAATAGTTTCGTTCTCGAAACTAAGAGGAAAAACAAATGGACAAGTTGCGTACACGTATTGACACATTACTTAAAAAAAATCAAATAAAATTATTTATTGTCCCCGTTAGCATCACAAAAGTTCCTTGATTAACAAGGATTTGACTAAAATATTAAAATTTGAGTTGTATAAATGTTACCTGATAAACACATGAACTCATTAAAGCAAATCAATGAGCTAAAATCAATGAGTTGTATCTAAATAAAAGAAATTTAGAATTTTGTTTATAAAAATAAGTTAAAATTTCAGAAATAGAACAAGAGGGATAGCATAGATCCTCTTAATTATTTTCATAAAAAAACCGTTTCTATAAACAACAAAAACACTGTTAATAGCACACATATACTGTAACTATTCTCATTTGGTAAGCAACAAATGCGTGGTCCGACTAAAATAATATCTAAGCCTCAAATTTTTGAACAGGTTCAAAACATTGATGTCACATTTGGTAGAAAGCCGAAGAAACAAGGGTCAAGAAAAAGAACACGTGATTGGGACCTACACAATGTGTTAATCAACAATGGAAGAAGAAAAATATATTCTTTGAACTTCCATATTGGAAGGATATTCTTCTGCGCCATAATCTTGCCATAATATTGAGAAAAATGTGTAGGATAATATCATACTTACTCTGTTAAACGATACCGCAAAAAGCAAAGATCATGTTAATGCAAGAAAAGGGCATAAGACCTGAACTTTGGCCCAATGAAAATGGAAGAATTTCTCCGATCGTCTTTACTTTGACTTTTAAAGGTAAAAAGGGATTTTTAAGAACTTTAAAGAATATCACTGTGAATGAAATTTTGAAGAGTCATAATTGTCATATATTGATGGAACAACTTCTACCGTTAGCCATTCGAAAACATTACCTGATAATGTTTCAACTATATTGATTCAGTTTTGCTTATTCTTTAGACAATTATGTGGTAAAGTATTGAATGTTGATTATTTGGAAAAATTGCAAAACCAGATTGTCCTCACTTTATGCCACATGGAAATGGTATTCCCTCCCTCATTCTTCACTTTTATGGTTTACATGGTTGTTCACCTTGTTGAAGAAGTTAAACATGGAGGTCTTGTTCATTATCAATGGATGTATCATGTTGAAAGGTAAAATATACGTGATTTCATTCCTCTATAATTTATTAGTTATAAGTTTGTTCTAACTAATATTATCGTAGTTCAATAATAGGTGCTTAGGATAACTTAAATCATATGTACGTAATAAAGCACAACCAGAAGGGTATATTGCCGAAGGATACCTTGTACAAGAGATTCTTACATTTTGTTCAAGATATCTAGAAAACATTGAGACTAGATGGAATCAATTGGTTGTGTAGATGATGAGCCTATTAATGAAATACAAACTGACTCACGTGTAGTCGAATTATTTCCTAGAGTTGGAAAATATGTCGGTGGATCTTCGTATTACAACCTTACATCAATTAAAAAGTTACAAACTCATACACACATTTTAACAAATTGCATTATAGTTGACTACTATCATAGGCATGTAATTTTATTCTATTTGTATTATTTACTACTAAGATTTATTTTTTATTCATTTAATTTGAAATAACCAAATACGCAATATAGAAGTGGTGCAAGGAGTGCGTCTGAGGTTGACAAAAAAGATTCATAAAGAGTTTTCTCATTGGTTTCGCAATCGTGTTAGTGTTGATGACAAAATTGATAATTAAGTTGCTTTGGTTTTTAATAAGAATGTGACTAATTGTATATTTTACAGTGTTTAAATTTGCAACAATCTCGACAACATTAGTGGATCAAAGAAAAATGTTCTCGTTAGTCTTGCCGAAGTTCCTTATGATAAAGTTAAAAGGTTCACTGCATATAATGTCTGCATTCAAATTTCAAACAATGCACAAGACAAGTTATTATAAACTCAAAATAGCGTAGTTTTCGACATGTTTGGAACACAAAGTTACTCATGCAATGGAGATGCGGAAATGAGATTTGGAGGGGGTAAGTTACTTATGCAATAGGGATATGCAAATGAATTTTGAAGGGTGCCTTCTCAGTGAAAATTGATAGATATCATTAAGATTTCCCATAATTAATTCGTAGTGTTCATGTTTAAATGTGAATGGGCGAATCCCATAAACCAGACATTAAGACATGTAAATTGCATGATACTAAAATTAATTAAACTTTTTTTTATTAGAGACTCAATTTTTAACATTAAAACTGGGTCTCCAAAAGGAGGGTTTTGAAACCCACTAAAATTAATTAAACTTTTTTTTATTAGAGACTCAATTTTTAACATTAAAACTGTGTCTCCAAAAGGAGGGTTTTGAAACCCATTTGAGTTAGAGACTGTATATGTAATATGTTGCTAGTTTTGGCTGAAACCCGTTTGACTTGGAGACTGTTATGGAATTTGGTTCATTATCATGCACTGTTATTTCTCTATTATTAACAAGTGCTAGACGATATCAAACAGGGTTTTTGACTGAAAAATACATATATAAATTTTGAGTCATTAAAAAGAAAAACGAGTAATTATTTAAAGAAAAAGGTAGAAAAGTGCAGTGTGGCCAATCAAACCGTAAAGCAATATGTAAATTGTAATTATATTTTGTTACAGTTTTGCATAATAAAAATATGAATTGAAAGCCTATAATTATGATAAATTTAGTTTAATTTTTTTTATATTTGTTAAATACAAATTTTTTGAGTTAAATACTATTTATTTGAGTTAAATCAAATACTATTTATGAGCATAAATGATGTTTATGCAACCGTTTATATTTACAATTAATTTATTTTAAATTTTTTACATTTAAATCTATTAAACACTCTTTTTAGTATTTTATTTTTGAAAACTCTATAAATAAACAAATGAAGCACTACTATTAAAAAATTATGGTAGCTGAACTTCTTTATAACATAAAGTGGTCACGGTCAGTCCAAAATTCTCAACAATTTAATAAAAAATACTATTCTTTTTACCTTGTTTATAAAAGATATTTAAGTTATAATTTGTTAAATAAAAATTAATACATAACAAATCACTTTTAACTATTTTTAATTTGTTTTTATAAAAGACATTTAAATTTTAATTTGTTAAATATAAATTTATACCTAACAAATCACTTTTAACTTTTGTTCAAACCATTCACATAGGTGATCCAAAATTTTATATTTATAAGTCTAAAATTTATATTAAAAAAATTTGAAAAAGTAATAATTATTAGATGTCACAAAGTTGTGAAAACCAAATTATATAAGTCTATAGGATAATTGTGGCTTATGTAATTTGAGATATACTCATTGGATTGTGATGAATTTTGATTAAACCTGACATGACATATGTTAATAGATATGCTAATTAATATATATATTGAGGTGTATGTTTTTTTTTTTTTTTGTAATTTTGGGTTCTATAATCGTGTATTTTATGAGTTGAATTATTTTTATGAGTTGGATTGTGATTGTTGGGTTATTACGGTCGAAATGTATGTTTGAATCTAATATATGAAAGTGACATGCTATCTGTGCATCTTTTCTTGTTATATGAATTAATGTGATCAAATGATATGCATCATGTAGATTTGTGCAACTTTTCTTGTTATATGAATTAATGTGACCAAATGATATGCATCATGTAGATTAGTACGTGTAGATCCTCGTTAGATTGAAATGTGTATATGGACTAAAATTTATGTTACCAATTTTTTTTAATTATTAAAATTCAATTTTTTAATTAGGCTCAATTTTTAATATTAGAGTAAGCCTCCAAAATCTTTAAGACGACCCTGAACCAAATACATCAATTTTCAACCTAAATTCCAACTAATTTTTAATTATTAAAAATTTCAACCAAAATTTGATTTACTACACTTCTTCAATATATTTTTTTGTAAATTTACAATTTAAAATTTTTATATACAATACAATATTATACATTTTATTTGTCTAATGATGAAAGTAATGTATTTGAATATTGTTGAATTTACGGTTGGTTTTACCAATGTATTTGAAACTTGTTGAATTTATTTATGTATTTAAAAATTGTTGATTTATTTTTTGTGAGAGGTTGTTGGCATTTTTAAAGAATTGAATGATATGATTGAAATTTTATAGTTTTTGAGACATTGAAGTATGAAAAATATTTTCTTTCAATTAAATTGTTATTGTTGTTATTATGTTTCTCCCTTAAAATAAAAAAATAAAAAAAAGTAAAAACTTTAATTTATAATAATATATAATAATTTATAATAGAATTTTTAACTTTAATTTGCAGCAGATAAAGCAAATATGTTTTCAAGGGAATAAAAACTTTTATAATTAATTTGAGATATCACATTCCTCAAAATTCAAAATGAACACTTTAAACTTTTTCCTCCTATAAAATAATGCAATCTCCATAAACTTTGATTTAACTAGAATTTCTTAATTTAATTCCAAGAATTTACTATTTATAAGGTTTCATACAAAAAGTTGTTTCTAATTAAACAAATAAAAATACAACTTATGACTCCCATTCCCGGTATCACCTATCAGAGAGGGGTTTCTCCCAAACTTGAATTTCAAGACTCATTAACCTGCATTAACTGCGATTTCACAAACGCAGGGCCAAGCCAATCAAACACAAACAACGAAGGAGGTGAGTTTTGAAATCACGTTAATAGTATAATATAAGTAAGGAGAACACACAATTAATCATAAATAAACCGTATCATTAGATAAACATTCTTCAAGGAAAAACATAACATTATAAAGTCAAAGCCACTCAAGAAAAATGAATACATTTGACTATAACATCAAATCATCTAAGAATAATTATTATCGCACACGACACACATTAATCACAACAAAACAATCACAAGAAAATGCAATGCTATGCATGAGCTTAGACTCTACTTCACAATGTGGTACCATTCTAACTCTGAAGTACTTGGTTAGGAGGCTTGATACTATGCCACCATCTCGGTGGACGGACAATTCAAATTGGCCCTGTCCTCATAGATCCCCTCAACTCAACCCGAGACACATATACGCGACAGTCAAGATAAACGTGTGTTACATGGTAGCTCCCGACATTTTGAGTGCTACCTCCAAGTCACCTAGGAATTCCCCACCCGAATACCTCCAAGTTCTAACAATCTTGCCTTAAAGTAGACCGCCACGATCAGACTCAATTCAGTTGTACTTCCCCAGAATCACTAGGCTTGTTAGCCCCTACCTATATGATGACAAAATTATCTCCACTTCACAAATTCTCAATATTTATTTTCTCCCCTCGTTGGCCTATGATACTCCATTAAGACCATCATCTCAAACACAAATTAGAATCATCATTATTTCATCAACTATGGGGTTACTTCTATATTCTCATCACAATTTTATAACATCATAAATCATACATAATCATTGTCATCATATAAACTCATCACAAATTTACTACATCACTATCATCAATCAAACATCTTCACATAAACTTATCATAGATTTATATCATAAATCACACATCATCATCAAATAAACTTACATCATACACTGCATTCATTTTTTATTATCACTTCACACAAACTCATATAATCAAACATATGCACCAAATACATTTGAAATCAAAATATCACAATAGTATCAAATACCACACATTTAATGAAATTAAATCAATCAGCACCCTATAAATATTTCTGTTCCACATTTTAATCTCACAATTTCCATATTTGCACATTAATTCATTTATCACTCAAAGGGCTACTGCCGTACGTAGCGAGCCTCGGATGAATCGTTGGAAAATACGGTTTTCCCGTTCATCTCACAAGATATTATACTCATTAATTCAAACGCTCTCTCACCCCTTACCTTATTTAGATGCTTTCTCAAACACAGAAATCAATGGAAATTTTCAACAGCAACTGCAGATCGACAACATACATCGAGCGAATCTGAATAAACGGCGAGTTCACAAAAACGTCGAGACGTGACTGATAAATTATGCGGAGCATAAAAATTAATGTAAAAAAATTAATAATAATTTTTGGAGCAAAAATGAAGTCAAAACGACGAGAAAAAACTGCAGTTAATTAAACGTGTTTAACATATTTACAAAATTGTCACCGCCTCATTTTGTTAACTCATTTATACATACAACCGACTTAAATATACCTCCGCCTCTTTTGTTAAGTCTGGTGACACGTAAACAACTTAATTCGCTGTATTAAAAACTCAATTTTCTACTAGTGCACCAACTCGTCGGAGCGCCGGAACGGTTCGACGTCAACTTCACCGAAAAATACACATGAGTAGTGTTTCTTGAAGGTTTCGACGAGAGAAATTCAAAAACGATGCCAAATTTTTGAGACGAAAAACGTGGTGATCAGAATCGGGCAAAAACAGCTCGCCCAAGGAAAGAAACAGAGCTGTTTCTGAAGAAACGGAGCAACGATTGATAAAATTGATGTCAAAAACGGATTCAGTGGCCGATTTTGTGTGGGATTGAGGTTGGGATCAATTAAAACGGCAAGGAATTGGTGGGAGTGACTTTGAGAGAAAAAGGGTTTGTTGCGATTTGGCTGTCTGTTTTTTTTTTAATTAGGGATTACTATTGCATATGGGCCTAACTCATACAACATATTTTACTTCTTTATTTTGTATATTTATTTATTTATTTTTAAATAAAACAAACAATTACTAAAACAATTTTTTTAAACACTTTTTTTTAAACACAATTCAATTATACTAATAATTTCAAAACTAATAATTTCAAAAAATACGTTAATAATCAGAACTTTCATATTCCAAATAATCACTGTAATAATACTTATTTTTCCAAATACTCAAATTAAAATATTATAATCATTGGAGAATAGTCGAAATTATAAAATAAATAAATATAACATCAACACTTTATATTAATTACTAAATTATAATAAATATATATAAAATCACAATGTCATAACAAGTATATAAAAATAAAGGAAATCAAACACAATAGTACTACTATCTCAAGATAATTATTTATAAAATAAATAATTAAAATAAGATATATTCAGACATAATTAAATATAATTAAGTGTACATTTAATATTAATCAAACACAAAAGAAAATATCACATTAATTACCAACTCACATATACTGATAAAATCGCGTAAATCTTATTCTTTAAAATATTTACACTAATATACTATTATTTTTAGAAAAATATATAAAATAATAAAATATAACATTTATTATTCATAAAACTTATTTGGTCAAATATGTACAAGATTAGCACACATATAAAGAAAAATAATAATAAAATTAATCAACATATATTCTAAGATAATTTTAACACCAAATTAATTATTTAAAGTGCTATTTTATTAACAAAATAGTTTATTATAAAAATTGGGGTGTTACATGATGCTTATGTATAGCCCGCCAACCCAACTGAATCTAGTCCGTTCTTGATCGGATCGGTTTGGGTTAAATAAAAAAAATACGGATTTAGAACTCAACCTAATTCAAAAGATAATCAATCCATTCAGGTATCGGATTTTGTCAAAACTAACCCAACCCAACCCGCATTCACTCCTATAAAACTATATGTCCAAATTTTGAGTCATTAAAAACAAAAACGAGGAATTAGGTAAAAAAAGTGCATTGTGCCAACAAAACGTAAAGCAACAGCTCAATCTCTCCACTCCATGTTCCATTTCTTGCTATCTTAGCTTATGGAATAAATTATGAATTATAAGTATGTTATGTTTATCATGATTCATGAATATATTATGAATTGAGTAAAAAAAATTTGTTTTTGTTTCTTTAATATTGTATGAATTAGTTTCTTGTGTTTGAATTTTAATAAAGAGTAGCTATTTTAAACTAGTTAATTAATTTTTAGAAAAACTTACGATGGCTATATCGGAATTCCGGAATTAACTCGTATGAAGAGACTGTACTGATTTTATAAGTCTACAAATTTATACTTTTTTCTAATCAATTTGTTTAAGATAAATAATATTATTTATCATCAACCATAATAGTTCTTAATAGCAATAGAATAGATTCACATTAATAGGAATTATAAATTATAGATTAATTAAGCCTTAATATTTTCATAAATTAAATCGCAAATATTTTTGTGTTTGTTATGTTATTGTATGTTTCGTCTTAAAAACAATTAATAATTTCAATTTCTAAATAATATAGAAACTAAGATTAGTTTGATATTTACTAATTTAATCCCTAGGATGTAATATATGGACTTCCGTTTGATTTATAAATAAAATTACACTTTAATTCATTTAATTTATCTTATATAATTATAAAATTTATGAAGAAGATGAAAATTATTGGAATTTATATTAAGAAAAACCAAAATTTGATTTTAAAAATAGGTAGAAAATCAAATAAATTAAGATAATAGGAAATTGCTTATGTGTAATAGACACATAAGCATTTTTAAATACAAAAAACAGAAGGTTAGTTATGGTGAGAAATCTAATAGGAAGTTTTCAAAATTAAATAATTAACAACCGGCATAAAAAACTCATTTGCAGTTAAAAAAGCTCACGGATAATTGAACATATCGCATAATTTGTTAAAATAAGGTATGGTTTATGATATTTTTAAAATTCATCTATAATTTATTAGTGGTTGTCTATGTCAGTTTAACACATTGTTTTGAAATTTAACAAAAAAACACCTTTTGTTTTTAAATAAAATTTTGTTTTCTAATAAAATAAATTAAATAAATTTATTATTACATTAATGGTTTTGGACATTTTACTTTGACAATGTATACAAATTAAACTCTTTAAATATTTTTATTTTATTATATCTTATAAAATAAATACTTACTTAATATGGTATGTTGACAGTTGTGTTTTGACTTAGTTGTAATTTGAATTTTCAAATTATTTATAAATTAAACTTTCTTTTTCTTTTATATTTCATTTTAATATAAGAGTATAATAAATAAAAATAACTATAATATATAAATCGACTTCTAACACAATCACTACTCATCAAAAGACAACATAAGAAATTAACAGAATACCAAAAGAAAGGAAAATTAATCTGGAATTAATTTCAGCTGAGAAATTGTGTTAGTGGTGAATTAACATATTGGCTTGTTGATGATTCATAAAAACAGACACTTTTAATAAACATAGATTCAATTGAGAAATTATGTTGATGATTCTATTTTTATAACTATTTTACATTTTTATACAAACTATTTTAAGTCAATAGAATATTCACTATAAATAAGACTCAAATCTAGAAGTTTTGTACTTATTATTACTATCTTTTTTTTTGCAAAAGTCTGATCCACTAACTTTGAGCTGGATAACGACAATGTAGACTCATTTTGTTTAGCTCAAGTGACGTGGACTTATTGTTAATAACCTGCACGTGTAGATGTGAAACTTAATTAAAAATAAAATAAAAATGTATATTCTATGTGGATTTATTGTCCAACGTAGCATTTGATTAACAAATTTTATTTTTATTCTGCAATTTCTTCTATCCATTGTTAATTTCTATCAACGGAAAGAAGAAATTGCATATTGAATCTTGGTTTTGTTGACCAAATGCTACCATTGAATAACAGCCATGTACAATATATATATATATATATATATATATGAGTTTATACAATATAGAGGTTTTAAAAATGAGTTTATATAAATGTCGACAAGGTCAAAATCAATATATGTCTGATTTTTGGCTAAAGGAGATAAAGTAAAAGGTAAAAAAATTTATTTTTAAAATAAAGGGATTAAAATCACCGGATTGTGAATTTTGAGTGCTAAAAGTCCGTTTTAATATTTTTTTTATTATTTGTTATGAAGTCACTTTTATAAGTTTACTAGTAAAATACAAGTGCGGTAAAATACAAGTGCTTCCGCACAAATAAGATACATGTAGATTGATATATGCAGAGTGTATCATAGATTCTAAAATTGATTTTATCAATTATTTTAATTATTAAAATTACACTTTTTTTTATTAGAGATTCAATTTTCAACATTAAAGCTGGTCCTACAAAATATTTCAAACAAATCTGATTATTTTAAAAACGAAGAATTATTGAAAAATTAAGAGAATCTGTTGTATGGAATATAAAAAACAAGTGGCGATAATATCGCATGGCATTATTCCGTTTGATTTATATAGGGACTTGGAGAGTGAATATAGGAAGCTGGTTTATTGTTTTGGACTACTATTTCTAACTAGTTGTGTTGAGTTTCTAAACGTATTTAAAAGTCTGTTACTGTTTCACGGAGCGGAAGCATTCCTAATACTTCTTGACTGAAAGGTACTATTTGCTAGAATCATTCACCACAAGACAGAGTGATCCATGCATAGTTGACAAATATCTTTAGGCCCCACTTTTGACAAATATTCAGTTAGTAACCTCCCCTTAATATTAGGGAGTTTATGCTATAAGTACGAGAGAAGGGAAGTTAAAAAGGGCATTTAGAAAGTTGTTAGGAGTTCAAAGAAATTCTGGTTTATGCATTCTATTTTCTGTTTTTCCAACACCGTAATAGCTTACTGCTCTGCCATCTCCAATAAATAATATACCGTAATTTCCAATAAATAATATACCGTAAAGCAACCTAACTGTGACGGCTCAATCTCTCCACTCCAGGTTCCATTTCTTGCTTATTGAATAAATTATGAATTATAATTATGTTATGTTTATCATATGATTCTACTGGTTTATACTTTTTAGTGTGAGTCTACTAGTTTTTACTCTCTTATTTCAATCGATATATATTTAATTATGAGTCTATTAGTTTTAACTAATTTTCTTCCACGACCATTGAGGATAAATTATAGATTAACCTAAGAAGTATTTTTATGATTAATGTAAGCGAAAATGGAAATTTAATATTTTTGTGTTTGTAAGCGTATCAATTAATAATTTCAATTGTTTAAACAATATAGAAACTCGACTAATGCAGCTCATGGTCACCCTAAAATTTTTGTGTTTGTTTTGTTTTTGTAGGCTCCGTCGTAAAAACAATTAATAATTTCAATTGATTAAATAATATAGAAACTCGATTAGTTTGATATTTACTAATGTAATCTCTTGACAGTGGTGGAGCTTACGTACTGCATGCCACAGTCACTCCAAAATTTTTAAATTGCATGGCATGGACACCCCAAAATTTTTAATAATTTTTTAAAAAATACTCCTAATTTTACTTTATTGATACCAGATTATAATTTTGTCAACAAAAATTTATCTCTTTTGATATATTTTATGTAACAAATTAAGGTCGGACTTTAATCCTGTGCAAACCGGTGATCCAAAATTTTATATGCGTAATTTCTTTACCCAAATTTTAAACTACTCTTCTTATTTCATTGAAAATTCCTCTTTATCTTTTCTATATTTGTGGTTGTTGGGTTATCGTTGTCGAGATGTATATTTGAGTCTAATATGTGAAGGTGACATGCTATCTGTGTGCATCTTTTTTTGTTCCACGAAGTACCCTGGCATGGATATGTAGATTGTATCATATAGATTGGTACATGTACATCATCATTGTTTAACAATTTTTTTAGTTACTAAAATTATATATTTTTTTTACTAAACTCAATTTTTAAGATTAGAACTGCCTCTCCAAAATCTTTAAAACGATTCAGGAATAATTTATAAAAAAAATTACAAAAACAACTACTATAATTATAAAATAAATTAAATTATCCAACCTAAATTCTAACTAATTTTTAATTATTAAAAATGTAAACCAAAATTTGATCTACTACCTCTTTCTAATATATTTTTGTAAATTTACAACTTAAATTTTTTATATAAAATACAATATTATACTTTTTATTTATCTATTAAAATTCAAGATTCACCCGCTCTTGGGTGCAATGAACTCCCGTCTATATTTTTAGACAAAATTATACTTTAGATGGTTTTATTTAATTATAACATTTATGAAGAAGATGAAGATTATTAAAATTTATATTTAAATAAAAACTAAAATTTGATTTTAGAAAATAGATAGAAAAATAAATAAATTAAAAAATACAAAATTGCCTACATGAAATAAACACACAAGGATTTTTAAATAAAAGAAAACAGAAAGTTGGTTGTGGTGAGTAGTCTAAACTGTCTAATAGTCCTAGATCATAGGGAAGTTTTCAAAATTAAATAATTAGCCACCGATTAAAAAAACTCATTTGCGGTTAAAAAAGGTATGGATAATTGACTCACATAATTGAACATATTTGATAATTGAACATATTGGATAATTGATTCACATAATTGAACATATTTAAAAACTCATTTTTAAATATTCATATGGATTGTTGAACATATTGGATAATATGTTAAAATCATATGATAATATGGATTATTCATATGGTTTATGATATTTTTAAAATTCATCTATAAATTATTTGTGGTTATTAGACAATTAGTTTCGTGATATAGTTGGTTATTATGTTAGTCTAATACACTGTTTTGAAATTTAGTAAAAACACATTTTTTTCTAACAATAAGATTTTGTTATTTAATAAAAATAAATTAAATAAATTGATTATTACATTAATAGTTTTGAATATTTTATATTGACGATCATACAAATTAAACTCTTTAAATATTTTTATTTTATAATATCTTATAAAATAAAGATTTACTTAATGTTGTATATATGTTAACAGTTATGTTTTGGTTTAGTTG
Organism: Cicer yamashitae; assembly: GCA_037974755.1. Classification (NCBI taxonomy): domain Eukaryota; kingdom Viridiplantae; phylum Streptophyta; class Magnoliopsida; order Fabales; family Fabaceae; genus Cicer; species Cicer yamashitae. The sequence goes on along the minus strand of JBBPBQ010000001.1, from coordinate 9,015,978 downwards.
TAATTTGAATTTTCAAATTACTTATAAATTAAATTTTCTTTTTCTTTTATATTTCATTGTTAATATAAGTGTATAATAAGTAAAAATGATAATAGTAATATATATATATATATATATATATATATATATATATATATATATTATAAATCCACTTCTAGCACACCACTTTACTATTTATCAAAACACAAATAAAAGAAATTAAGAGAATACTAAAAGAAAAGAAAATTAATATGGAATTAATTTCGGCAAAAAAATTGTGTTAGTGGTGAATTTGCATGTTGGTTTGTCGATGATTCATGAAAGCCAACAATTTTAATAATTTATTGTTTTTTTGTTTGATCCCGCAAATATTTCTCCTATGATCTTTAGTAGGATATATTTTGAATAATTATTATTATTTTTATTCTTTTTGTTGACTCCTTTAAATTAGTAACCATGTTGACAATGACAATCGAAATGAATAATCTCTTCTCTGTCCACATACTAACCAATAGGTAAATACATTAATTTATTTTACATTTTACTTTGTTATTTTCTGTAGAGAAATTATCAGACCCAAGTACTACTTCCACACTACCAATAATATGGAGGATATAATTGATCATAACTTCGTTCCTATGATGCCAATATTTTCAACAATGTCTAATCAATCTTTAGAGCCCTTTCAACAATCTCATTTCCATTATCCAAATTCAATAAATACATATTCAATTGATCTCGAGTTGTCAACATACTCAGATTATAATGGTTTAGCCAATAAAAATGAAGCTTCTCCATATTGGACTTCAAAGGAACACCGGTATATATTTATTTATATTTCATTTTGTTTTAATTTTTAGCGTAAATTTTCATGTGAATTGAATCTATATATGCATGATGAGAATTTAGTTAAAACTAGAATATAACCCGCGCGTTGCGCGAGATATATAGAATTTAACATATTAGTAGTATTGTGAATAAAATTTTAAAATTTTAAAAATAATATAATTTATTCATTTTGTTTGTAGAGTATTTTTTCAAGTGAGTTTATTTGAGTAATTATTATATATGAGTTGACAAACACACATTTGAGAATATATAAAATGTTTTGCAGAACTTAGTTGCAACTAATTCATATATTTAGTATTAAAAATCCATAGTGAAGATCATCCTACAAACAAAATTCATAAATTATATTTAGTGTTAAAAATCTTAAAAGTATTTTATTAAATATTAATATATGTAATTATCTACCGCAAAATCAGATTAGTCATGCTCTTTTTTTGTGTTGTCAAATATAAATTTATAGTCAAAATATTGTTAGAAAAATATAAAAATGATTTTGTCATTTGATATTCATTTCATTCTAATCCTGTCAAAGAAATGACAAATCTAAATTCCAATATTTTGAGTATGAGACTTATATACAACATGACTTGAGAATTTTCACAAACAACTCGTATGTACGGTTGAGTAGAAGTAAAACAGATGTAGAAACTTCAAATTGGTAGTATTTTTAAAAAATTTGACAACAAAAAACATCTCCGTAAAAAAATAACAAATAATTTTTTAATCTAAATATTAAACATTATTCTTTTATCTATAAATGGTAAATAGTTTTCTCCCGAAGGCACAATAATAACACTCATATAAACCTGAATATGGACAATCTTCTTTGTCTTTTGAGGAGTCAATATATTTTCATGTTGTAGATGAGATCAAATATGTCTGTAAAAACAATACTCTAACTAACAACAATCAAGGTATTGAGAAAACTGAGCAAATAGGTATAATATGTTACAAAATACCACTTACTTAAAAGCTATTTGTGCAAAAAAAAAATTCCAACTATATCTACTTCCTTGAAAATAATTGGGTTGCAAGGCACTAATTGTAGAGATTGTTTGAAGAAGTAGAATAGTATAGGTAAAAAAAATTATATATTGAATGTACTTTAATTGGTAACTCATGACACATTAATAGTTATACTTAATATTAGATGCTAAATAATAATAATAATAATAATAATAATAATAATAATAATAATAATAATAATAATAATAATAATAGTAAAATGTGTGTTAAAGAGAATTGGAAGTTGAATAATAAGGAGAATTGAAGAGGAAAAACTTTTTAGATGTGCCACATGAGATTTTTTGTCGAGGTAGCAATATTTGAATGAAATGGCACAATATTAGATGATATTTATGTGGGAGTCTATTTAAAAAAAAAAAAAAAA
>JBBPBQ010000001.1:8929928-9013560 GCA_037974755.1 Cicer yamashitae | reverse complement strand
AAAAAAAAAAAAGAATTTTTCAACTATATCTACTTCTTTGAAAATAATTGGATTGCAAGACACTATTGGTAGAGATTGTTTGAAGAAGTAGAATAGTATACTAAAAAAAATTATATATTGATTGTACTTTAATTTGTAACTCATGACACATTAATAGGTATACATAATATTATATGCTAAATAATAATAATAATAATAATAATAATAATAATAATAATAATAATAATAATAATAATAATAATAATAATCGTAGTAAAATGTGTGTTAAAGCAATTTGGAAGTTGAATAATAAGGAGAATTGAAGAGGAAAAACTTTTAGATGTGTCACATAGGATTTTTTGTTGAGGTGACAATATTTGAATGAAATGTCACAATATTAGATGATATTTATGTGGGAGTCTATTTTAATATATATAATAGATAGAGAGCAATCAATTTGTTAAATTTATTTATTTTCTATTTTAAAAATTTTCAATATAGAATTTTCAAGTTTGTATAATGAACTTCTCAAAAAATAGTCCAACGGTAGATCCTTACTATTTTTAATAAAATATGAATTGTGTAATACTATAAAAATTGGAGAGTAAATATTTTATGAAAATTTGTGAGATACACCTTTGTTACAATGGCAAAAAATTGAACCAAATTGCAGAAATGAATTGAACCGATCTGTTTTTGAAATGAACTGATTTATAAAAATTGAGAACAAATTGTTTTCGAACTGATTTTTTAAAACTAGAACCGAACCGATTTTCAGTTTGAAAAAACTGAACCGAATTGGTTTTAGTTCGAAAAAACTAGAAGCGAATTTGTTTTTTTAGAAGTAATTAGGGGTAATTATGTAAAATTTGGCTTACATGAACCAAAAAATTAAGTAAAAACCAGTTTGATTCGGTTCAGATTAATAAACCGGTTCACCAATTTATAAAATAGTTTGGTTCGATTTTTTGAACTGAAAATCGGTTCAGTTCAATTTTTCAAACTAAAAACCGGTTCGGTTTAGTTTTCAAACAGTTCTAATTCAGAACTGAACTTTACTCAACCCTAGCTTTGACGACCATCCAACACACACCACCATCCTATTTAAAAAATTATTTTGATAATAATGAAAAATAATTTAAATTCTAATTTGAAATTCAGAAACAAAATATGTTTTCTCAATTAAAATTCTATTTTTATAATTAAAATAAATAATTATTTCAATTCTAATTTTTAAAACTATAATAAAAATAATTATTAAAAGAATTAAAAAATCTTATTTTTTTAATAAAAGATTTTTAAATAATAAAATTTAAATCAGTATTTAAAAATAACAAACAACACAATTTTTTGAATTAATTAGTTTAAAAATAAATAAATAAATTATTTTTTAAACAGCATTATAATGAAACTTAGTTTTTTATTAAAAAAATATACTTTCAAATAAATATAATATAATAAACATGAGCTTCTTAAAAAAGAGTCAAACGGTGGACCCTTATCTATTTTATTAATATATGAATTTTATAATAACAAAAAATAATGAGTAAATATTATATTAAAATTTGTGAGATAAACTTTTTGTTGCGATGGTTGACAGCAGAGCTCCCAACCGTCGATCACCAGCCACCACCCATTTAAATTATTATTGGAAAAATAATTGAAATTCTATTTTTAAATTTAGAAGTACAAATAAATATTTTTTTGTAATAAAATTATGTTTTCTAATAAAAATAAATAATTATTTAAATTCTATTTTTTAAAACATAATAAAAATAATGATTAAAATGATTAAAAATTACGATTGTTTTTAAAAATATTTTGAAATAATTAAAAAACCATTTTTAAATAGTTTTAAACCAAAACACAGTTTTTTATTAAAAAAATATACTTTTCAAATAAATTTAAGAGTTCAATTTTCATGCATTAATAGTGTAAACAAATCTATATAGTCGACAATTTATGACCAATCATGTGAGTGACTTTATAAGTAGTTATGACAAAAGTAAAACATTATAAATGATTTAACGGTTGAAGTCGATTGATAGTATTAAAAATCTTTGCACTGGCAATGTGTATAAATTAAATTATAAATATAAGAGTGTTTTCTTAAGGATTTAATGTATATATATTTTTAGTGTAAAGAGTTTTTACATTGTTGTCCAATCACAACCATAAGATCAATAGAGATATTTGACCTTTACATTGTTGTGCTAACAATGTACATTTTAAAGTCATCATTTTTAATAATTATGATGTGCTAACAATGTAAAACATTTTACACTAACAATGCATAGTAATTAAATAATTATACTTCACTAGATTATATAGATGAAAAATAAATGAATTGTCAACCTTAGATAAGAGTTTCTTAAAAAAAAAAAAAAACAAAAGTAAAAGGATAGAGTTATCAGATTTGATTGCTATTATTCTATCTTGCTAATACTATTATTCTCTCTCTACATCATTTTCTTAACTTCTCTTCATTGACCCATTTATTAATTTATTCATATTATTTTGTTTTAACTTGTAATCCGTCAAGCAAGCAAGAGGAACCATCATTGACTATGGCCGTTGAAACTCCCCACCAAATGAATAATCTCTTATCTTCACACATACTAAACAATAGGTAAATTCGTTCATTATATTTATTCATTTCTTTCTTTCCCTTATCCGTCTCTTTATTTTACATTTTCATTTGTTAATTTTTGCAGAAAAATGATCAAACGTCTCAAGTACCACTTCCACACTACCAACAACATGGAGAATATAATTGATCCAAACTCCATTCCCATGTCTTCAACAAGGCTTAATCAATCTTTACCACCCTTTCAACAATCACATTTCAATGATCTAAATTCAATAAACCTGGACACAATTGATGTTGAGTTTCCAACATACTCGGATCATAATGCTAATTTAGCCAATAAAAACAAAGCTTCTCCACTCAAAAAGGAGAAAAAGAAATTTAAACGTTGGACCAAAAAGGAACACGGGTATATATTTTTTTGTTAAATTATCTTATATTTTATTTTGTTTAATTTATAATTGTAAATTGTCACGTGAATTGAGTTTATACGTGCAGGATGAGAATTTAGTTAAAAGAGAGAACAATAGATTTGTTAATTTTTTTCTTTCTATTTTTCTATTTTAATAATTTAAATTCTATTTTTAAATTTAAAAGAATAAAATCTGTTTTTGTAATAAAATTATGTTTTCTAATGAAAATAAATAATTATTTAAGTTACTATTTAAATTCTGTTTTTTAACACATAATAAAAATAATGATTAAAATAATTAAAATTCTGCTTTTTTTAAAAAAAGATTTTAAAATAAGTTAAAAACTATTTTTTTTAAATAGTTTTAAAATACAACACAGTTTTTTATTAAAAAATATACTTTTCAAATAAATATAAAAGTTAATTGCCATGCTCTAATAGTGTAAAAAAATTTATACAGTCGACAAATTATGACCAATCATGTGGGTGACTTTATAAGTAGTTATGACAATAGTAAAATATTATTAACGATTTAACAATTGTAGTCGATTGATAGTGTTAAAAATCTTTGCACTAGCAATATATATAAACTAAATTCTAAATATAAGAGTATTTTCTTAAGGATCTAATTTATATACATTTTTAGTTTAAAAAGTTTTTACACTATAATTCAATCACATCCGTTATATCAATAGAGATATTTAACATTTACAAACACTATATTTAACGTCATTATTTTATATGATTGTGATGTGCTAAGAGTGTAATTGTATATCAATTAAATAATTGAAATAAAATGGATTGTAAAGATGAAAGATAAATGAATTGTGCCTGTTTAATACTATTATTTTCCCTCTGCATCATTTTCTTAACTTCTCTTCATTGGCCCCTTTATTATTTTATTCAATTTTACTTTGCTTTAACTTTTAATCCATCAAGCAAGCAAGAAGAACCAACATTGAACATGGCAGTTGAAACTTCCCACCAAATGAATAATCTCTTAACTTCACACATACCATTCAACAGGTAAATACATTCATTAATTATATCCATTCATTTCTTTCTTTCCCTTGATCTCTCTCACTCTATTTTACATTCTACTTTATTAATTTTCGCAGAGAAATGATCAAACGTCCCAAGTACTACTTCCACACTACCAACAACATGGAGAATATAATTGATTCTAACTCCATTTCTATGATGCCTATGTCTTCGACAAGGCCTAATCAATCTTTTCCACCCTTTCAACAATCTCATTTCGAAGCTTCTCTACCCAAAAGGGAGAAAAAGAAAGTGAAACATTGGACCGAAGAGGAACATGAGTATATATTTATTTGAAAAATTATCTTATATTTCATTTTGTTTTAATTTATTAACGTAAATTTCATGTGAATTGAGTCTATACATGCATGATGAGAATTTAGTTGAAAGGGAGAGAAATATTTTTATTAAATTTATTTGTTTTCTATTTTAATAATATTCAATATAGAATTTTGAGTATGTCTATTATGAGCTTCTTAAAAAATAGTCTAATGGTAGTCCTTACTATTTTCTTTAAAATATGAAATGTATAATAATAAAAATTAGAGGCCATATATATTTAATTAAAATTTGTTAAAAATAGTAAGGTTCACCTATAACTAGGGCGGAGTCGTACAATTTTAGTAAAAATGAATTTTATATAATAATAAAAAAAATGTAAAGTTCACATTTAGATTAACAATTTTAAGTAATACTTTATTAAAATTTATTAAAAATAGTAAGGTTCACCTATAACTAGATCCATATTTAACATTCTTAGTTATTAATGTATCTTTTAGCAAATAAATATTCATTTAAACAGTGTATACCTAAAAGGTACTCATTTTTTTAACTAACGTGAAGTAGTTTTATCCACAATATGATGGGCTAATAAAGTCTTAATGCTTTTGTTCATGAACTAAAGTTTAGATCCTAGTGGCTAGTCATCAAACTGAACTAAAGAAAAAGCCAAATTTTATTCCCTTTAATAAGTAGATTAATCACATGTATTTATTTACAAAAAATTGACTTTTGTCTTGTTACTTTTTATAGGTTATTTCTACAGGGACTCCAAATGTATAATAAAGGAGATTGGAAGAGCATTGCAAAACATGTTGGTACAAAAACTTCAACTCAAATTGCTAGTCATGCTCAAAAATACTTCAATCGCCAAACTCTTACGCCCAAAAAGAGAAAAAGAAAAAGCATCAATGACATGACCTTAGGGGAATAAGATTGTCACCCTATTCTCTTTAAAAAAGACATTCCAACTTCTCCTCCTCCAAATGCTAAAATACAAAAAAAATGGCAGTGAAGTTACAACAAGAATTACAAAAAACCCAACAAAAGTTGTACGTAGTCTAAGTTCAAAACACATCAAACAACAGGCATTAAAGGATAGAATGATACTAGTACCCCTTATGATTCAAATTTCACATATGTAATATTACAAAAAATTTACACCACTCAATTATTTTGTAATGTGTCATTTTAGCCTTGTTTTGTAATGTGTATGATGGTCTTGTTTTGTAATTTCTATTGTGACCTTATTTCAAACATGAACCTAGTCTTACCGGTTTAATACATTATAATAATATAATATATTATGCTTTATTGATCATTTATGTTGTATTTGGTTTAATTATTAAACTTTACTTTCGAATTAGTTTCAGTTTTAATCAGCAGTAGAGCCTTAATTAGTTTTAATCAGTAGCAGTGACATTATTTTCTAATAAGTGTTAATCAATTTTATAGCAGGAGTGACTTAATTAGTTTTTATCAGAATAGTTTTAATCATTTTTAATTAGAACAATATCCTAACATTGAAATTAAACCCAACTAGTAGGATAATACATCACAATGGACTAATACATACAAAGCAAAATTACAAAGGAACTCCACGCAAACATTTGATCGTCTGGCTCGGATAAAGAAAATATGTTTTCAAGGAACAATTCAAACTTTATTCTTCAATTAAAACAGTAAAATCTCAATGAACTTATTTAACTATAATTTCTTAATTTAATTCCAAAAACTTACTAGTACTTATAAGGTTTTCATATAAAAAGTCGTTTCTAATTAAATAAGTAAAATACAAATTACAACTCTTATTCCCTTTATCACCTATCAGAGCGAGTTTTCTCCCATATTTGAACTTCAAGATTCATTAACCTATAATAAATACGATTTCACAAACGAAGGGCCAAGCTAGTCAAACACAACTAACAAAGGAGGTGAGTTTCAAAATCATGTTGATAGTATAATATAAGTTAGGAAAACACGCAAACAATCATAATATACCGTATCATTACACATCATGATATATCAAAATATCCAAGAAAAATAATAACATATTATAATGTCAAAATCACTCAAGTAAAATCAATATATCGTCATATCAAAACAATCACGAGAAAACAATCAAAACAAAACAATCACAAGAAAATGCAATGTTATGCATGAGGTTACACTTACTTGTTCACAATTTGGTACCATTCTAACTCTGAAGTACTTGGTCAGGAGGCTTGATACTATGTCACCACACAAGTGGACGGACAATTCAAATATGCCCTGGCCTCATAGATCCCCTCAACTCAACCCGAGACACATGTACGTGACAATCGAGGTAAATGTGTGTTGCATGGTAGCTCTTGACATTTGGAGAGCTACCTCCATGTCACCTAGGAATTCCCCACCCGAATACCTCCAAGGTCTAACAATCTTGCCTTAAGGCTCAACAATAGACCATAACGATCAGACTCATTCAATTGTACTTCTCCAAAATCACTAGGCTTGTCAGGCCCTACCTATATGATGATAAAATAATCTCCACTTCAAATATTATCAACATCTATTTTCTCCCCTCGTTGGTCTAGACTACTCCATTAAGAGCATTATCTTTAGCACAAGTTGGAATCATCACTATTTCATCAACTATGGGGTTACTTCAAAATTCTCTTCACAAATTTATAATATCATTATCATCAATCATACATAATCATCATCACATAAACTTATCACAAATTTATAACATCACTATCATCAGTCATAAATCATCATTATCACATAAACTTCTCACAAATTTATAATATCACTACGATAAATCATACATCATCAACATCAACATCAAATAAACTTATATCATACAATCAATCCATATTTATTATCACCTCACATAAACTCGTATAATCAAACATATGCACCAAATTCATTTGACATCCAATATCACAATAATATCAAATACCCCACATTTAATGAAATTAAATCAAATATCAAATACCACACATTTAATGAAATTAAATCAATCAACATTGTATAAATGTTTCTATTCCACATTTTAACCTCTTAAATTTCATATTTGCACAATAATTAATTTATCCCTCAAAGGGCTACTGTCGTACGTAGAGATCCCCAAATGAATCGTTGGGAAATACGGTTTTCCCGTTCATATCACAATATATTATACTCATGAATTCAAGCACTCTCTCACCCCTTACCTTATTTCAATGCTTTCACACATGAATACAAGTCGATGAGCAAACAACCTTTGTTCTCTAACTCCTTGTCCTTCAATTGATCTAACTCGACAATTTATTGGTAAACATCAAAAATAAATTATGATAATACACTCTAAAAGGGTCAATTTGAAATAGAGTCAAGTAAGCTTACCCTAAATTGGAAAATAATTAGTGGATAATATAGCCACTGTTCACACGGTCGTTTTAGCGTTGATTTTACTTAAATTGTACTTACGGTGAAGAAGAACGGTGCAAAATAACGAATTCTATACACGGAGAAGTAAGATATTTTAAAGAGAAATTGAGATGGTTAAAAATATGAGAAAATGTGTTTATTTGACTAACTAAATAAGTGAAACAACATACTAAAATTTGAACAAACACGTTGAAAGTTTTCTGGAATAGTTATCGATCACTAGTGTCAAACGATAGGCTAGTTGTTGTGTTTCCTCTCCCTTTTACGCGGCGACTGAAGTAGTTCCCTTTCTTATTATTTTATTTTATTTTATTTTATTAACACACTTAGGGATTTAAATCCTTTACACACATGGGTCAAGCCCATTGGTCTCCTCATTTATTTTATGTTTCACTATTACTATTTTTATTTTGCTAAAACAAAATGAATAATTATTCAATCTCATTTTTAATACTCCTCCAACCAATTTAATTTTCAAAACATTACTAATATTCCAGAAATAATATATTATAAATTAAAGTAATTAAAATAATTAAATTTTAAAAAATACATATTACTAATCACTAAAACTCTCATATTCAAAATAATCACTATAACTATACTTATTTTTCAAAATACTCACATTAAAATACTATCATCATTAGAGAATAGTCAAAATTACAAAATAAATAAATATAACATCAACACTTTATAATAATTACTAAATCATAATAAATATATATAAAATCATCATGCCATAACAAGTATATAAAAATAAAAGAAATTCAACACAATACTACTACCATCTCAAGATAGTTATTTATAAAATAAATAACTAAAATAGGAAGTACTTAGAAATAATTAAAATATAAATATGTACGAACTTAACATTAGTCAAACATACAAGAAAATATCACATTAGTTACCAACTCACATATACACGTAAAATCACATAAAATCTTTTTAAAAAAAATATTTTTAGAAATATATATATAATAATAAAATATAATATTTGTTATTTATATCACTCATTTAGTCAAATATGTACAACATTAGCACATCATAGATATCACACATATACAAAAAATTAATCATATGAGTGTAATAATAACATGAAAAATCAATAATCAAACTTATGCACAAACAATCCAATGAAGTTTAAATTAAAATAAATAAAAAATATTAAAACATCAATCATCAATATCAATATCTATTATATATATTTAAAACAGACTCCGCTGCCACCTCATCATATTCCTCCACGTATGCGAACATTTGCCACCTCAGCTAAAAAGCTGACATGTACATCTTCATAGAGAGTTTCCCTATTCACTTTCTAAATAACTTTTCCCCATATTCAAATCTATTTTTTTTCTTATTATACCATTATTGATATGGACTTAGAGAAAATTTTATATATTTTCTGAAATATTGATATTGATATGTATATTTTTAACTTTTTTCAAGTAGTAATATTTTCTGAAATATTGATTTTGTTATGTATATTTTTAACTTTTTTCAAGTAGTAAATTGTTTTTTGTTGTACAACCCAACATATTTTTTATAAAGATAAAATCGTGAAATCTTACTATTTTTGATAAAATAATACGTTCAAGTGTATAAAAAGTAGAAATAGTGTGAAATTCGGTGTAAACCAAATTAAATAAGTAAATATCTATATCTTTTCCCCATATTTTGTGGAACTATTCATGTGTCATAAATTACCAATTACAATACAATAAATATCAATTATTTGACATTCATTGTCCTCCATTATTATTGATAACAGTTATTCCTCCATATATATCTTCAAATTGAATATTATAAAGAAAAAAATATTTTAATGAAATTTATAATATCTACGAAATCTATCACGTGTCACTTATTAGATAACTAAAATTAATATTTAAATCAAATAAAGAGATATAATTTAGAATTAGCCAACAATTTGTTTTTCTATTTTTTTCTTATTATACCATTACTGATATGGACTTATAGAAAAATTTCTATATTTTCTGAAATATTGATATTGTTACGTACATTTTTAACTTTTTTCAAGTAGTAAATTGTTTTTTTTTTGTACAACCCAACACATTTTTTCTAAGGACAAAATTGTGAAATCTTTCTATTTTGATAAAATAATACGTTGAAGTGTATAAAAAGTAGAAATCGTGAAATTCGGTGTAAACCAAATTAAATAAGTAAATATTGATACACAATATTTTAATAAATGTTACCAATATAGTTGATAAAATGTTCAAACACTTTTAAATATTTATTTAGATATTAAAAATAGTCAATATACAATCTTTTTATTTTTTTTATTATTGTGTCGTCATATATATTTACCAAAACAAATAACAATTAGTCAATCTAATAAAAAAAATTGTGTTTTGTTGCTCTTATTAGTTATCAATGCATATATTTACCATGAGCATTATTTCGAAATTTGTTTAATATGTGTAGAAAAAATGTTAAAATTTTAAAAATTCCTACATAACTTATATACTTTAATAAAAATAGAGTTTACGATTATCAATCATATAATTTATCTTTTCAATCATGGTTAATATTTTATGTCTATAGACCATCAAAAATCAGCTATATGGTACAAATTTGATATTGTAAATAAAGTTCAAATCTAACTTGAAACGGTTGTAAAATTGTTAATTTTTTTTTATGATTAAACTTTTACAAGACATTGTTCTTTTATCTTTTTTTAGTAGTAAAAATACTCATTTAATTACATAGTCTACAATATCTTTTATCGCATTTTTTTTATAACTTTAAAAATTTACAAGATTAATATTATATATATATATATATATATCACCTTATAAAAAATTTAAAATTAAACCCACGCAAAGTGTGGGTCATGTTCTAGTACACATTAATTAAGGATCCGTTCGGGGTGATTTTTGGTTTTCTATTTTGAAATTTTTAAAAACTAATCAGTTTATGTTTTGAATTTTCAAATTTAGTTTTAAGTTCTCAATTTTAGTTTCAATTTTCAATTATGAATTTCAATTCTTATTCAAGTTTCAATTTTTATTTTATTTGAATTGAATCACTTTCTTTACCATGTCTTATTATGAATTTCCCAAATATAAAAAATATTGACACGTCAAAATAATTAAAAATGAAAAAATAAAAATAATATTAAATTTTAATTATTTTATAATAATTCAAATATTATAAAAATATAATTTATTTAATTATAATAATTTTAGTAATAGTGGTTGAAAGTGATACTTATTGAAAATGACTACCATAGTAGTGGTCGGGCGTTTAAGACGGCTACAGCAATCATATGAGACATTTGATAGTTAGAGCATGACTGACAATGACTATAGTGGTGGAAGGTGCCGGTGGATGGAGATGGTCGTTGGAGGTAGGTGGTGATGGTGGCGAATGTGATCAGAGATGGTGGTGGTGGTTGTCAGAGGTGGGTGGTTGGTAGTATTGGTGGTGGGCGTAAGTGGTGATGATGGAGGTGACTAGAGATGGTGGTGGCAGTGGTCGAAGGTGGGTAATCGGTGATGAGATATAGTGGTCGGAGGTGGGTGGTGGTTGGAGGTGATGGTGGTGATCAGAGGTAAGTGGTTGGTACAGCGGTGGTGGTTGGAGATGGTGATCGATGATTGTTTGAGTGGTGATTATATTTACTAATGGTGATATGTTAATTTTAAAACAAAAACAAGATTTATAAAACCTTTTTTGTTTTGTTTTAAGTTTTAAAGAAAAACTATTTTTAAATTATATTAAAAATCAATTCAACCTCATTTTATCTTAACAGATTCTGATTTTGAAATTGACTTTCAAAACAAAAATTCAGAAACTCACAGCCAACACCATTTTATAATTTTGACTATATTATCAATCGATTACAATTAGAAGTGATTAGTTTTGCTTCATGTGTTATTGGAAATTGAGATGGGCTTAGTAGGATTAGGATCACTCTCGTGTTGAAAAAAATATGAACAAATAATGTGGAAAAGTGGAGGATTTTGAAATTTGATAAATAAAATGGGAAAAAGTTGATTAAATGTTGAGATTTGAATCTTTAGAAATCATAGGAGAAAAAATTGAGAAGATCTTTTTCGAACTTGGAAGTACAAGCTTGGGATCATAATAACAATGTTTTTATTCTTTCAACGATATAATAAGAATATATTATCAATTTAGTCTCTAAAGTATCACTCTCTGCAATTTATTTTCTAAAGTATGTAAAAACAATAATTAGTCATAAATCATATGTAATTCGTCATTTTAATATCTAATGTATATGAAAATTCTCTAAGTTAGTCTCTAACATCTTAATATCAAGATTAAAGACTAAAGTGACAATATTCATATACTTTAAAAACTACTTATTACTTTTTTATACTTAAGAGATTAAATTAGTGAGAGAATGATACTTTAGAGACAAAATTGATTGATTATTTTATACTCATTATGTTCCTTAATACATGTCGCTCTTAGAGATTTTCTAGTAATATATTAAAACAAACTCCCAAAATAATATGTTGACATGTGACACTCATTTTGACACATCATTCAATAGTATGATGTGGCACCTCTAGAATTCATTCATTTTTTATTTCACATTTTACTAATTCTTTGTTTATATCTCTATAACTAAAAAAACAACAATAAAAATATAACTCCCATTACAAACTTGATTTAATTATTAATTACTTTTTTCATTTATTGCATATAAATACATCACAATATTTAAATTACATTTTATTAATTAAAATGTAGCAACCATAAATTACCACAAAATATATAAAAACACAATAATAACATGAAAAATCAATAATCAAACTTATGCACAAACAATCCAATGAAGTTTTAATTAAAATAAATAAAAAATATTAAAACACATGCATTTAAATTAGCAAACCTTTGCAAAAAAAACCAACAAAGAATATTTTTTTTAAAATAAAAATGTTAAATTATACATTAAGTATTTTTAAAGTAATATAAAATTTGTGTTCATCTTTCTTTTTAGTGCTCGGATACATATTTTATTCCTTTAATACAAAGAAAGTATTTGTCTATATAAATTGTTCATGAAAATAAATACATTCATTTCAAAATATTAAACTTATAGATTGGATGAAGTATAAATTAGAGCATAGTTTCAATAAACGGCAAATATAATCAAAATCAAGTAGTGATTCCTTATCATTCCCAGCATTATTTCGTAATTAAGAATTAGTTATCGAAAGTTTAAGTGAAACATAAAAGATAAGAAATAATAGTTCGTTCAATTGGTCAAAAAAAGAATAAAGAAATAATAGTGCTCAAGATAAAAAGTAAAATAAAAATAATAATCGTATAAAAACCAATGTTTACAAATATATCTCAAATCAATGATTGCAAATTTTTATTATTAAAATGTAGCAACCATAAATTACCGCAACATATATAAAAACACAGTAATCACATGAAAAATCAATAATCAAACTTATGCACAAACAATCCAATGAATTTTAAATTAAAATAAATAAAAAATATTAAAACACAAACATTTGCAAAAAAAAAAAACCAACAAAGAATATTTTTTAAAAATAAAAATGTTAAATTATACATTAAGTATTTTCAAAGTAATATAAAATTTGTGTTCATTTTTCTTTTTATTTGTCTTACATCCCAAAACCATCACATGCCATTTGCAACACCTCAATAAATTTATAGGAAAACAAAAGTAAAAATAGGAAAATAATCAAGTGGGGGGACTAGGTAAAAATCCAAGGAAACAAATTGTGTAGATTAGTTACTACCTCACTAAAAAATTTATTTGAAAAACCCAATAAATAAAACCATGTCTAACGCAAAAAAGAGTGTGGTGCAAAACAAAAACACAATCAATTAACAAAATTAAATAAAAAAATTATAAATTTTGTGAACATGACTATTTAAATTTTAAAAATTAAAAATTAAGTTTTACAGTTTGATCTTGGACTAATGATATCTTAAAGTTTATTCACACAAAGTAAGCAAGATTATATGGTTCGACCTATGATTTGTACCTATGGCTTATTTAGACTAAATAAGTTTGATTATATGGTTTGATCTTTGATTAATGATGTCCTAATACTTATTGAGATTAAGCAAGATTATACTTATTGAGATTAAGCAAGATTGATGTCCTAATTAATACTTATTATGATGTCTTAAGACTAATTTGGACTAATTAAGTTAGATTGTATTGACTGATCATCGATCGATGTACTAATACTTATTGAGACTAATTAAGTTTATTTGTATTAAATTTTCGATTAATGATATCCTAATACTTATAGAGACTAATTAAGCAATACTATATGGTTCGACCTACGATTAGTAGTGACCTATGACTCGTTTAGACTAATTAAGTTTGATTGTACGGATTGTTCTTCGATTAATGATGTCCTATTACTTATTGAGAATAATTAAGTTTCATTATACGGTTCAATCTTCGACTAATGATGTCCTCGTACTTATTGAGACTAATTAATTAAGCTTGATTGTATTCGATAGTTGATTAGTGACGATCTCACACTTATTTAGATTAATTATGTTTGACTATAAGATTTAATCTTAGATTAGTTATATCCTAACTTCAACGATTTAACGGTTCAGTCAAATCTAATTAGACTAACTTAAATTTATGAATTCTAGTTTCGATGACCCATGAGGTCATTTTAATCTAATTAGTCTAACTTGGACTTAGGAAATTTTTTCATTTCGATTATCCAATGATTCAATTTAAAATTATTACACTAATAATGACTTAAGAATTCTAATTTTGTAAAAATTTTAATTACAAATAAATTTAACTATTCAAACGAATTAAATATGCAATCAAAAAATAAAAGTTCCCACAATTGTACCTGAGGTACTCGAGAATACAATTGTACAACTTAAAAGTATTTATGCATAGGGTATATGTTGAACTTGTTTTATGCACCACTTATATAAGGTTAAAATTTCTTCCATAATCATGATTAACTAATGAGCAAAATATTATATATAAAAAATCTCTAACACGATATTAAATTAGTAAAAAAAATATTTAGGAAAAATCTTGAAATGTAAAGAATGTTCATATAAGAATATTTTGAGGGTAAAATGTTAGAACCAAGTTGGTTTGAAGAATTATGAGTGTAAAATGTTAAAATACTAATTTTTTTTATTTAAGTGGGAAGTTCCCTAATCACGTAATATTAATTGAAATTAGGGTGCATCCTCTAAGGATTGGACAATTTGAAAGAACACCAAGACTTTGCTTTGAAAATCATATTTTGAGTCTGATGAACGCGCTCTCTAACGCGTCTCTGGTGATTCTATTTTGTCAGCAACGCTATGATAATTCAAGCTCAGATAAATATGACAAGCAGTTGATTGTCTGCCTCTAATAAGTATGACAAACATTGATCGTCTGGCTCAGATAAAATTCCAACTCTAATTGAAAGTAAACACTTTGATGGAATGTCAATGCTCTAAAGAAGTCACATTTGTTTATCCTTTGCTCAACATATTGAACATATTATCTGTCTGAAGAACTGCGTCACATAAAAACCTCCACCATGATCACTACGAATAGTTGTAATACAAAAACCCTTTTGATTTTGCACTTGTTTTTAGAAGGTAATGAAAACTTTGTGAGTCATCCTTGTGTTTAAGAACTCTACCGATGTCCACTTGGAATAGTCATCAATAATAACGAGTCCATTCTTTTTTCCACTAACAAAGGTTGTTTTTACTGGACCACATAAATCAAGATGTAAAAGTTAATATGGTCTAGAAGTGGAAACACCATTCTTTGAATCAACATCATAACCATTGTCACTTATTTGACTTATGCTCAATAGGTTATGCATTAATCATTTTACTAGTGGAACATTTTCAAAAGAAGGAAGAGAACCATTACTTACTCTACCACACCCTATGATCTTACCCTTCTAATATTCTTCAAATCCTACAACTCCTCTTTCGTTGAAGGTCATGTTTTGGAACATAGACTTTTCTCTCGTCATGTGTCGTGAGGATCCATTGTCCAGCTACCCAGACTGGTGTTTCAACTTTGTTCCTAAGGATATCTACAAGATATAATATTTTGTTCTTAGATACCCATATTTGATTGGGTCCTAGTTTGTAAGTTCTGAAATTTGTCTTGACTATCCATGTTTTCAACATATGATATGTTCTCTTATCATGACATTTCATTAAGCAATATACGCAAGCAATTTCAGGTATTTTAAACTTTGGAGTTTCCTCTAGTTCCTTAAATCCAATACCTTTTCTGTTGTTTCTACTAACACCATAGATCTTGGATGTAACACCTCAATTTTTCATTATCTTATTTTAATAGTATTATGATACGCTACTATTTTTATGTGAGTGTTATTATGTGTTCTAATTTCTTAAGTGTGTATCGTGTGGTTGTCTTAGTAATTGATTTAAATCATTAATATTAACTATAATTAACTTACGAAAATTAAAATAAAATAAAACATGTATTTGTATATATTTAAATAAATTAAAACAATGAGTGAATTTGTGTGGCTACACTAATTGTTACTTTTAACACTAGTAGAATGAAATAATAATAATAATAATAATAATAATAATAATAAATATAATAATAATAACCTAGGCTAGTACTAAGTATATATATATATATAAAGGAAAGCCTAGTGCTACGAAAACAGCGATTAGCACGTATAGGTTCGGAGCCGCAAATAGGAGCCGCAAATTCCAATTCACGTCACAATTCCAATTCCAATCCCAAAATTCAATTTCCAATTTCAATTCCAAACCAGGTATGTCATTCCTCATTCTTTCTCCCCTGTGCTTGTCAAACAATTACAAGAATAGTTGAAAATTAAAATTCTGCATATGGCTAGTACCGTGCAATTGATAATATGGTTTAGATATTTTGCCTTATTCCTTCCTTTTATCGGATTGATTGTTATGCTGATAGTATTTTATAGCTTTTTTTTTTTTATTTTGCAAATTATGATTGTTATGCTGATAGTTATTTTATAGTTTTTTATTTTGCAAATATGATTAAAATGCTGATGGTTTATTTTATAGTTATTTTTAATTTGCAATTGATGATTGAAGTGTATATTATTTCATTTCAATTTTTAGTAATAGTAGATTAGGCATATGATTGAATTATATTATTAGACATATTTTGAAATTAATTTACATATAAAGAATTCATTTTTTTTTTCAACTATAATTAGAAGTGGTTTAATTACATTATATATATGCTACTTAATTCAGCTTTATTTTTATTTTAGTATATAAACTACACATCTCTTGTTTGTGATCAATCTGTTAACTACAATTCAGCTTTGGTTAGAGTTTTATAATTACCGATAATTGTATAAACTACACATATTTAAAATATATATAAACTACACATATTTACAATTACCAATAATTGTATACATTGGAAGAGTTTTATTTCAAAATATGGGCCACCAACATTTTTTTTTACTTTGGTGGAAATAGTTCTAACTTCTATATCTGAAAGAAATCATTGAAAAATTATCGGAGTATCAAATAGGACAGATTCTAGTTCCTGTTTTCATTATTATTTTTTTTCAATTTACAATTTATATGTTAATAATAAATAGTCTAATTGATTTCGCAACTGGAGAGATTAATCTATTTTGATTATAATATAAAATTGGGTGTAACCAATACTAAGCTGTAATTAATTATTATTACTTGAGTTCATGTGATATATATATATAATATGTTTAAAAATCCAAGGCTATATATATGTACACAGACACAATATTTAGTCCTTCTATCATGTTTAGTTTAAACAAAATAAAATTATAGTAATATGTGTGTTTAATGATATTAAATATATTTTGGATTATATTACAATAGCAGATAATTTATTTATGTATTATTAGTTAATAATTTATTGGAACAAGTAATTAATCTGTATTTGGTCGTTGAGTTGATTTATTTATTTATTATGTTTTTTTTTCGCGGACTATTAGAGACGAAGGTCGACGAAGACGCGACAAGTTAGCAGATCGGGTTTGTTGGGCGAAATCTTCAATTGAGGTAAGGGGTGAGATGAGGTTCGATTTTATGAATATAAAATAACGTGAGATGAACGGGAATACCGAAATTCCCAGATATTCATCCGGGGCTCACTACGTACGTCGAGCCCTATTGAGCAATAATAATTAATTAATAATATATGAATGGTAAGAGTGAGGACTAAAATATAATTTAGCAACCTATAGAATTGTTGTGAATTTATAGCAAGATTGCACGTTGAATGATTTCATGAAATGTGATGCTGATTGTTACTGTATGAATAATATATATTGGAGTGTTCTTGCTATTTGATTGAAATCGTGAAATTATTTGAATGTGCTATCTGTTGATTTTTTTTTTAATTTATTGCGATTGATAATATTGGGATTGTATTGTGATTGTTGATATACATATATAATGATGAATATTGGGAAGTCAAACTGAAATTTATTGAGTCGTGATGATCGAGTAAGTCTGAGATGTGTAGTAGATGTTGGAGTTTGGATTATTTTGTCATCATATAGGGAGGGTCTGACAAACCTAGCGATTCGGGGAAGTACAACTGAATGAGCCTGATCGTGGAGGGCTACAGTCGAACTGTAAGGTAAGACTGATAGACCTTGGGGGTACATCTAGTGGGGAATTCCTAAGTGGATTAGTGGGTTATTCCCTAAGGCCGGGAACTACCGTGCAACACAAGAGTACCCCGACTGTCGCGTATATGTGTCTCGGGTTGAGTTGAGGGGATCTATGAGGACTTGGCCATTCATGAATTGTCCGTCCACTCTTGTAGTGGCATAGTATCAGGCCTCCTAACCAAGTACTTCAAAGTAGAATGGTACCAAATGATGAAGTATAGAGTATAGGACATGCATAACATTTTATCCTTGTAACTGTTTTATTGTGATTGAATCGGATTAACCTTAGATATTATATTATTGAATGTTCTCCTTAATTGTACTGTTTGACTAATTGCGTGTTCTTCTCGTGTATTTTATATTGTTACATAATTTCGAAACTCACCCCTCGATGTTTGTGTTTGGCGTTTGCGATGGACGCAGACGAGCCGAAAGCTGCAGGTGAAGATTAATGCTCCTGAAGTGTAGGAAGCCGTATTATCTCGAATACTTCTGCTCTGATAGTGACATCGGGTTGGGACTACATTTACAATTATCATTAAACTGGTGTATGTGTGTTTCCAAATGGATTTTGTTAATTACTGTTATGATTACGTGATGCTCTTTGCCTTAAAAAAAAAAATGCTTGGAATTTTATATATTTATTTTTTTGAAGGATTTCATTGTTTTAAAAAACTTACAGCATTTTTGGATTCCTCTTGTCGAAACCTTTGAGAAGCACTACTCATTTACGTGTTTCGGTGAAGTTGACATCGGACCCTGTCGGCACTTCAACACGTCGGTGAGACATTTTCTAATAACCTATTTCACAACATTTTGAATATGTTTCTTCGCCTAATATTTTTATTAATTATGTAACGCTGATTTTTATGCCATGCGTAAATTATCAGCCATGTTTCATTGACTCTGCAAATTCATTGATGTTTTTGGACTTGTTCGTTGCGCGTTGTCGAAATCTAATGGTTGCTGAAAATTATTCTAGTCCTTATATCTTATGAAAGCGCCAGATTGAGGTAAGAGGTGAGAGAGTGTTTGAACTCAGTAGTATAATATATTGTGAGATGAATGGGAAAATAGTAACTCCCAACGATTCATTTAGGGCTCACTACATATGGCAATAGCCTTTTGATAGATAAATTAATTAATGTGAAAATATGAGGATTGTGAGGTTAAAATGTTAAATAGAAATGTTTATAAGATGTTGATTGATTTAATTTTTGATAATTGTCTGATATTTGATATTATTGTAAAGTTGAATGTCGAATGAAATTTTGTGCATATGTTTGATTAGAAGAATTTATGTGATGTGATAATAAAAGATGTATGCATTGTATGATATATGTTTATATGATGATCATGATTATGTATGATTAACGATTAATGATATTACAAAATTGTGATAAGAATATTGAAGTACCCCATAATTGATGAAATAGTGATGATTCCAACTTCTGCTAAAGATGATACTCTTAATGGAGTAGTCTAGGCTAACGAGGGGAGAAAATAGATGTTGGGAATATTTGAAGTTAATGTTAATTTTTGAAGTGGAGATTATTTTGTCGTCATATAGGTAGGACCTGACAAGCCTAGTGATTCTGGGGAAGTACAACTGAATGAGCCTGATCGTGGCGGTCTACTATTGAGCCTTAAGGCAATATTGTTAGACCTTGGAGGTATTCAGATGGGGAATTCCTAGGTGACTTGGAGGTAGCAATCCAAATGTCGGGAGCTACCATGCAACACAAGTTTACCTCGATTGTCGCGTATATGTGTCTCCGATTGAGTTGAGGGGATCTATGAGGACAAGGCCAATTTGAATTGTCCGTCCACCATTATGGTGGCATAGTATCAAGCCTCATAATCAAGTACTTCAGAGTTAGAATGGTACCACATTGTGAAGTAGAGTCTAAGCTCATGCATAGCATTGCATTTTTTTGTGATAGTTTTGTTATGATTAATAGGTATCGTGTGCGATAATGATTTCTCTTAGATGATTTGATGTTATAGTGAAATGTATTGATTTTCTTTGAGTGGTTTTGACTTTATAATGTGATGTTTTTCCTTGAAGAATGTTTGTTTAATGATACGGTTTATTTATGATTAATTGCGTGTTCTTCTTACTTATATTGTATTATTAACATGATTTCAAAATTCACCTCCTTCGTTGTTTGTGTTTGACTGCATTTGCGAAATCACAGTTGTTACAAGTAAATGAGTCTTAAAGTTCAAGTTTGGGAGAAACCCTGCTCTGATAGGTGATACCGGGAATAAGGATTGTAATTCGTATTTTACTTATTTAATTTGAATCGACTTTTTGTATGAAAACTTTATAAGTACTAGTAAGTTTATATAATTAAATTAGGTAATTATACTTAAATCAAGCTTATTGAGATTGCACTATTTTATAGGAGGAATTTTTTTTTAAAATGTTCTGATTGTATTTTGAGAAATGTGATATTATAAATAACCCACATAAGTTTCTTTTTACTTTGGAAGAGTTTTTATTTATCCACTGCAAATTTTATAGAAATATGATATATATATATATATATATATATATATATATATATATATATATATATATATATATATATATATATATATATATATATATTATTTTGGGGTTTAGGGTGTCACAAATGTAATTATCACGCAAAAACAATTAAATAAAAACAAATGTTATATTCATTCAGGTAAAATACAAGGTGATAAAATTTAATTTAATATCTTTACACATAGAATAGTATATTAATTAAATAGTATATTATGATAATTACTGAAAAGACATATATATATATATATATAATATGTAAATATTGGGGTGTTGCAATACTTACCCTTTAAAAATAGTTTCGTTCTCGAAATTAAGAGGAAAAACAAATGGACAAGTTGCGTACACCTATTGACACATTACTTAAAAAAATCAAATAAAATTATTTATTGTCCCCATTAGCATCACAAAAGTTCCTTGATTAACAAGGATTTGACTAAAATATAAAAATTTGAGTTGTATAAATGTTACCTGATAAACACATGAACTCGTTAAAGCAAATTAATGAGTTGTATTTAAATAGAAGAAATTTAGAATTTTGTTTATAAAAATAAGTTAAAATTTCAAAAATAGAACAAGAGGGATAGCATAGATCGTCTTAATTATTTTCATAAGAAAATCATTTCTATAAACAACAAAAACATTGTTAATAGCACACACATACCGTAACTATTCTCATTTGGTAAGCAACAAATGGATGGTCCGACTAAAATAATATCTAAGCCTCAAATTTTTGAACAGGTTCAAAACATTGATGTCACATTTGGTAGAAAGCCGAAGAAATAAGGGTCAAGAAAAAGAACACGTGATGGGGACCTACACAATGTGTTAATCAACAATGGAAGAAGAAAAATATATTCTTTGAACTTCCATATTGAAAGGATATTCTTCTGCGTCATAATCTTGACATGATGCATATTGAGAAAAATGTGTGTGATAATATCGTATTTACTTTGTTAAACGATACCGCAAAAAGCAAAGATCATGTTAATTCAAGAAAAGGGCATAAGACCTGAACTTTGGCCCAATGAAAATCGAAGAATTTCTCCGATTGTCTTTACTTTGACTTTTAAAGGTAAAAAGGGATTTTTAAGAACTTTAAAGAATATCACTGTGAATGAAATGTTGAAGAGTCATAATTGTCATATATTGATGGAACAACTTCTACCGTTAGCCATTCGAAAACATTACCTGATGATGTTTCAACTATATTGATTCAGTTTTGCTTATTCTTTAGACAATTATGTGGTAAAGTATTGAATGTTGATTATTTGGAAAAATTGTAAAACCAGATTGTCCTCACTTTATGCCACATGGAAATGGTATTTTCTCCCTCATTCTTCACTTTTATGGTTTACATGGTTGTTCACCTTGTTGAAGAAGTTAAACATGGAGGTCTTGTTCATTATCAGTGGATGTATCATGTTGAAAGGCAAAACATACGTGATTTCATTCCTCTATAATTTAGTAGTTATAAGTTTATTCTAACTAATATTATTGTAGTTCAATAATAGGTGCTTAGGATAACTTAAATCATATGTACGTAATAAAGCACAACCAGAAGGGTATATTGCCGAAGGATACCTTGTACAAGAGATTCTTACATTTTGTTCAAGATATCTAGAAAACTTTGAGACTAGATGGAATCAATTGGTTATGTAGATGATGAGCCTAGTAATGAAATACAAACTGACTCACGTGTAGTCGAATTATTTGCTAGAGTTGGAAAATATGTCGGTGGATCTTTGTATTACAACCTTACATCAATTAAAAAGTTACAAACTCATACACACGTTTTAACAAATTGCATTATAGTTGACTACTATCATAGGCATGTAATTTTATTCTATTTGTATTATTTACTACTAAGATTTATTTTTTATTCATCTAATTTGAAATAACCAAATAGGCAATATAGAAGTGGTGCAAGGAGTGCTTCTGAGGTTGACAAAAAAGATTCATAGAGAGTTTTCTCATTGGTTTCGCAATCGTGTTAGTGTTGATGACATAATTGATATTTAAGTTGCTTTGTTTTTAATAAGAATGTGACTAATTGTATATTTTACGGTGTTTAAATTTGCAACAATCTCGACAACATTAGTGGATC
This sequence comes from Cicer yamashitae, assembly GCA_037974755.1. Lineage (NCBI taxonomy): Eukaryota > Viridiplantae > Streptophyta > Magnoliopsida > Fabales > Fabaceae > Cicer > Cicer yamashitae. The sequence goes on along the minus strand of JBBPBQ010000001.1, from coordinate 8,990,511 downwards.
AAAGAAAAATGTTCTCGTTAGTATTGCCGAAGTTCCTTATGATAAAGTTAAAAGGTTCACTGCATATAATGTCTGCATTCAAATTTCGAACAAGGCACAAGACAAGTTATTATAAACTCAAAATAGCGTAGTTTTCGACATGTTTGGAACACAAAGTTACTCACGCAATGGAGATACCGAAATGAGATTTGGAGGGGTAAGTTACTTATGCAATAGGGATATCCAAATGAATTTTGAAGGGTGCCTAGGGAAGATTGATAGATATCATTAAGCTTAAATGTGAATGGGCGAATACCACAAACCAGACATTAAGACATATAATTTGCATGATACTAAAATTAATTAAATTTTTTTTATTAGAGACTCAATTTTTAACATTAAAACTGGGTCTCCAAAACGCATTATGATTTGCATGATACTAAAATTAATTAAATTTTTTTTATTAGAGACTCAATTTTTAACATTAAAACTGGGTCTCCAAAACGCATTATGAACAGGAAGAAGGTTTTGAAACCCGTTTGACTTAGAGACTGTATATCTAATATGTTGCTAGTTTTGGCTGAAAACCGTTTGACTTGGATACTGTTATGGAATTTGGTTCATTGTTATACACTGTTATTTCTCTATTATTAACAAGTGCTACACGACATAGAAGAGGGTTTTTGACTGAAAAATACATATATAAATTTTGAGTCATTAAAAAGAAAAAGGAGTAATTATTTAAAAAAAAAAATAGAAAAATGCAGTGTGGCCAAGCAAACCGTAAAGCAACGTGTAAACTATAATTATATTTTGTTACAGTTTTGCATAAAACAAATATGAATTGAATTATATTTATGATAAATTTAGTTTAATTTTTTTATATTTGTTAAATACAAATTTGTTGAGGTAAATACTATTTATTTGAGTTAAATCAAATACTATTTGTGAGAATAAATGATGTTTATGCAACCGTTTATATTTACAATTAATTTATTTTAAATTTTTTACATTTAAATCTATTAAACACTCTTTTTAGTATTTTATTTTGAAAATTCTAAAAATAAACAAGTGATTTTTGAAAACACTAAAAATTAAACAAATGAAGCACTACTATTAAAAAATTATGGTAGCTGAACTTCTTTATAGCCACTGCCAGTCCAAAATTCTCAACAATTTAATAAAAAATACTATTCTTTTTACCTTGTTTATAAAAGATATTTAAGTTATAATTTGTTAAATAAAAATTAATACATAACAAATCACTTTTAACTATATTTCATTTGTTTTTATAAAAGACATTTAAATTTTAATTTGTTAAATATAAATTTATATCTAACAAATCACTTTTAACTTTTGTTCAAACCATTCACATATGTGATCCAAAATTTTATATTTATACGTCTAAAATTTATATTAAAAATATTTGAAAAAGTAATAATTATTAGATGTCACAAAGTTGTGAAAACCAAATTATATAAGTCTATAGGATAATTGTGGCTTATGTAATTTGAGATATACTAATCGGACTGTGATGAATTTTGATTAAACCTGACATGACATATGTTAATAGATATGCTAATTAATATATATATATTAAGGTGTATGTATTTTTTTTTTTTGTAATTTTGGGTTCTATAATCGTGTATTTTATGAGTTGAATTATTTTTATGAGTTGGATTGTGATTGTTGGGTTATTACAGTCGAAATGTATGTTTGAATCTAATATATGAAGGTGACATGCTATCTGTGCATCTTTTCTTGTTATATGAATTAATGTGATCAAATGATATGCATCATGTAGATTTGTGCAACTTTTCTTGTTATATAAATTAATGTGACCAAATGATATGCATCATGTAGATTAGTACGTGTAGATCCTCGTTAGATTGAAATGTGTATATGGACTAAAATTTATGTTACCAATTTTTTTTAATTATTAAAATTGCACTTTTTTAATTAGGCTCAATTTTTAATATTAGAGTAAGCCTCCAAAATCTTTAAGACAAACCTGAATCAAATACATCAATTTTTGTAGACCAAATTATAATCTAAATGTCTATTATTAAAAAATTAGAGTGAATAATTTATAAAAAAATTACAAAAACAACTACTATACGTATAAAAGAAAATAAATTTTTCGACCTAAATTCCAACTAATTTTTAATTATTAAAAATTTCAACCAAAATTTGATTTACTACACTTCTTCAATATATTTTTTTTGTAAATTTGCAATTTAAAATTATTATATACAATACAATATTATACATTTTATTTATCTATTAAAAATTTGACCGGCCAATGTTTTAGTTCAAGATGCGCAAGTAAACTAAAATGGTTGGTGGATTATGTAATGATGAAAGTAATGTATTTGAATATTGTTGAATTTATGGTTGGTTTTACCTATGTATTTGAAACTTGTTGAATTTATTTATGTATTTAAAAATGGTTAATTTATTTTTTGTGTGAGAGATTGTTGGCATTTTTAAAGAATTGAATGATGTGATTGAAATTTTATAGTTTTTGAGACATTGAAGTATGAAAGATATTTTCATTCAATTAAATTGTTATTGTTGTTATTATGTTTCTCCCTTAAAATAAGAAAAAACAAGTTAATGTGTGACACCCTAAACCCCAAAATAACATATAATAATTTATAATAGAATTTTTAACAGTAATTTGCAGCGGATAAAGCAAATATGTTTTCAAGGGAATAAAAACTTTTATAATTAATTTGAGATATCACATTCCTCAAAATTCAAAATGAACACTTTAAACTTTTTCCTCCTATAAAATAATGCAATCTGCATAAACTTTGATTTAACTAGAATTTCTTAATTTAATTCCAAAAAATTACTAGTTATAAGGTTTCATACAAAAAGTTGTTTCTAATTAAATAAACAAAAATACAACTTATGACTCTCATTCCCGGTATCACCTATCAGAGTGGGGCTTCTCCCAAACTTGAATTTCAAGACTCATTAACCTGCAATAACTGCGATATCACAAACGCAGGGTCAAACCAATCAAACACAAACAACGAAGGAGGTGAGTTTTGAAATCACGTTAATAGTATAATATAAGTAAGGAGAACACACAATTAATCATAAATAAACCGTATCATTAGATAAACATTCTTCAAGGAAAAACATAACATTATAAAGTCAAAGCCACTCAAGGAAAATCAATACATTTCACTATAACATCAAATCATCTAAGAATAATTATTATCGCACACGACACATATTAATCACAACAAAACAATCACAAGAAAATGCAATGGTATGCATGAGCTTAGATTCTACTTCTCAATGTGGTACCTTTCTAACTCTGAAGTACTTGGTTAGGAGGCTTGATACTATGCCACCATCCCGTTGGACGGACAATTCAAATTGGCCCTGTCCTCATAGATCCCATCAACTCAACCCGAGACACATATACGCGACAGTCGAGATAAACGTGTGTTGCATGGTAGCTCCCGACATTTGGAGTGCTACCTCCAAGTCACCTAGGAATTCCCCACCCGAATACCTCCAAGGTCTAACAATCTTGCCTTAAAGTAGACCGCCACGATCAGACTCAATTCAGTTGTAATTCCCCGGAATCACTAGGCTTGTCAGACCCTACCTATATGATGACAAAATAATCTCCACTTTTCAAATTCTCAATATTTATTTTCTCCCCTCGTTGGCCTATGATACTCCATTAAGACCATCATCTTAAACACAAATTAGAATCATCATTATTTCATCAACTATAGGGTTACTTCTATATTCTCATCACAATTTTATAACATCATAAATCATACATAATCATTGTCATCATATAAACTCATCACAAATTTACTACATCACTATCATCAATCAAACATCTTCACATAAACGTATCATAGATTTATATCATAAATCACACATCATCATCAAATAAACTTACATCATACACTGCATTCATATTTTATTACCACTTCACATAAACTCATATAATCAAACATATGCACCAAATTCATTTGAAATCAAATATCACAATAGTATCAAATACCACACATTTAATGAAATTAAATCAATCAGCACCCTATAAATATTTCTATTCCACATTTTAATCTCACAATTTCCATATTTGCACATTAATTCATTTATCACTCAAAGGGCTACTGCCGTACGTAGCAAGCCCCGGATGAATCGTTGGAAAATACGGTTTTCCCGTTTATCTCACAAGATATTATACTCATGAATTCAAACGCTCTCTCACCCCTTACCTTATTTAGATGCTTTATCAAACACAGAAATCAATGGAAGATTTCAACAGCAACTGCAGATCGACAAGGTACATCAAGCGAATCTGAATAAACGGCGACTTCACAAAAACGTCGAGACGTGACTGATAAATTATGCGGAGCATAAAAATTAATGTAAAAATATTAATAATAATTTTTGGAGCAAAAATAAAGTCAAAACGACGAGAAAAAACTGCAGTTAAACGTGTTTAACATATTTACAAAATTGTCACTGCCTCATTTTGTTAACTCATTTATACATACAACCGACTTAAATATACCTCCGCCTTATTTGTTAAGTCTGGTGGCACGTAAACGACTTAATTCGCTGTATTAAAAACTCAATTTTCTACTAGTGCACCAACTCGTCGAAGCGCCGGAACGGTTCGACGTCAACTTCACCAAAAAATACACATGAGTAGTGCTTCTTGAAGGTTTCGACGAGAGGAATTCAAAAACGATGCCATATTTTTGAGACGAAAAACGTGGTGATCGAAATCGGGCAAAAATAGCTCGCCCAAGGAAAGAAACAGAGCTGTTTCTGAAGAAACGGAGCAACGATTGATAAATTTGATGCCAAAAACGGATTCAGTGGCCGATTTTGTGTGGGATAGAGGTTGGGATCAATTCAAACGGCAAGGAATTGGTGGGAGTGAATTTGAGAGAAAAAGGGTTTGTTGCGATTTGGCTGTCTATTTTTTTTAATTAGGGATTACTATTGCATATGAGCCTAACTCATACAACACATTTTACTTATTTATTTTGTATATTTATTTATTTTTAAATAAAACAAACAATTACTAAAACTATTTTTTTAAACACTTTTTTTTAAACACAATTCAATTAAACTAATAATTTATAAAATAAAGTAATTAAAGTAATTAATCTTTAAAATACGTTAATAATCAGAACTTTCATATTCCAAATAATCACTATAATAATTGTTATTTTTCCAAATACTCAAATTAAAATATTATAATCAGTGGAGAATAGTCGAAATTATAAAATAAATAAATATAACATCAACAATTTATATTAATTACTAAATTATAATAAATATATATAAAATCACAATGTCATAACAAGTATATAAAAATAAAGGAAATCAAACACAATAGTACTACTATCTCAAGATAATTATTTATAAAATAAATAATTAAAATAAGATATATTCAGACATAATTAAATATAATTAATTGTACATTTAATATTAGTCAAACACAAAAGAAAATATCACATTAATTACCAACTCACATGTACTGATAAAATCGCGTAAATCTTATTCTTTAAAATATTTACACTAATATACTATTATTTTTAGAAAAATATATAAAATAATAAAATATAACATTTATTATTCATATAACTTATTTGGTCAAATATGTACAAGATTAGCACACATATAAAGAAAAATAATCATAAAATTAATCAACATATATTCTAAGATAATTTTAACACCAAATTAATTATTTAAAGTGTTATTTTATTAACAAAATAGTTTATTATAAAAATTGGGGTGTTAATAATGCTTATGTATAACCCGCCAACCCAACTGAATCTAGCCCGTTCTTGATCGGATCGGTTTGGGTTAAATAAAAAAAATACGAATTTAGAACTCAACCGAATCCAAAAGATAATCAATCCATTCATATAACTTATTTGGTCAAATATGTACAAGATTAGCACACATATAAAGAAAAATAATCATAAAATTAATCAACATATATTCTAAGATAATTTTAACACCAAATTAATTATTTAAAGTGCTATTTTATTAACAAAATAGTTTATTATAAAAATTGGGGTGTTACATAATGCTTATGTATAACCCGCCAACCCAACTGAATCTAACCCGTTCTTGATCGGATCGGTTTGGGTTAAATAAAAAAAATACGGATTTAGAACTCAACCGAATCCAAAAGATAATCAATCCATTCAGGTATCGGATTTTGTCAAAACTGACCCAACCCAACCCACATACACTCCTATAAAATTATATGTCCAAATTTTGAGTCATTAAAAACAAAAACGAGGAATTAGGTAAAAAAAGTGCATTGTGCCAACCAAACCGTAAAGCAACAGCTCAATCTCTCCACTCCAGGTTCCATTTCTTGCTATCTTAGCTTATGGAATAAATTATGAATTATAAGTATGTTATGTTTATCATGATTCATGAATATATTATGAATTGAGTAAAAAAAAATTTGTTTATATGTTTCTTTAATATTGTATGAATTAGTTTCTTGTGTTTGAATTTTAATAAAGAGTAGCTATTTTAAACTAGTTAATTAATTTTTAGAAAAACTTACGATGACTATATCGGAATTCCGGAATTAACTCGTATGAAGAGATTGTACTGATTTTATAAGTCTACAAATTTATACTTTTTTATAATCAATTTGTTTAAGATAAATAATATTATTTATCATCAACCATAATAGTTCTTAATAGCAATAGAGTAGATTCACAAATTAATTAAGCCTTAATATTTTCATAAATTACATCTCAAATATTTTTGTGTTTGTTATGTTATTGTATGTTTCGTCTTAAAAACAATTAATAATTTCAATTTCTAAATAATATAGAAATTCAGATTAGTTTAATATTTACTAATTTAATTCCTAGGATGTAATATATGGACTTCCGTTTGATTTATAAACAAAATTACACTTTAATTCATTTAATTTATCCTATATAATTATAAAATTTATGAAGAAGATGAAAATTATTGGAATTTATATTAAGAAAAACCAAAATTTGATTTTAAAAATAGGTAGAAAATCAAATAAATTAAAATAATAGGAAATTGCTTATGTGTAATAGACACATAAGCATTTTTAAATACAAAAAACAGAAGGTTAGTTATGGTGAGAAATCTAATAGGAAGTTTTCAAAATTAAATAATTAACAACCGGCATAAAAAACTCATTTGCAGTTAAAAAAGCTCACGGATAATTGAACATATCGCATAATTTGTTAAAATAAGGTATGGTATATGTATTTTTAAAATTCATCTATAATTTATTAGTGGTTGTCTATGTCAGTTTAACACATTGTTTTGAAATTTAACAAAAAACACCTTTTGTTTTTAAATAAAATTTTGTTTTCTAATAAAATAAATTAAATAAATTTATTATTACATTAATGGTTTTGGACATTTTACTTTGACAATGTATACAAATTAAACTCTTTAAATATTTTCATTTTATTATATTTTATAAAATAAATATTTACTTACTGTGGTATGTTGACAGTTATGTTTTGACTTAGTTGTAATTTGAATTTTCAAATTATTTATAAATTAAACTTTCTTTTTCTTTTATATTTCATTTTAATATAAGAGTATAATAAATAAAAATAACTATAATATATAAATCGACTTCTAGCACAATCACTACTCATCAAAATACAACAAAAGAAATTAACAGAATACCAAAAGAAAGGGAAATTAATTTGGAATTAATTTAGGCGGAGAAATTGTGTTAGTGGTGAATTAACATATTGGCTTGTTGATGATTCATAAAAACAGACACTTTTAATAAACATAGATTCAATTGAGAAATTATGTTGATGATTCTATTTTTATAACTATTTTACAATTTTACACAAACTATTTTAAGTCAATAGAATATTCACTATTAAGACTCAAATCTAGAAGTTTTGTACTTATTATTACTATCTTTTTTTTCAAAAGTCTAACCCACTAACTTTGACCTGGACAACGACAATGTAGACTCATTTTGTTTAGCTCAAGTGACGTGGACTTATTGTTAATAACCTGCATGTGTAGGTGTGAAACTTAATTAAAAATAAAATAAAAATGTATATTCTACGTGGACTTATTGTCCAACGTAGCATTTGATCAACAAATTCTATTTTTATTCTGCAATTTCTCCTATCCATCGTTAATTTCTATCAACGGAAAGAAGAAATTGCATAATAAATCTTGGTTTTGTTGACCAAATGCTACCATTGAATAACAGCCATGTACAATATATATATATATATATATACACACATATATTAATTAAAATTTACGTATGCTAGTAGAGGTTTTAAAAATGAGTTTATATAAACTTCGACAAGGTCAAAATCAATATATGTCTGATTTTTTGCTAAAGGAGATAAAGTAAAAGGTAAAAAAATTTATTTTTAAAATAAAGGGATTAAAATCGAATGATTGTGAATTTTGAATGCTAAAAGTCCGGTTTAATATTATTTTTATTATTTGTTATGAAGTCACTTTTATAAATTTACTAGTAAAATACAAGTGCGGTAAAATACAAGTGCTTCAGCATAGATAAGTGCATCATAGATACTAAAATTGATTTTACAATTATTTTAATTATTAAAATTACACTTTTTTTTTATTAGAGATTCAATTTTCAACATTAAAGCTGGTCCTACAAAATCTTTCAAACAAATCTGATTATTTTAAAAACTAAGAATTATTGAAAAATTAAGAAAAGCTGTTGTATGGAATATATATAAAAAACAAGTGGCGATAATATCGCATGGCATTATTGAAAAGGGTTTTGACTGAGTAAAATAAAAAAATACCGTTTTGACTGAATCAGGGTTGTCATTGTGCTTTGGCAATAAGTTTGCTAGTTTTGAAACCGTTTGATTTATATAGGGACTTGGAGAGTGAATATAGGAAGCTGGTTTATTGTTTTGGACTACTATTTCTAACTAGTTGTGTTGAGTTTCTAAACGTATTTAAAAGTCTGTTACTGTTTCACGGAGCGGAAGCATTCCTAATACTTCTTGACTGAAAGGTACTATTTGCTAGAATCATTCACCACAAGACAGAGTGATCCATGCATAGTTGACAAATATCTTTAGGCCCCACTTTTGACAAATATTCAGTTAGTAACCTCCCCTTAATATTAGGGAGTTTATGCTATAAGTACGAGGGAAGGGAAGTTAAAAAGGGCATTCAAAAAGTTGTTAGGAGTTCAAAGAAATTCTGGTTTATGCATTCTATTTTCTGTTTTTCCAACACCGTAATAGCTTACTGCTCTGCCATCTCCAATAAATAATATACCGTAATTTCCAATAAATAATATACCGTAAAGCAACCTAACAGTGTAGAGTGCACTCTGTCGTAGCACACCGTAAAGTAACGGCTCAATCTCTCCACTCCAGGTTCCATTTCTTGCTATCTTAGCTTATGGAATAAATTATGAATTATAATTATGTTATGTTTATCATATGATTCTACTGGTTTATACTTTTTAGTGTGAGTCTACTAGTTTTTACTCTCTTATTTCAATCGATATATATTTAATTATGAGTCTATTAGTTTTAACTAATTTTCTTCCACGACCATTGAGGATAAATTATAGATTAACCTAAGAAGTATTTTTATGATTAATGTAAGCAAAAATGGAAACTTAATATTTTTGTGTTTGTAAGCGTATCAATTAACAATTTCAATTGTTTAAACAATATAGAAACTCGATTAATGCAGCCCATGGTCACCCTAAAATTTTTGTGTTTGTTTTGTTTTTGTAGACTCCGTCTTAAAAACAATTAATAATTTCAATTGATTAAACAATATAGAAACTGGATTAGTTTGACATTTACTAATGTAATCTCTTGGAACTCGATTAGTTTGATATTTACTAATGTAATCTCTTGGACATTGGTCATGCCACGATCACCCCAAATTTTTTAAATTGCATGCCATGGTCACCCCAAAATTTTTAATAATTTTTTAAAAAGTATTCCTAATTTTACTTTATTGATACCAGACATTTTATACGGTTATAATTTTGTCAACAAAAATTTATCTCTTTGATATATTTTATTTAACAAATTAAGGTCGGACTTTAATCCTGTGTAACATAACATGAATATGTTAATAAATATGCTAATTAATATAGATATTATGGTGTATGTTGTTGTAATTTTGAGATCTATAATCAATGTATTTTATGAGTTGAATTGTGGTTGTTGGGTTATCGTTGTCGAGATGTATATTTGAGTCTAATATGTGAAGGTGACATGCTATCTGTGTGCATCTTTTTTTGTTCCACGAATTACCCTGGCATGGATATGTAGATTGTATCATATAGATTGGTACATGTACATCATCATTGTTTAACAATTTTTTTAGTTACTAAAATTATATATTTTTTTTATTAAACTCAATTTTTAAGATTAGAACTGCGTCTCCAAAATATTTAAAACGATTCAAGAATAATTTATAAAAAAAAATTACAAAAACAACTACTATAATTATAAAATAAATTAAATTTTCCAACCTAAATTCTAACTAATTTATAATTATTAAAAATGTAAACCAAAATTTGATCTACTACCTCTCTCCAATATATTTTTGTAAATTTACAACTTAAAATTTTTATATAAAATACAATATTATACTTTTTATTTATCTATTAAAATTCAAGATTCACCCGCTCTTAGATGATTTTATTTAATTATAAAATTCAATGAACTCCCGTCTATATTTTTAGACAAAATTATACTTAGATGATTTTATTTAATTATAACATTTATAAAGAAGATGAAGATTATTAAAATTTATATTTAAATAAAAACTAAAATTTGATTTTAGAAAATAGATAGAAAAATAAATAAATTAAAAAATACGAAATTGCTAACATGAAATAAACAAACAAGGATTTTTAAATAAAAGAAAACAGAAAGTTGGTTGTGGTGAGTAGTCTAAACTGTCTAATAGTCCTAGATCATAGGGAAGTTTTCAAAATTAAATAATTAGCCACCGGTTAAAAAAACTCATTTGCGGTTAAAAAAGGTATGGATAATTGACTCACATAATTGAACATATTTGATAATTGAACATATTGGATAATTGATTCACATAATTGAACATATTTAAAAACTCATTTTTAAATATTCATATGGATTATTGAACATATTGGATAATATGTTAAAATCAGGTATGGTTTATGATATTTTTAAAATTCATCTATAAATTATTTGTGGTTATTAGACAATTAGTTTCGTGATATAGTTGGTTATTATGTTAGTCTAATACACTGTTTTGAAATTTAGCAAAAACTCATTTTTTTCTAAAAATAAAATTTTGTTATTTAATAAAAATAAATTAAATAAATTGATTATTACATTAATAGTTTTGAATATTTTATATTGACGATCATACAAATTAAACTCTTTAAATATTTTTATTTTATTATATCTTATAAAATAAAGATTTACTTAATGTTGTATATATGTTAACAGTTATGTTTTGGTTTAGTTGTAATTTGAATTTTCAAATTATTTATAAATTCAATTTTCTTTTTCTTTTATATTTCATTGTTAATATAAGTGTATAATAAGTAAAAATGATAATAGTAATATATATATATATATATATATATATATATATATATATATATTATAAATCCATTTCTAGCACACCAGTTTACTATTTATCAAAACACAAATAAAAGAAATTAAGAGAATACTAAAAGAAAGGAAAATTAATATGGAATTAATTTCTGCAAAAAATTGTGTTAGTGGTGAATTTGCATGTTAGTTTGTCGATGATTCATGAAAGCAAACAATTTTAATAATTTATTGTTTTTTTGTTTGATCCCGCAAATATTTCTCCTATGATCTTTAGTAGGATATATTTTGAATAATAATTATTATTTTTATTCTTTTTGTTGACTCCTTTAAATTAGTAACCATGATGACCATGACAATCGAAATGAATAATCTCTTCTCTGTCCACATACTAATCAATAGGTAAATACATTGATTTATTTTACATTTTATTTTGTTATTTTCTGTAGAGAAATTATCAAATCCAAGTACTACTTCCACACTACCAATAATATGGAGGATATAATTGATCATAACTTCGTTCCTATGATGCCAATGTTTTCAACAATGCCTAATCAATCTTTAGAGCCCTTTCAACAATCTCATTTTCATTATCCAAATTCAATAAATACAGATTCAATTGATGTCGAGTTGTCAACATACTCAGATTATAATGCTTTAGCCAATAAAAATGAAACTTCTCCATATTAGACTTCAAAGGAACACCGGTATATATTTATTTATATTTCATTTTGTTTTAATTTTTAGCGTAAATTTTCATGTGAATTAAATCTATATATGCATGATGAGAATTTAGTTAAAATAGAGAGCAATCAATTTGTTAAATTTATTTATTTTCTATTTTAAAAATTTTCAATATAGAATTTTCAAGTTTGTAAATGAACTTCTCAAAAAATAGTTCAACGGTAGATCCTTACTATTTTTAATAAAATATGAATTGTGTAATACTATAAAAATTGGAGAGTAAATATTTTATGAAAATTTGTGAGATACACCTTTGTTACAGTGGCAAAAAATTGAACCAAATTGCAGAAATGAATTGAACCAATCTGTTTTTGAAATGAACTGATTTATAAATATTGAGAACAAATTGTTTTCGAACTGATTTTTTATAACTAGAACCGAACCGATTTTCAGTTTGAAAAAACTGAACCGAATTGGTTTTAGTTCGAAAAAACTAGAAGCGAATTTGTTTTTTTAGAAGTAATTAGGGGTAATTATGTAAAATTTGGCTTACATGAACCAAAAAATTAAGTAAAAACCAGTTTGGTTCGGTTCAAATTAATAAACCGATTCACCAATTTATAAAATAGTTTGGTTCGATTTTTTGAACTGAAAATCGGTTGGGTTCAATTTTTCAAACTAAAAACCGGTTCGGTTTAGTTTTCAAACAGTTCTAATTCAGAACTGAACTTTGCCCAACCCTAGCTTTGACGACCATCCAACACACACCACCACCCTATTTAAACAATTATTTTGATAATAATGAAAAATAATTTAAATTCTAATTTGAAATTCAGAAACAAAATATGTTTTCTCAATTAAAATTCTATTTTTATAATTAAAATAAATAATTATTTCAATTCTATTTTTTAAAACAATAATAAAAATAATGATTAAAAGAATTAAAAAATCTTATTTTCTTAATAAAAGATTTTTAAATAATAAAATTTAAATCAGTATTTAAAAATAACAAATAACACAATTTTTTGAATTTATTAGTTTAAAAATAAATAAATAAACTATTTTTTAAACAGTATTATAATGAAACTTAGTTTTTTATTAAAAAAATATACTTTCAAATAAATATAATAGAATTTTCTTAAAAATGTACTTTAAATAAATAATTGTAATTTATTGGATTGAATAGATGAAAGATAATTGAATTGCCACCCTTCGTTGACCAGTTTATTACTTTATTCATATTTTTTTGTTGTAAATTATAATCCATCAGGGAAGAAGAAAAAGAACCAACTTTCACCATGACAGTTGAAACTCCCCATCACATGAATAATCTCTCCTCTACAAACATACTAATCAATAGGGAAATACACCCATTCATTCCTTTATTTCTTTCCATTGATCTTTGTTTTTTTACATTTTACTTTGTTTCCGCAGAGAAATTATCAAATGTCCCAAGTACAACTGCCACACTACCAACAACATGGAGGATATAATATATCCAAACGCCACTCCCATGATTTCTATGTCTTTAACAAGGATTAATCAATCTTTACCATCCTTTCAACAATCTCATTTCAATTATCTAAATTCAATAAACATAGACCCAATTGATGTCGGGTTGCCAGCATACTCAATTCATAATGCTTTAGCTAATAAGAATGAAGATTCTCCATATTGGACTACAAATGAACACCGGTATGTATTTGTTTTACTTTTTAACTTATATTTTATTTTGTTTTACTTTTTAGCGAAAATTTTCATGTGAATGACTCAATATATACATGATGAGAATTTAGTATAAAGAGAGAAATAGATTCATTAAATTTATTTCTTTTTTAATATAATAATTTTCAATATTGAATTTTTGGATGGGTCCAACATGAGCTTCTTTAAAAAGAGTCAAACGGTGGACCCTTGTCTATTTTATTAATATATGAATTTTATAATAACAAAAAAAATTGAGTAAATATTTTATTAAAATTTGTGAGATAAACTTTTTGTTGCGATGGTCGACAGCAGAGCTCCGCAACCGTGGATCACCAGCCACCACCCATTTAAATTATTATTGGAAAAATAATTGAAATTCTATTTTTAAATTTAGAAGTACAAATAAATATTTTTTTGTAATAAAATTATGTTTTCTAATAAAAATAAATAATTATTTAAATTCTATTTTTTAAAACATAATAAAAATTATGATTAAAAATTATGATTTTTTTTAAAAATATTTTGAAATAATTAAAAAACCATTTTTAAATAGTTTTAAACCAAAACACTGTTTTTTATTAAAAAATATACTTTTCAAATAAATTTAAGAGTTCAATTTTCATGCATTAATAGTGTAAACAAATCTATATAGTCGGCAATTTATGACCAATCATGTGAGTGACTTTATAAGTAGTTATGACAAAAGTAAAACATTATAAATGATTTAACGGTTGAAGTCGATTGATAGTATTAAAAATCTTTGCACTGGCAATGTGTATAAATTAAATTATAAATATAAGAGTATTTTCTTAAGGATTTAATGTATATACATTTTTAGTGTAAAGAGTTTTTACATTGTTGTTCAATCACAACCATAAGATCAATAGAGATATTTGACCCTTACATTGTTGTGCTAACAATGTGCTAACAATGTACATTTTAAAGTCATCATTTTTAATAATTATGATATGCTAACAATGTAAAACATTTTACACTAACAATGCATAGCAATTAAATAATTATACTTCACTAGATTATATAGATGAAAGATAAATGAATTGTCAACCTTAGATAAGAGTTTCTTAAAAAAAAAAAAACAAAAGTAAAAGGATAGAGTTATCAGATTTGATTGCTATTATTCTATCTTGCTAATACTATTATTCTCTCTCTACATCATTTTCTTAACTTCTCTTCATTGACCCATTTATTAATTTATTCATATTATTTTGTTTTAACTTGTAATCCGTCAAGCAAGCAAGAAGAACCATCATTGACTATGGCAGTTGAAACTCCCCACCAAATGAATAATCTCTTATCTTCACACATACTAAACAATAGGTAAATTCGTTCATTATATTTATTCGTTTCTTTCTTTCCCTTATCCCTCTCTTTATTTTACATTTTACTTTGTTAATTTTTGCAGAGAAATGATCAAGCGTCTCAAGTACCACTTCCACACTACCAACAACATGGAGAATATAATTGATCCAAACTCCATTCCCATGTCTTCAACAAGGCTTAATCAATCTTTACCACCCTTTCAACAATCACATTTCAATGATCTAAATTCTATAAACCTGGACACAATTGATGTTGAGTTTCCAACATACTCGAATCATAATGCTAATTTAGCCAATAAAAACAAAGCTTCTCCACTCAAAAAGGAGAAAAAGAAATTTAAACGTTGGACAGAAAAGGAACACGGGTATATATTTTTTTGTTAAATTATCTTATATTTTATTTTGTTTTAATTTATAATTGTAAATTGTCACGTGAATGAGAATTTAGTTAAAAGAGAGAACAATAGATTTGTTAATTTTTTATGACAATAGTAAAATATTATTAACGATTTAACAATTGTAGTTGATTGATAGTGTTAAAAATCTTTGCACTAGCAATATATGTAAACTAAATTCTAAATATAAGAGTATTTTCTTAAGGATCTAATTTATATACATTTTTATTTTAAAAAGTTTTTACACTATAATTCAATCACATCCGTTATATCAATAGATATTTAACTTTTACAAACACTATATTTAACGTCATTATTTTATATGATTGTGATGTGCTAAGAGTGTAATCGTATATCAATTAAATAATTGAAATAAAATGGATTGTAAAGATGAAAGATAAATGAATTGTGCCTGTTTAATACTATTATTTTCTCTTTGCATCATTTTCTTAACTTCTCTTCATTGGCCCCTTTATTATTTTATTCAATTTTACTTTGTTTTAACTTTTAATCCATCAAGCAAGCAAGAAGAACCAACATTGAACATGGCAGTTGAAACTTCCCACCAAATGAATAATCTCTTAACTTCACACATACCATTCAACAGGTAAATACATTCATTAATTATATTATTCATTTCTTTCTTTCCCTTGATCTCTCACTCTATTTTACATTCTACTTAATTAATTTTCGCAGAGAAATGATCAAACGTCCCAAGTATTACTTCCACACTACCAACGACATGGAGGATATAATTGATCCTAACTCCATTTCCATGATGCCTATGTCTTCGACAAGGCCGAATCAATCTTTTCCACCCTTTCAACAATCTCATTTCAATTATCCAAATTCAATAAACAGAAATCCAATTGATGTTGAGTTTCCAACATACTCAGATTATAATGCTAATCTAGCCAATAAGAACGAAGCTTCTCCACCCAAAAAGGAGAAAAAGAAAGTGAAACATTGGACTGAAGAGGAACATGAGTATATATTTAATTGAAAAATTATCTTATATTTCATTTTGTTTTAATTTATTAACGTAATTTTCATGTGAATTGAGTCTATACATGCATGATGAGAATTTAGTTGAAAAAGAGAGAAATATTTTTATTAAATTTATTTGTTTTCTATTTTAATAATTTTCAATATAGAATTTTGAGTATGTCTATTATGAGCTTCTTAAAAAATAGTCTAACGGTAGTCCTTACTATTTTCTTTAAAATATGAAATGTATAATAATAAAAATTAGAGGCCATATATATTTAATTAAAATTTGTTAAAAATAGTAAGGTTCACCTATAACTAGGGCGGAGTCGTACAATTTTAGTAAAAATGAATTTTATATAATAATAAAAAAAATGTAAAGTTCACATTTGGATTAACAATTTTAAGAAATATTTTATTAAAATTTATTAAAAATAGTAAGGTTCACCTATAACTAGATCCATATTTAACATTCTTAGTTATTAATGTATCTTTTAGCAAATAAATATTCATTTAAAAAGTGTATACCTAAAAGGTACTCATTTTTTTAACTAACGTGAAGTAGTTTTATTCACAATATGATGGGCTAATAAAGTCTTAATGCTTTTGTTCATGAACTAAAGTTTAGATCCTAGTGGCTAGTCATCAAACTGAACTAAAGAAAAAGCCAAATTTTATTCCCTTTAATAAGTAGATTAATCACATGTATTTATTTACAAAAAATTGACTTTTGTCTTGTTACTTTTTATAGGTTATTTCTACAGGGACTCCAAATGTATAATAAAGGAGATTGGAAGAGCATTGCGACACATGTTGGTACAAAAACTTCAACTCAAGTTGCTAGTCATGCTCAAAAATACTTCAATCGCCAAACTCTTACGCCCAAAAAGAGAAAAAGAAAAAGCATCCATGACATGACCTTAGGGGAATAAGATTGTCACCCTATTCTCTTTAAAAAAGACATTCCAACTTCTCCTCCTCCAAATGCTAAAATACAAAAAAAATGGCAGTGAAGTTACAACAAGAATTACAAAAAACCCAACAAAAGTTGTACGTAGTCTAAGTTCAAAACACATCAAACAACAGGCATTAAAGGATAGAATGATACTAGTACCCCTTATGATTCAAATTTCACATATGTAATATTACAAAAAATTTACACCACTCAATTATTTTGTAATGTGTCATTTTAGCCTTGTTTTGTAATGTGTATGATGGTCTTGTTTTGTAATTTGTATTGTGACCTTATTTCAAACATGAACCTAGTCTTACCGGTTTAATACATTATGATAATATAATATATTATGCTTTATTGATCATTTATGTTGTATTTGGTTTAATTATTAAACTTTATTTTCGAATTAGTTTCAGTTTTAATCAGCAGTAGAGCCTTAATTAGTTTTAATCAGTAGCAGTGGCATTATTTTCTAATAAGTGTTAATCAATTTTATAGCAGGAGTGACTTAATTAGTTTTTATCAGAATAGTTTTAATCATTTTTAATTAGAACAATATCCTAACATTGAAATTAAACCCAACTAGTAGGATAATACATCACAATGAACTAATACATACAAAGCAAAATTACAAAGGAACTCCATGCAAACATTTGATCGTCTGGCTCGGATAAAGAAAATATGTTTTCAAGGAAATAAAAACTTTTATAACTAATTTAGGATATCACATTCCTCAAAGTACAGATGGAATAATTCAAACTTTATTCTTCAATTAAAACAGTAAAATCTCAATGAACTAATTTAACTATAATTTCTTAATTTAATTCCAAAAACTTACTAGTACTTATAAAGTTTTCATACAAAAGGTCGTTTCTAATTAAATAAATAAACTTACGATTTCGCAAACGAAGGGCCAAGCTAGTCAAACACAACTAACAAAGGAGGTGAGTTTCAAAATCATGTTGATAATATAATATAAGTTAGAAAAACACGCAAACAATCATAATATACCGTATCATTAGACATCATGATATATCCAAATATTCAAGAAAAATAATAACATATTACAATGTCAAAATCACTCAAGTAAAATCAATATATCGTAATATCAAAACAATCACGAGAAAACAATCAAAACAAAACAATCACAAGAAAATGCAATTTTATGCATGAGCTTACACTTACTTGTTCACAATTTGGTACCATTCTAACTCTGAAGTACTTGGTCAGGAGGCTTGATACTATGTCACCACACAAGTGGACGGACAATTCAAATTGACCCTGTCCTCATAGATCCCCTCAACTCAACCCGAGACACATGTACGCGACAATCGAGGTAAATGTATGTTGCATGGTAGCTCTCGACATTTGGAGAGCTACCTCCATGTCACCTAGGAATTCCCCACCCGAATACCTCCAAGGTCTAACAATCTTGCCTTAAGGCTCAACAGTAGACCATAACGATCAGACTCATTCAATTGTACTTCTCCAAAATCACTAGGCTTGTCAGGCCTTACCTATATGATGATAAAATAATCTCCACTTCAAATATTATCAACATCTATTTTCTCCCCTCGTTGGTCTAGACTACTCCATTAAGAGCATTATCTTTAGCACAAGTTGGAATCATCACTATTTCACCAATTATGGGGTTACTTCAAAATTCTCTTCACAAATTTATAATATCATTATCATCAATCATACATAATCATCATCACATAAACTTATCACAAATTTATAACATCACTATCATCAATCATAAATCATCATTATCACATAAACTTCTCACAAATTTATAACATCACTACCATAAATCATACATCATCAACATCAACATCAAATAAACTTATATCATACAATGCATCCATATTTATTATCACCTCACATAAACTCATATAATCAAACATATGCACCAAATTCATTTGACATCCAATATCACAATAATATCAAATACCCCACATTTAATGAAATTAAATCAAATATCAAATACCACACATTTAACGAAATTAAATCAAATATCAAATACCACACATTTAACGAAATTAAATCAACCAACATTGTATAAATGTTTCTATTCCACATTTTAACCTCATAAATTTCATATTTGCACATTAATTAATTTATCCCTCAAAGGGCTATTGTCGTACGTAGAGAGTCCCAAATGAATCGTTGAGAAATACGGTTTTCTTGTTCATCTCACAATATATTATACTCATGAATTCAAACACTCTCTCACCCCTTACGTTATTTCAATGCTTTCACACATGAATACAAGTCCATGAGCAAACAACCTTTGTTCTCTAACTCCTTGTCCTTCAATTGATCTAACTCGACAATTTATTGGTAAACATCAAAAATAAATTATGATAATACACTCTAAAAGGGTCAATTTGAAATAGAGTCAAGTAAGCTTACCCTGAATCAGAAAATAATTAGTGGATAATATAGCCACTGTTCACACGATCGTTTTAGCGTTGATTTTACTCAAATTGTATTTACGGTGAAGAAGAATGATGCAAAATAACGAATTATATACACGGAGAAGTAAGATATTTTAAAGAGAAATTGAGATGGTTAAAATAGTCAAAATTACAAAATAAATAAATATAACATCAACCCTTTATAATAATTACTAAATCATAATAAATATATATAAAATCATCATGCCATAACAAGTATATAAAAATAAAAGAAATTCAACACAATAAAATAAATAACTAAAATAGGAAGTACTTAGAAATAATTAAAATATAAAAACGTACGCACTTAACATTAGTCAAACATACAAGAAAATAATATGGAAAACAATCAACTTAATAACATGGTTTCGAGCATGTAGTGGAGAGATGTCCTTAATTAAAATCTACTAAAATAAGGATTTTTGAAATGTTAACATATTAATTTAGGTCTAAGGAATTTTAATTAAAATAAGTGTGGACAAAAGAGATAATATGGAAAATTTCCAAAGAGAAATAAAGAGAATTTCACTTCATTTTCCCTAATTTATTCCTTCTCGAGATAAAAGCCGAGGAAAAAACACTCAATCCCTCAGTTATCTTTTTCCGTGTTCTGAACTTCAGAGAAACCCTCAATTGATACTATTCACCGTCTCTCCCAAATCCTCAATTTCTCTTTCTTTTTCAAATCCTCAAAAACATTAGTTTACTAAACTTCGTAAGACTCGCCCTGACCCATTGCATGTGCGGGTTCAACCCTCAACTTTCAATAATTGACCAAATCACATTGAAGATAAGACAAGCAACAAGGAAAAACTCCAAAACAATTGGAGCAAGATGCAAAGACTGAAGAGGTAAAGAGATGGGAAAGTAGATAACTGCTCCAAATCAACTCAAATTGGAGAGGAGAGCTTCCATAGAAAAGTCTGAGTTCTATTACATTAACCCCTTTTAGGATGAGGGTTCTTGGAATTCATTCACTTAAATTCTTTACTTTTTGTTAGAAACTGTTTTTGGGGTATTACGGGTCAGAAGAACATAGAGCATGAGGAAAATGGAAGTTTTTGAAGGTGCGAACACGAGAAGAGGGGTTGAATTGTGTTTGCACAAAGTTGATAACTTTTTGATAATTTATAAATAATTAAAAATTAGTTTGGTTTTGTGACTTACTTGGAGTAGAAGCAATCGAATTTAGAGGCAACAATCGATGAAAGCATAAATAATTTGACGCGTAGAATTATCCTTGTTTACCACTAACTTGGCTACATCCAGTCCCCTCATTCAGAAGGCTTTAATCCACTAATTCAAAAACCTTGAATTACAAAGCACCTGACCCTCCAAGCCAGTCTTCCCAAACAACCTGACAACCCCAGACTTTTGAGGAACTAACCACCTTGACCCTACAAGCCAAGTCTTCTCCTAACAACCTGACAACCCCAGATTGAAGAAGGAACTAAACCACTATCGGGTTGGATACAAGAGATTGAAACTTGAGTAGTTGCTTCTAACAAAGCTGATAATAATAATACTCTCACACTCTAAGAAAAGAACACTCAGAAAATATTTCTAACCTGAACAAGTGTTTCTCTCTTTGAACTCTAAGATGAATTGAGAACTTTGAGCTTGAGATACTCTTTTCTGCTTTTCGATGCTTTTCTCCTTCAGCCTTGAGTGTCTATTTATAGTGAAAATTTGGGCTTCAATTTAGTCATTATTTAATTCTGAATTGTATCTTGTTTAGATTGAGTTTGTAAATTCTTCAAATTGATTATGTTCCTATTTTGTGTAGATTGACTTTGTAAATTCTTCAGAATGATTCTGTTCCTACTTTGTGTAGATTGACTTTGTAAATTCTTCAAATCAAATATTCTTCAAATCTTCATT
This sequence comes from Cicer yamashitae, assembly GCA_037974755.1. Taxonomy (NCBI): domain Eukaryota; kingdom Viridiplantae; phylum Streptophyta; class Magnoliopsida; order Fabales; family Fabaceae; genus Cicer; species Cicer yamashitae. The sequence goes on along the minus strand of JBBPBQ010000001.1, from coordinate 8,968,509 downwards.
AAAATGTTGATCAAATATTCTTCAAATCTTCTTCAAATATTCTTCAAATCTTCTTCAAATCTTGACCATATTTTCTTTTCAACTTGGTCAAAGATTTTCTTCAATTATAAAATTGAATCAAATCTTATTTTAGATTTTCATCAATTATAATTTTGAATCAAATCTTATTGAAGATTTTCTTCAATTATAAATTTGAATCAAATCTTATTTTAGATTTTCTTCAAAAACATGAATCTTCTTTCATACTCTTTGAAGTCAAATATATTGTTCTCATAAAATACTTTTGTTAACATCAAAACTCTATATATAAAACCAACTTGGTTCCAACAATCTCCCCCTTTTTGATGATGACAAAACTTGTATTTTTGATAACAACTTTTCTTTATATTTCTTTAACTCCCCCTAACTTAGGGCTCCCCCTAAGTCTTAGTATCATTTTCTCTCCACTTTATCAAATATCTTTCTCCCCCTTTTTTCATCAGACAAAAAGACATGAATGTGAAACTTTGCCTCTTTCCTTTTTTTTTCTCTTTTTTTTTGTTTTTCTCTTTTTTTTTTGTTTTTTTTTTTGAATAAAATAAATATAACATAATATAAGAAAATATAATAACTATTGTAAAACTAAACTACTTTGAAGTGATCACAAACATCAGTCAGGTATGAAGGTAAGGTTTAGGTTTTTCTTGATGAAGTTAAACCTATCTTCAGGTAGTGGTTTGGTGAATATGTCAGCCCATTGGTGTTCAGTGTCTACAAATTGAATGTTCAATACCCCTTTTTGAACAAAGTCCCTAATGAAGTGGTGTTTGATCTCTGTGTGTTTAGCTCTAGAATGTAAGATAGGGTTTTTTGGCTAGACAAATGGCAGAAGTGTTATCGCAATAGATGGGAATGTTGGATTCTAGGATGTTGTAGTCTTCAAGTTGATGTTTCATCCAAAGTAGTTGAGAGCTGCAGCCAGCTGCTGAAATGTACTCAGCCTCTGCTGTTGACATTGCCATGGTGTTCTGTCTCTTACTTAACCAAGATATTAAGTTGTCACCTAAAAATGTGCAGTTGCCACTGGTGCTCTTTCTTTCAACTTTATCTCCAGCATAATCAGAATCACAGTATCCACTAAGTTTGTACTTATGAGATTTCTTGTAGAACAAGGTAAGGTTGGTAGTGCCTTTTAGGTATCTAAGGATTCTCTTAACAACAGTTAAATGTGATTCCCTAGGGTCAACTTGAAATCTTGCACATACACATACACTAAACATGATGTTAGGTCTGGAAGCGGTAAGGTAAAGTAGGGTGCATTGGTGTAGCCATAGGTTTGCAATTACTCATCTTAAACTTCCTAAGAAGCTCTTTTGCATATTTAGTTTGATCAATGTATATACCTTTTTGACTTTGCTGAATTTGTATCCCTAAGAAGAACTTAAGTTCTCCCATCATACTCAATTGAAATTCAAGCTGCATCAATTTAGAAAATTCTTGGCAAAGAGTGCCATTAGTAGATCCAAAAATAATGTCATCAACATAAATTTGAATAATAAGAATGTCATCTAAAGAGTGTATTTTCAACTTGTCCTCTTTCAAAGTTATTTTTAAACAAGAAGTTACTAAGTTTATCATACCATGCACTAGGTGCTTGTTTTAGACCATACAAGGATTTCCTAAGTTTAAAAACATGATTTGGAAATTTAGAACTTTCAAAACCTGGGGGTTGTTTAACATACACTTCTTCACTTATATAACCATTTAGAAAAGCACTTTTAACATCCATTTGAAATAATGTAATGTTATTATTTGCAGCAAAAGAAAGTAGGATACGAATAGCTTCTAACCTGGCCACTGGAGCAAATCTCTCAGTGTAATCAATGCCCTCTTGCTGACTATAGCCTTGTGCGACAAGTCTTGCCTTATTTCTGACCACTTCACCTTTTTCATTTAGCTTGTTTCTGAAAACCCACTTGGTTCCAATAATGTTCTTCTCTGGTCTAGGTACTAGATCCCAAACATCATTCCTCTTAAATTCCTGAGAACCTACAAAATACTTATCTAGCTTTGATTTTTATGATCAAGCTTCTTGTTATCACAGTAAACATAAGAAAGATATCACCTATATGTTAACAATTTCAGTTTCACTATGATAACCCTCTTAGTTATTCTTTTCTGGTTTTCAGATTTCTGAGTTTGTATATTCTCTGATTAGAGAGTCTGGATGAAGGGATTTGAATTCCCATCCAGGTTTGTAGTTTTCATGAATTTGATTGGAGTGTTCAAAGAAGTCTCCTGATTCTGACTTTTAATCTGCCACTTCTGTTTCTGCTGATGTATTGGGTTTCTCTGATGGTAATTCTGATTCTTCTGTTGATATGTGTGATTTATCTGCCAGTTTTGGTTTTGTTGATATGTGTGATTTCTCTGATATTTCTGGTTCATCATTTGGTTCTGGTTCTGATATGTATTGTGTTGACCAATCCTTCTTCCACCAGAGTCAGTTGGCTTCTGTTTGTTAAGTCTTGGAACATAGACCTTTTTGCCTTCATATATTGCAGCATCCATTGACCAGGCACCATGACTGGTGTTTCAATTTGATTGCTTAGAACATCTGCAACATAAACAATTTTATCTTTTGGTACCCAAATTTGGTTGGGTCCTAGTCTGTTAGATCTTAAAGATTTCTTGTCTTTCCATGTGGTTAGCATAGGACAAGATATTTTATTGTGACCTTTCTTATAGAAAATAATACATAAATCATCAGAGGGAATAAACTTAGATTCAATTACTTTTTCTTGAAATCCTATTCCTCTTTTACCATTCCTATTAACCCCACAAATCATAGATGCATACTTGCTTCTTTCCATACCATTATCAATAAAATCTTGAAATACTTCTTCATGCTTATCAGAGTTACATATGATATTTTCAATTGATGTTGAACTATAATTACTTTTCAGAGTTATATTTTCAGCCTTATGTTCAGCAATATCAGTTTTCAGATTTGCATTTTCTGTTTTAAGTTCAATAATATCAGTTTTCAAAGTTGCATTATCTGTCTTAAGTTCAGTAATATCAGTTTTCAGATTTGTATTTTCTATTTTAAATTCAGTAGTTTCATTCTTTAAAACATTTACATTTTCAATTAGATTTGTATTTTCTTTCCTAAGTGTTTTTAGTTTTAAAGACAATTTGTGTTTGCACAAAGTTGATAACTTTTTGATAATTTATAAATAATTAAAAATTAGTTTGGTTTTGGTGATTTACTTGGGGTAGAAGCAATCGAATTTAGATGCAGCAATCGATGAAAGCATAAATAATTTGACGCGTAGAATTATCCTGGTTCACCACTAACTTGGCTACATCCAGTCCCCTCATTCAGAAGGCTTAAATCCACTAATTCAAAAACCTTGAATTACAAAGCACCTGACCCTCCAAGCCAGTCTTCCCAAACAACCTGACAACCCCAGACTTTTGAGGAACTAACCACCTTGACCCTACAAGCCAAGTCTTCTCTTAACAACCTAACAACCCCAGATTGAAGAAGGAACTAAACCACTATCGGGTTGGATACAAGAGATTGAAACTTGAGTAGTTGCTTCTAACAAAGCTGATAATAATAATAATACTCTCACACTCTAAGAAAAGAACACTCAAAAAATATTTCTAACCTGAACAAGTGTTTCTCTCTTTGAACTCTAAGATGAATTGAGAACTTTGAGCTTGAGTTACTCTTTTCTGCTTTTCGATGCTTTTCTCCTTCAGCCTTGAGTGTCTATTTATAGTGAAAATTTGGGCTTCAATTTAGTCATTATTTAATTCTGAATTGTATCTTGTTTAGATTGAGTTTGTAAATTCTTCAAATTGATTTTGTTCCTATTTTGTGTACATTGACTTTGTTCTTCAGAATGATTCTGTTCCTACTTTGTGTAGATTGACTTTGTAAATTCTTCAAATCAAATATTCTTCAAATCTTCATTAAATGTTGATCAAATATTCTTCAAATCTTCATTAAAATGTGGATCCAATATTCTTCAAATCTTCTTCAAATCTTGACCATATTTTCTTTTCAACTTGGTCAAAGATTTTCTTCAATTATAAATTTGAATCAAATCTTATTTTAGATTTTCTTCAAAAACATGAATCTTTTTTCATACTCTTTGAAGTCAAATATATTGTTCTCATAAAATAATTTTGTTAAGATCAAAACTCTTTGAAGTGCTTTGAAATTGCACCCAAATGATTTTAAAATGGCACGCATGTTGTTTCTTTGATCTTTGTAAGATTGTTGCGTTAAAAATTCAGGAAAGCTCAGAATTTGGAGTAAATAATTGTAGTTTAATGTTTGAATCCTGTCACTTAAAGCAAATGCGCGTGCCTTGGGCAGTCTTTCACCCTGCCTCTGTAGTTTTGCCTCCTATAATTCTTTTCTATTTGCTGCCTCTGATTCCTAACTCATGATTTCGGGTAATCTGCCTTTGATGATTTACTTATGTTTCTGGGCATGTTGCCTCTGATGCTTTTTTCTCAATTTTGAGTATTTATGCCTTTGGTTTATCCTTATATTTTTGCCTCTCTTAGATGTTTTATGGTTTCTTGTAGCCTTTGGCAAATTACTTTTGTTTGGTTAAATGCTTCTATTTTGCTTTTAATAATACTTTTCTACTTTGCCTTCTGATTTTTCTTCTTCTACCTTGTCTCTGATTTTTTCCTTCCATTTTTCCTCTGTTGTTTCCCTTTTGTCTTCCCCCTAATCAAGCTGCCTCTGATCCAGCTGCCTTTGATCTAAGTCCTTTTCATCACGTTGCCTCTTATCTAAGTTCTTCTGATCATGCTGCCTCTTATTTCAAGTTCCTACACTGCCTCTAATCTAAGTTCCTCTATTTCTTCCTCTAGTCATGTATCCTCTTATTCTTCCTCTAGACATGTATCCTCTGATTCTTCCTCTGGACGCGTAACTTCTGATTCTTCCTCTAGACGCGTATCCTCTGATTCTTCCTCTAGATGTATATCCTCTGATTCATCCTCTGGACATGAATCCTCTAAATCTTCCTATTGACTTGTATCCTTTTATTCTTCCTCTATACAATTATCCTCTAATTCTTCCTCTAAAAGCATATCATCTGATTCTTTGTCTAGACACTTATCCTCTGATTCTTCCTCTGGACGCGTATGCTATAATTATTCCTTTTGATGTGTATCCTCTGATTCTTCCTCTAGATGTGTATCATCTTATTCTTTCTTTCGACGTGTATCCTATATTTCTTCCTCTGGACACCTATCCTCTAATTCTTCATCTGGACATGTATCCTATGATTCTGCTACTGGTCATGTATCCTCTAACTCTGGTTATGTTTGCCCCTGGCTAAGTTTGCCTTTGGTTCCAACTCTGATCAGGGACTTAGGATTTAATTCCCACTTGATTTTCAATATATTGTTAAGTTATTATAAGTGTTATGGAGTAATGATGCATTGCAAACATAATATTATCAAGGCATTGCATACATAACATTTTAAGTGCATTACATTCTCAGTAACCAGATCATGCATGGCCTTATTCTTGGTGGAACATTCAGGTTTGTTCCAGGCATGGATCAACAGGTAGAGGAGAACAATCAAGGCGCTGGTTGGGGTTTGGACAAACCACCTTTACCAATTATGAATCAATTATCTTGGTGACCCACATCAAGATATTGGGCAACTTTTCCTTATTTCAAGGAAAAGATTTGAGGTTATGCATAGTTTTCATAATCATAATAAATGAATTATTTTAGTTATGCTTTTATTAAAAATTGAAGTTAAGAGCTTCATCTTGAGATGCATCATGATTTCATGTTTTTATGCATATTTATGAAATAAATATTTTTAAACTACCCATCCCTTTATTTTCAGAACTCACTGAGACTTTATCTTACCCCTATATTTTTTATATACATTAGCAGTAGAAGGTGACTGATGATCAGTCCTAGTACCAGAGGATGATATGCCAAACCTGTTTTGGACTTAGTGCTTTATTCTTATTTGATGTAACCTGATGTATTAGGGAACAATTTTATAATTCCAATATTGTTGCTATAATATTAATGAAATAGTTCATTTAATTGAGCTATAAACCATGTTGTTTAAATGTAGTTACAAGTTAGTTTCTGTTGTTATTAATGTGTATGGAATCAATTGCCAAATTCTAGATAATTGGTCATCGGTCTTACATTTTGCTATCAGAGAAGGTCGTTCCAATTGGACTGTAGGTAGATGGTTGAAGTTAGGATACTTCACATTTGGTTATACGTGAAGTGCAAACACGAGAATAAGGAGTTAAATTATATTTGACTAAGTTCATAACTTTTTCATTATTTGATTAAACTGGTTTAGATATGATTATTTACTTGAAGTAGAAATAATAACAAAACTAAGGACTATAGGAATAAAGTGACACAAGTAATATATCGTGGTTTACCACTATCTTGGCTTCATCCAGTCCCTTCACTCAGAAAGATTTAATCCACTAATTCAACAACTTGAATTACAAAGCACTTGACCCTCCAAGCTAGTCTTCTAAAACAGCCTAACAACCCCAGACTTTTAAGGAACACACACACCTTGACTCTACCAGCCAAGTCTTCTCCACACAGAACAACCCCAAACTGTTGAAGGCACATTAACACAACTATGGGGTTTGAATACAAAGGCTTGGAACTTGAGTAGTTGCTTCTAACAAGCTGATTATAACAATGACTGTCACACTCTAAGAAAAGCACTCAGAAAATATTTCTCATTCGAGCAAGTGTTTCTCTCTTTGAACTCTAAGATGAATTTGGAATTTTTAGCTTGGGTTTTTTTTTTCTTCTGATTTTTCGATGATCTTCTTCTTTAGCCTTGAGTATCGATTTATAGATAAAAATAGGGATTCAACTTAGTCCTTGTTTAATTCTAAATTGTATGATCATTCCTAGCTTGGTCAATAATGATCTTATTTAAAAATAATTCTAAGCAAGATTCTTTTTGATAATATGTTCTTTAGCGAATTCTTTATTTCTGAAACCAATCTGAGCAGTTCTTCTAGATTGATTATGTTGTTATTTTGTTCATATTGAGTATGTAAATTATTTAGATTGATACTATTCATATTTTGTTCAGATTGAGTTTGTAAATTCTTCAGATTGACACATGTCATATTTTGTTAAGATTGAGTTTGTAAATTCTTCATATTGATACTGTTCGTATTTTGATAAGATTTCTTTCGTAAATTCTTCATATGAAACTTCCTTTCTATTGCTAGCTTTGATCTAGGCGAGAACATAGTGTTGGACCGGTTCATGAAATTTCACAACTATGAATATGAGTAAGTCCAATTCAATATTTTGTCCTTTGTCAAAATCTGAATCATATCTTTGCAAATAATAAATGTATCTTCTAATGAGTGTTTCTTCTGGTAAACAATTCTTGATCATATCTTCTTCTAAAGAGTTTTGTCATATTTGGTTCTACTAATGGCAAGTTTTGTCAAGAGTTTTCTAAAATGAATAATGAATTTGAGATGAGCATGATAGGAGAATTAAAATTCTTTCTTGAAATCCAAATTCATCAAAGTTCAGATGGTGTATTCATTCATCAGACCAAATTTACAAAAAAACTGCTTAAAAAGTTTAAAATGGATGAACCTAAGCCTTTGTCTACACCTATGCGTCGAACATGTTCTCTTGATGAGGATGAATCAGGTAATAAGGTAGATCATAAGGTATATAGAGGGATGATTGGATCACTTATTTACTTTAGTGTCTCTAGATGTGACATTTTGTTCCGTGTATGTGTGTGCGCCAAATTTCAGTCTAATCCTAGAGAATCCAACTTAACGACTATTAAGAGGATATTTATATATTTGAAAGGTATTACTAATCTTGGTCTGTGTTATAAGCCATCCTCCAAGAATAGGTTAGTAGGCTTCTCAAATGCTGACTATCCTGGAGGCAACCTAAAAAAGATAATCACCTTTGGAGACTGTACATTCCTTGGTGATAATCTAATCTTCAGGTCAAGAAAAGGACAAAGGACTATTGCTCTATCAACAATAGAAGCATAATATATTTCAGCAGCCAACTATAGCACTCAACTGTTGTGGATGGAGTATTAATTAAAAGATTTCAAACATCAATGAGAGTAACATTTCTATCTTCTGTGATAATACTTCAATTATATGTTTAACCAAAAATCCTATTTTACATTTGAGGGAAAAATATATATATTAAAAATCATTTTATAAGAGATTATGTCCATAAGGGTATTTTACACATTAAATTTGTTGACATTGATCCTCATTGGGCAAATATTTTTACAAAATCCTTTGCTGAGGACATATTTAATTTCATAAAGAAAAATCTAAACATTATGTTTATAAAAGAATGATGATGAAGTCCCTACATGGTTTTGCCATTGGTAAAATAGAGTAAATGGTTAAATATATATGCTCTGCCTCTATTAAAATTGAAGTTGGCTTGTGCCTCTGGTGAATCAAAATTCAATTAATTTAATACGAACAGTTTTCTTGTAAAATGTTTATGGTATGTAATATTTTGACAAGTGTTGCTTATGCATGCTCATGTATTCCCTAAAGGTTCTAGAAAACACAAGAAAAGGGGTTTGAATTGTGTTATGCCATTTTTTAAAAGACTTCAATTTCTTTACACAAAAATGTTCTTTATCAAAACATTCAACTTACTCTTATAAATCTGGTTTAGTAAGAATAAAGTTGAATCATTAATAACTAAGATAACGGAAACAAAGACAGAGGAAAACACAAACATTTTTATACTATTTCACAACACACCAGTTGTTACATCTAGTCTTCCCTTTACAAAGAGATATTTCTCAGTACAAACGAGGACTTAATCCACTATTTCAATAATAGCATACAAGTATTCTTTACTCTGCCTCTTTATGCTATTAGTATTCTTTCTCCAACCTCTCAAGGCTTTGAATATTCTTTCTCCAGCCTCTCCAAGCTATGAGTATTTTCTCTCCCAACCTCTCCATGCTGTTGTGTTAGAACCCATCTTCAACATTTTTCCAAATTGTCGTTGAGGTTCCTGAGTGTTGTTGCCATTAACGGGAAGATTTACATCATTTCAAGTTTGTGTCTGTATTGACACAAAGTATGTTTCTAGGATTCTAACTATCATTGAGAGGATGTTACATATCGAGTCCTATATCAGTTCAAGTGTATAAAAACACTTTGACTGATTTACATCAATTCTTATAACTCTCTATTGAGAGGATTTTTCATTCATACTTTTCTTTTGATGTGTTCTTTGTTTTTATAGAATTTCTTATTAACACATTGCCCTTTTCATTTTTTGTCTATCTTTTATATTGATTGGGTGATTTCTTCTTAAATATAGAGAGGATGTGTCCATTAAAATATTTATGTTGGAGGACTTTGAAGGTGCAAACATGAGAAAGGGGGTTGAATTGTATTTCACAAAGTTGATAACTTTTGCCTAATTTGATGAAGGCTGGTTGGTTTTTATGAATTACTTAGATAAGAAGCAACCGGGTTCAGAGGCAGCAAACAATGCAAGCCTAAATAATTGGACACATAGATTTATCCTGGTTCACCATTAACTTGGCTACATCCAATCCCCTCACTCAGAGATAAACCTTGATCAAATCTTGACCATATCTTCTTTTCAACTTGGTCAAAGATTTTCTTCACATAAATCAGAATTAAATCTTATTTTAGATGTTCTTCATAAAGATTTGACTGTATCTTCTTTTCAACTTTGTAAAATATTTTCCTCAATCATAAATCTGAATGAAATCTTATTTTAGATTTTCTTCAAAAACATTTGACGATATCTTCTTTTAAACTTTGTGAAATCAAATATATTGTTCTCATAATATACTTTTGTTAACATCAAATCTTGAAGTATAAAACCAATTTGGTTCCAATCATTTCCCCATTTTGATGATGACAAAACTTGTATTTCTGATAACAACTTCTCTTTATATTTCTTTGACTCCCCCTAACTTAGGTCTCCCTATAAGTCTAAGTCTAAGTATCATTTTCTCTTTTCTGCCCATTTTGGAAAATATCTTTCTCCCCCTTTTGTAATCAGACAAAAAGATTTGAAAGTGAAAGTTGCTTTTTTTTTTTAATTTGCCTTTTTTTAATAACATGAATATAACATATTACAAGAAAATATAAAAACTAGTAAAAGCTAATGTAAAGCTAGAATACTTTGATGTTATCACAACATCAGACGGGTGTGAAGGTAAGGTTTAGGTTTTTCTTGATGAAGTCAAACCTATCTTCAGGTAGTGGTTTGGTGAATATGTCAGCCCATTGGTGTTCAGTGTCTACAAACTGAATGTTTAGTACCCCTTATTAAACAAAATCCCTAATGAAGTGGTGTTTGATCTCTATGTGTTTAGCTCTAGAATGTAGGATATGGTTTTTGGTTAAACAAATGGCAGAAGTGTTATCACATTAGATGGGAATGTTGGTTTCTAGGATTTGTAGTCTTCTAGTTGATGTTTTATCCAAAGTAGTTGAGATCCTATCATTCCTTCTTTATGATTTTGGAAGCGGTATGGTAAAGTAGAGATCCTATCATTCCTCTATAGGTTTTCTGGTCAACTTTTTGGCCTGAATAATCTTTTTCAAGTGAATAGGCAGGGTGCATTGGTGTAGCCATAGGTTTGCAATCACTCATCTTAAACTTCCTAAGAATCTCTTTTGTATATTTAGTTTGATAAGTGTATATACCTTTTTGACTTTGCTGAATTTGTATTCCTAAAAGAACTTAAGTTCTTCCATCATACTCATTTGAAATTCAAGTTGCATCAATTTAGAAAATTCTTGGCAAAGAGTGTCATTAGTAGATCCAATAATAATGTCATCAACATAAATTTAAATAATAAGAATGTCATCTCTTATTGATTTTCTAAAAAGTGTATTATCTACTTGACCTCTTTTAAAGTTATTTTTAAGCAAAAAATTACTAAGTCTATCATACCATGCCCTAGGTGCTTGTTTTAGACCATGCAGAGATTTCCTATGTTTAAAAAGATGATTTGGAAATTCAGAACTTTCAAAACCTGGGGGTTGTTTAACATAGACTTTTTCACTTATATAACCATTTAGAAAAGCACTTTGAAATAATGTAATGTTATTATTTGCAGCAAAAAAACAAGTATATGAATAGCTTATAACCTGGTCACTGGAGCAAATGTCTCACTGTAATCAATGCCCTTTTTGCTTACTGTAGCCTTGTGCAACAAATCTTGCCTTTTCTTTTACCACTTCTCTTTTTTTTTATTCAGCTTGTTTCTGAAAACCCACTTGGTTCCAATAATGTTCTTCTTTGGTCTAGATACTAGATCCAAAACTTCATTCCTCTTAAATTCATTTAACTCTTCTTGCGTTGCAAGAATCCATCCATCATTTGCATTTCCAATTATTAGTGTTTCAGGATGACATGACTTGTACTCCCATCAAGATTTGCCTTCTAATTTATCTTGGCAACTTCTATCTTGATCAGATTCATCTTCTGATGATTTGCTTGTATCCTTTGATTTTTTAGGTTCTTCTAACTTTCCTGCATCTGCTTCCTCTGGTTCCAGTATACTTGCACTATCACCAACTTGCTTTGACTTTTCAAGGTCAAGTTGTTTGTCATATAACATAATATAAATTTGATAATTAAAGAATGAAACAATACAATCCAAAACACTGGTTTTGTTTCTCGTGGTTTATGCTTGTTTCTGAAGAAACAAAATTGCATTCTGCTTCTCGTAAAATGTTTAGATTTTGTGATTATCTTGGTTCCTCTAAATTTTTTAGAACCTACAAAATACTTATCTAGCTTTGATTTTTAATATCAAGCTTCTTTTTATCACAATAGAACATAACATCATACAATAATTAAATTTAAAGAAAGATATGACTTATATGTCAACAATTTCAATTGCACTCTGAAAACCCTCTTAGTTCTTCTTTTTTGGTTATCAGATTATGAATTGGCATATTCTCTAATTAGAGGGTTTGGATGAAGGGGTTTGAATTCACATCCAAATTTGTTTTCTTGATGAATTTGATTGAAGTGTTCAAAGAAGTCTCGTAATTCTGATTGTTCATTAACACTTATGTTTCTGTTGATGTATCAGGTTCTTCGGGTAATTCTAGAACTGATGGTAGTTCTGATTCTTCTGGTAGTTCCCATTATGTTGATATGTGTGATTTTTCTGCCAATTTTGCTTCTTTCTGGTTCATTTGATAGTACTGGTTCAAATCATCTAGCCTTTCAGCTTTCTTCCAAGAGTTACTTGGCTTATGTTTTTAGGTCTTGGAACATAGACCTTTTTCCTTTCTAATATTGCAAGTACCTATTAACCAAGCACTATGACTGGTGTTTCAATTTGGTTTCTTAGAACATTTGCAACATAATCAATTTAATCCTTTGGTACTTGTAACACTCTCTAAATTTATTATTTAAAATAATTAGGACCTATAAATATTTCTTTTAATATTAATTTATGTGTAATAATTATTTGCCTTGCTCGACTTATTGTAATTGATAAAGTAGTTAGTAAGAATTATTTAATCAATGGAGGAGTTTATATATATATATATATATATATATATATATATATATATATATATATATATATTTATGTATTATATGTATATGGTATTTTTATCTTTAGTGCAAGAAGAATTTGGACTAGAGGTTTGTGGCTTGGTGTGACCCAACTCATGAATGAATAGAAATTTGGGCTAGGGGTTTGTGGCTTGGTTTTTTATGATCAAGGTTAACAAAAAAAAATTGATATTTTCTCCATCTTATTCTACATTCAGGCCCAATGCTAACTACTCAACAATTTCCACTTTAAATTTTCCCTAAAATCCACAATTTTTCCATACTCAGTAATAATAAGAAGGAAAAAAAAAACTTTAACTCACAAATTCTTTACAGACAAGATTTTGTAAACTGAAAGGAATACTGAAACCCTAGCCACCATCACCTTCACACCTCCTCTCTCCTCGCATCAAAAGCTTAGAGCTTTGTGCTAGGAAGAAAAACGGTCAAGGTAAGGGCTTTCCCCACCCAAATTATAGTTAGACCATTGGTTGGATAGCATAGAATAAATATTATTGATTGCTTGCATTTTAAAACGAATAAATATTGACTAATGGATTAAAATAATGAAACCTTAATTTTTTCGTTGAGTTCGATATGTATTATATGATTTTTATGTAAAGTATGAATTTATATATGATAAAGTTTTAGTTTTTATGATGAATATGAAATAAAGTTTGAATTTTTTTGTTATATGTGTTAAAGTTTTAACTTTGATGACGTATATGAGTTAGAGTTTGAATTTTGATGTTATGTATGTTCAAGTTTTAATTTTAATGGTGTATATGAAACCAAGTTCCGATTTTTATGTGTATGTGGTGAAAGTTGTAATTTTTATGGTTATTTGTCTATGAATATATGGTTCTCATGATAAGGATGTGTGGTATATGATCTTAGTGATTTGAGAATAAGATGATGATTTGAAGAAGTGACTTTTTTGAATGCATATGACACGATCTTAATGGGTTGTGTGGGAATATTTCTTTTTGATAATATATCATTATGTCATGGCATATGCATCTTCTTGGAAGTTGTCTTAGTGGCATGTTTATTTTCCCCATTGTTATAGGTGATTTTTGTATTGAAGTAGCCATAGTGGCAGGTTTAAATCCGGATCATATAGTTTTATGAGCATGCATTATGCTTAAGTGCATATGTTTTTGTTATACAATTTACTGGTTTACGTTTTTTCTTTTAAATTGGAAGTTTTTACATATATATGTTTTGTGTCATTTTTCATATGTTTAGCTTTTGTTTGATGTGGATGATGGGAAAAATTGACCCTTACTACAACATTTTAGGTACGAACGACTTCAAGAAGATTCAAGAATAGTTGATATCTCCAAGTTTATTTTCAATCTTTCGTCACCAACTTTTAAAAACACAAGAATTACGGAAGTGGGTTTCCTTCTGTTAGGAATAATTGTTTTTACTTTGTTTTAGACTTTGAATAAACATTTTCTTGAGAATATTAAATAAATGTGGTTGTTACTAATTATTTAAATGAACAGTAGTTTAGGTATTATTACTAACAAAATTTGTCATAATCTTAAGTAATGCTTTGGATTGAAAAGTTTTGGGTTTTATAGTATTCAAATCTGGTTCGGTTCTGGTTTGTTAGTTCTGAAAGGCTTCTTGTCTTTCCATGAGGTCAGCATAGGACAAGATATTTTAGTGTGACATTTCTTAGAGCAAATAGTACATAAATCATCAGAGGGAACGAACTTAGGTTCAGTTACTTTTTCTTGAAATCCTATTGTTTTTTTACCATTCCTACTAACACCATAAATCATAGACGCATACTTGCTTATTTTCATACCATTAGCAAGAAAATCTTGAAATAATTCTTCATGCTTATCAAACTTACATGTGGTATTTTCAGTTGATGTTGGACTGAAATTACTTTTTAGAGTTAGATTTTCAGCCTTCAGTTAAAAAATATCAATTTTTAGAGTTTCATTTTTTGTTTTAACTTCAGCACTTTGATCCTTTAAAATATTAATTTTGTCAGTTAGGTTTGCATTTTCTTTCCTAAGTGTTTTTAGTTTTAAAGACAATTTGTGATTCCTATTTAAAAAATCATTTATAGCGATAATTAAATCAAATCGTGTGAAGTCAGAAAATACCTCATTTTCTTCATTTGTCGATTCACTGATTCCAGACATGTTGATAATAATAATAATAATAATAATAATAATAATAATAACAACAACAATAATAATAATAATAATAATAATAATAATAATAATAATAATAATAATAATAATAATAATAATAACTCTTACACTCTAAGAAAAAACACTTAGAAAATATTTCTAACTTGAACATGTATTTCTCGCTTTGAACTCTAAGATGAATTTGAAATTTTGAGCTTATGAGTTCTACATTTTTTGTATTTTCGGCGATCTTCTTTTTCAGCCTTGAGTCTATTTATAGATAAAATTATGGCTTCAATTTAGTCCTTGTTTAATTCTGAATTGTATCTTCATTCCTAGCTTGCTCAATAATGATCTTATTCAAAAATAATTGTGAACAAGATGTTTTTTTATAAAATTTTCTTTAGCCAATTCTTTATTTTTGAATCCAATTTGAGTAGTTCTTCTAGATTGATTATGTTGGTATTTTGTTCAGATTGAGTTTGTAAATTCTTCATATTGATTTTGTTCGTAATTTGTTCATATTGAGTTTGTAAATTCTTCAAATTGATTCTGTTCATTTTTTTTGTTCAGATTGAGTTTGTAAATTCTTCATATTGATTCTGTTTGTATTTTGTTCATATTGAGTTTGTAAATTCTTCAGATTGATACTTTTCATATTTTGTTGTAGATAAATCTTGATCAAATTTTCTTGTAAATAATTGATATCTTCTTGTGATAAATGTTGATCAAATCTTCTTTAAATCTAGACCATATCTTCTTTTCAACTTGGTCAAAGATTTTCTTCAATTATAAATCAGAATCAAATCTTACTTAAGATTTTCTTAGAAAACATTTTACCATATCTTCTTTTGAACTAGGTCAACGATTTTCTTCGATTACAAATCTGAATCAAATTTTATTTTAGATTTTCGTCAAAAACATTTGACCATATCTTCTTTTCAACTTGGTCAAAGATTTTCTTCAAAAATATTTGACCATATCATATTTTCAACTTTGTGAAGTGAAATATATTGTTCTCATAAAATACTTTTGTTAACATCAAAACTCTAAGTATAAAACCAACTTTGTTCCAACAGTCTTTAGGGTTTGGCCTGTGTACTTTATAGCAGAAAGATAGCCTGTATATCATTGAATTTCGTATTGAATATTTAAAGAAAGATTTATCTGTTGAGCTCATGTTAGATCACAATCCCAGAAATCACTCTGTTTTATTTGAATGATAACAGAGGCATAAAGTTAACTGATGTGTTTACTTTCACCAGACGTGTTGACTTTCTTTAGAGATAGACGAATCAAACGCTTGATGTAGTCATGGGAGGCAGAAGAATAGATGCTTATTGCATTCATTAAAGGCAACTTAGTCAGATGCTTTCATGCTTCTCTAGAGGAAACTGAGTCATACGTTTGCATGCATCTCTAGAGGCAATAGAGTCAGACGGTTGCTTGCTTCTCTAGAGGCAACTGAGTCGGACGTTTGCTTGCATCTCTAGAGGAAACACAACCAGAACATTATCTTGCACCATGAAAGCCAACCAGAGTATGCATTACTAGAGGTGTTAGAGGCAGAACATAGCTTGCATCTTCAGAGCTGTTGCACTAAAATAGAATGAAGAACATGAGCGAAGTCTTGGTTTCCTTTGTCTTAGTCTGGTCACAAGAGGATATAGCTACCAAAGCAAAGACTTACATTTTTCTTCTAATACTTTGACTCGAACTTAAGCTCCCATATTGCAATACTTCTTATTGTTATATTATGACTTGCTCTATTAGTAAACATAATTACTTGTTTATTAGGTGATAATATTCTTTGTGTTAGAAACACCTAGATTATTATCTCTAACTTACTAATAATTTATGCTACCTTAAAATAGATAGTCATTAATACAAATCTTTGTCTTCTAACTAAATCTTCACACTTAACAAGTACAGGTAAGGGATAATTGCAGATAAAACCACTTTTGCACTAACATTATCCACATTTTCTCTCTTTTTCAAACCTTTGAAACTCTCTAAATCTCTCCTGCACTCAAATGGCTTCAAGTTCATCCTCTAACCCTACACTCGGTAATGTATCTTATGTTCCCACAATGAGTAACAATCTTCTAGATATCCTCCATGAGCTCCAAGTTAATTTCGCAAACCTTGCTGAGAACGAGTTTGATTTTATTGAAGATTTGCTGGTGTTGGGTGATCTGACTCCTTTACCCTAGATCAAGATGTTGCTTTGGATGTTCTAGTCAAGGAGTTCTGGAGATTAGCTGATTAATAACGATGGAAAAGTGTTAAGTACAATGTTAGGGCTTCATATCAAAATCACTCAACAATCCCTCGCTGTCATTATAAGATGTCCAAATGATGGAATGCTCATTGAAAATGGTTATGAGTCAAAGGTTGGCTCCTTCAAAATCGACAAAGATTTATTTGATGATCCCAAGGTCAATTTCAATTCAGTTCACTTAAAACCTAAATACATGGTGCTCTTCAACATTCTGATTGGGTGTGTGGTACCCAAATATGGGTTTGTAGACCATGTTAGTAAAGACAACAAGGGTCTGATGTGGAACATTTCCCAAAGGATCAAGACAAATCTTCCCAACCTTATTTTAGAACACATGTGGTTCTATGTTACCAACTCTAGGTCATGTCCTCGAGTCATCACTAATGTGCTAATAAGGACTTCTATCATTCAAGCTTTAAAGGAAGTAGAAGGACATGTTCAAGAAGAACACCTGGTGTCGTCGTCTACACTAGTGTTTAACATTACTAATGTCATTAAGCTGAGACTCGTCTCTCCCAAGGATTGCATAAGCCAAGTGGGGATGTCAAAAGAATCTCTAGTCAACCAAGTATGACTCAAGACACTCCTTTTTTGGTTGAAGATTCGTATGCCCCCATCTTTGAAGAAGACAATAAAGATGTTGTTCTAGAATACTTCAAGATGTATCAATACGGTCAAGAGATGGCTCCAGTCTGCCTCCCTCTACCTAAAGCAGCTCAAGTGTTTGAGAAGAAACAGAAAAGAATAGTTAAAATAACTACCATAAGTGTATAAGACAATGAGGAAGAAGATACACATGCCAATGAAGAAGAAACATAAGGTAACATTCACCTCTTAGCACACTATTTTTTCTGATAATCTTGGTAATGCTAGTGGTAATGAACAACCAAAATTAGAAACCTCCACACTTTTTACCCAAAATCAAAACTTAGTTGCATTTTCCTCTAAACCTACACCTAATAATCTCTCTAACTCTAACTTATATACCTCCGATGAAATCTTTAAGGCAACCCTAGAAGAAAATTTTGCATCCTATAGATACAAATCACATCCCTACTCTCTTAATACTCATATTTCAACCCCAACACCATCCTCTACTCACACTAACCCTCCACAAACATCTACCCATTACACCATCCACTTACACATACCCTTCCTACAACTACTTCTAACCCACTCACACCTAGGAATTCTTAATGTTTGAATCCTAATGAAGTTTCAAATCAATGGAACAAAATCTTATCTTTTGTCACCAATTGGATAAAAGGCAATATGGAGAATGGAATGTTTTTGGCCGCTCAGAACTCTGCTGCTTTCAAACAAACAATTGCTACTAACAACCACCTCGTAAGGTCCATCAAGTGAAGATCCATCCCTTTCTAGTGTTGTTCATCAAGAACAACCAATGGTTGTTTCTTTTGCACCATTGTAGTTTCTTATGATTATTCCAAAGGTTGAGATACCCTCTTTATATGTTCATCCTGTTGTTGCTTCAGAATCTAGAGCTCTTGCCTCCGAGAGTCACTCTGTCGCTCCCTCTACCCGTGTGTTTGATACTTCTCAATTTATCAAAAAGGGATATTAAACGAAATTACATTGCATCCGATGATGATTAGACAATTTGAAGGAATACCAAAGTTTTGCTCTTAAAATTATATTTTGAATCTAACGAACTCGCTCTCTCACGCGCCTCTGGTGATTCTGGTTTGCAAGCAATTGATCATCTGCCTCTAATAAATATGACAAGCATTTGTTCGTCTGCCAATGTTAAAAAGTCAACACTCTAATTGAAAGTCAACACTTTGATGAAAAGTCAACACTCTTAAGAAATCAAATTTGTTTATCTTCTGCTCAATATCTTGAACATGTTATCCGTCTAAAGAACTGTGTGACATACTCTTATCATGGTAACCTTTCTTGTTCTTGTCTCCTTATCAAGATACGCATAATCAATCACAAGGTCAAATTTGGACAAGTTTCAATAGTGAATCAATCTTTGAAGATTTGATACGAAACATTATGATACATGATGATTTCTTGCAATCATGAAAATGGCCAGCCACCCTAAAATTTCGCTATAAAAAAACGTGGAATTTCATTGAACAAGAACAACAACACTACGATAAGCACAATACTTAATCCTATTTCTTGAATATTTTCTGAGAGCATAGCTTTATAAACACACTCTTATGAGAGTTATTTAGAAAAACCCATAAACACTCTATGTTTGTAATCTATCCCAGTAATGACTGCATCTCTCAATAGCTTGATTGACCTAAGCTAGAAAGTTGAGAAGCTTTGAACACAGTTAGGTTGACTAGTAAGTGTTCAATGGACGTATGATTCAGTTGGTTAATTAGTGGAATAAATACTTCAGTTTGAAGGGACTGTACGTAGCTACCGTGTTGGTGGTAAGCTATAATAAATTGATTTGGGTTGTTCTGTGTTTATTGTTTTATATGCAATGTTTTATCCCTATGTTTTAATCTTGCTAAAAACTTTTCTAAAAATAAACCCCTCCCCCATCCCCAACCACCCTCTTTTGTGTTTCTCATTCTACATAAAATACTTTTCAACTAATAAAACATCAAATTGATTTAAATGGAATAAAATTAAAATCTATTTTGTAACAACACATTAATAAAAAAGTGAAGTATATAAAAAAGTGTCAAAAAAAGTAAGAAATGTGCACAATTTTTAAACCAAAAACTTGGGAATATAATATACAATTTATTCTCAAATAAGTTTTGATTAAATATATTCAAGTATCAAATAAGTTTACAAAATATACCAAAATGATTGAAGTATTAAAGAATAATTATTTGGCCTGAAAACAAAAAACAAATTGTGACAAAAAAGCCTTTCACGCGCTCTCACATACCACCGGCGAGTGGGTGTTTGTTTCAACTAATTTCATCTCTTTCACCCAGAAATAGAAACATGACGCGAATGACCTGTGACAAAACCCGACATATTCTCTCAATTCCATCGTTATTTCATTATTTTTGTTAAATTATTTTGATTAGTTTCAATTACATTAGTTTCCTTAATAGATTCAATCCAATTTTATGTACATGTCCAAAATATCGGAGTCAAGTATACCGATGATCTCCAAATTGTGCTACTGTGCGAGCTTCATTCCTGATTACCTCTCTTTTTTCATCCAACTTGTTCCTAATATCCACTTGGTTCCAATGAGTTTCTTTTTCTCTGGTCTAAGTATAAGGTCCCAAATCTTTCCTCTTGAATTCGTTGAGCTCCTTTTGCATTGTCAGAATCCATCCATCATCGGTCAGAGTTTTATCAATAGAGGTAGCTTCAATCAATGAGAGAAGTGTCCTTGAGGATCGCTGTGGTCTTCAGAGGATCATTGGTGTTCCTAATAATCAAAGAGTCTAGATGAGATGACTTGTACTTCCATCCAGTTCTAGATTCCCGAGGATCTTGAATTGTTCTAACGTTATCAATCTCATCCTATGTTGTATTCTTCAGTTCCTCTGCTTTTCCTGATTCCTCTTATTTTCATGGTTCATCTGGTTTTTCTGGTTCCTCTGGTTTGCTTGGTTCCTCTGATTTTCCTAATTCCTCTGGTTTGTTTGTTTCCTCATATTTGTTTGTTTCCTTTTAATTTTGAGAGCCTTCAAAATCTTCATCTAGATTTCACTTTTTCTGTTCAAGCTGCTTGTCATCAAACAAAATATCAGGTAGTTAAGTAAACAATGGAGAAATGCAACCTAGACATCAACTTGTTTCAGTTTGTTTCTGAAAACCCTTTTGACTTCTTTTCTGGTTTTCAGATGATAATCTGCATTTCCTCTGATCAAAGACTCTGGATGAAATGATTTGTATTCCCATCCAGGTATGCATTCTTGATGAACTTGATATGAGTGCTTAAGGATGTCTTCTAATTTTGATAGTTCATCTGACATTTAGAATTCCTCTAGTATATTTGATTCTACCGATATGTTTGGTTCCTCTGACAGTTTTGGCTCCTCTAATATCTTTTATGCTGACCAATACTCCTTCCTTTAGGGTTAGGTCTTGGGACAAAAGTTTTTCTCCCATCATGTGTCTTGAGTATCCATTATCTATGTGCCATGACTGGTGATTTAACTTTTCTACTAAGGAAATATGCAAGATAAATTATTTTGTCCTTTTGTACCTATATTTGGTTGGGTCCTAGTTTGTTAGTTAAGAAATGTTTATGATCTTTCTACGTTTTGCGCATAGGACAAGATATTTTGTCATGACCTTTCTTGGAGCAAAAAACGCACATCTCATCAGAGGGAGTAAACATGGGTTTCACAACTATTTCTTTAAATTTGATTCGTCTCTTATTATTTCTTCTAACACCATAGATCATAGATGCAAGCTTGCTTCTCTCCATGCCGTTTGTAAGGAAATCTTGGAAATGGTTTCCTTTGAAGGTTTTGAAATGATTTTTTCATTCAGAATCTGGTTTTCTCTCTTAAGTTCTTCGAAATCATTTTCGAGAGAATTATATTTTTCATTCAAATTAACTTTTCTTAGAGCTTTCAGTTTTAAAGAAATAGTGTCATTTTTAATTAAAAATCTTTTATAATAGAAATTAGCTCAGTACGAGATAAGAAAGTACCTCAATTTTCTCATCCACGGACTCGTTTCCAGAGTCAAAGTCTACATCTGCCATCAAAGCCATATTAGCTTGCTCTTCATCATCAGCGTCATCTCATGTAGCCATCAAAACCTTCTTTTCAGACTTGGAATCTTTCTTTTGGCTTCCTCTTTCTAGCTTTGGAGAATCATCCTTGAAGTGTGACTTCTGCATCCTCTTAGGCTCATCCTCTGCTAGGTTAATCTCGTGTGACTTGAGTGAATTGATTAACTCTCGCAGACGAAGATTGTTCAGGTCCTTTGCTTCTTGAACTCCTAAGTATCTTCTTGATATGATTTGTAGTTGTGTAACGTTTTTGAAGCACTTTAAACCCTAAGACCAGAGTCAAAAATCAGGAAAACATCATCTCGATGTCTTCATCTTCCTCCATCTGAAAGAGCTCGTACTTTCTGACCAAAAAATTGGTTTTTGCTTCTTGGACCTGCTTGCTTCCTCATAACTAAGAACCAGAGCATCGTATTTACTCTTAGTTGTCTCCTTATTAGTGCACTTGTCAAATTCCTTGAATGTGATCGCATTTATCATAAAAGTTCTGGCTTTATGATTCAATTTAAATTGCTTCCTCTGATCATCATTCATTTCTTTTCTAGATACCCTAGTACATTTATCGTAGGTAGGAGCAGTGTACCCATCTTCAACCACATCCCAAAGTTCAAGAGTATATCTTTCGAGTACTCAAAATGTTATCCATCAAACATATAAGGGGTATGTTTATGTTTCCTCCTGTGGCTTCATCATCGAAACTACACATATCAAAAAGTCGATCTTTTCTCAAACAATGTGAAGTGATAATCCTTGAGATCGACCTCTTATGCTAATTGAAGGTGCAAAAATACGAGAAGGGGGAGGTTGAATTGTGTTTTCCCTTTATTAAAACTTCTTTTCAAAAATAGAGTCAGTGATACTAAAACAGATAAATAAACAGAGTGTGAGAGAACAGAGAAAACCACATTAAGATTTACATTGGTTCACTAGCAACATGGCAGCTACGTCCAGTCCTTGTACCCAGAAGGAGTTCTTCACTAATTCAAACCGAATTACAACAATTGACCCTACAAGTCAAGTCTTCTAAACTTCCAACTTGAACCTACAAGTCGTTGAGGAGCTAGCCACTACCGAACTGGGTTATAATGAGATTGAATTGGGTTTCGTTTAATTCTGCTAAAGAAAATGTATACAATTTAATCGCGGACTTGATACAAAGCACTAAAAAATAAAATATGAATGAGTGTCTTTGCGTGAAACTGAAACTTTGAATTTGATAGCTTTATAGTTTTTTCATTTTTGTTCGTAAGGTTAATTGTTGTTATTTGTCCCTCCCTTCTTCATAATCAACAACCTTTATATAGCTTGAATTAGGGTTTCTAATTATGTCCCAAACAATTTATGAATCGTATCTTCTTGATGTGTCAGTCTTCAAGGATCTTCACCAAGAATAGAAACTGATTGATACGGTTTGGGAGTATAATCGTTGAGATTTAATTGTTTCCAAATCAGATCCTTGGCCAATTCTTCTAGATTGATTTTGTTTGAAGTTTGTCCAGATTACGTTTGAATTTTATTCTTCTCAAATCTTCCTTCAAGCGCATGTTAAAATCAAAGGGAACATATTGGAGTATGTTCTTGGACCTTCAGAATCTTGATATAGTATAGTCTTCATCAGAGTGTTGACTTTCCTTTAGAGCCGTTGATTTTCCCTTATAAGAACATGAAACAGAACTTGACTTGATCATCAGAGTTACATGTTGTTTTGCTTAGTTTGGTTCATCTGAGGCTGAGGTAGGACTGTGTGACATTGAATTAGTGGGTCAGAGGTAGAGGCAGGAATGCTTGATCATCAAACCTTGTTCTATTTTCAGCACACTCAATCAAAATATTAATGCATTAAATTATTCCCACAAAATACCTTTGTTATCATCAAAACATGATAAGGAATTTTTTCTAAAACCAACTTAGTTCCAACACCTTTGGGGTTTGTTGGATCCATTGGGAAAATGTGTGCAGTCCAAAGGCAGGAGGAGGCTTAGGCATAAAAAATTTCGAGCTTTTTAACTTAGTATTATTGAGTAATTGGAAATGGAGATTTCTTCATGAAAAAGATGTTGTGTTTTGCATTTTTGGTTGTGAAATACGGATCATTGGTTGAGTGGGTGGGTCCATCAGACTCTCCTGTGGGCCATAACGACAAATAACTATGGTGTCAGGATTTATGCTTTGAAATCTGTTGTTAATAAGTTGTGTAGCATGTCAGCGCCTTCGAAAATCTTTGTGCTTGTGTTAAAGACCGCCGATGTTTGATGCTTTGATATATATAGACATGCTGAACAATACGAACCCTGGAGCGTGTGTAATAGTGTATTTACTTCTAGTTTTTGTTTGCTTATAAAAAATAAACAAAAAAATGCTAATTTTCGACAAATTCCATTATCCACTCTCCTTCAAACTATTCATTTTAAAACAAACTTTTTCCTTTCATTTTTTTAATTTATAAAAAATAGTACCGGGTCTATTGCAAAGATTGAGAATCGTTATTATGACGGTAAGAGACGGTAAATACGTCATAAGCACAACACTTTTAGAGAGTTACTTTTTAAATGAGTTGTTTTAGTAGATCATGTATGCACTGATGATAATTTAGCAGACCATTTGACGAAAGTATTCGCTAGAGAGAAAGTCCTAAATACATCCAAAAGGATGAGACTATTGTTTATAGATCAATGAGCCACTCATGATGATAACCCGACCTAAAAAGGCTAGAGATCCCAAGAATTAAGTTCAATGGGTAATAACAAGTCATAGTGATATGAGATCAACATGCTATTATATCTCAGAGAAGCATGATTCCTGAAGCGGTGAAAGGATGAGATAATAGAAACTCTTAATGAGATATATACTCTATATGGAGTGGAGTACCTAGCTACAAAAGTACTCTTGATAGACTCACTTATGTGAATGTGGAAGTGAGACCGCTTCCTATGGAATTTGGGACAGAATTGTTAGAGCGTTCACTATACTGAGATATACGTGTAGGGCCATAAACACACACGCTTTTGAGAATACACCCTATTAAAAGGTTGTGTGTGGGTGATAACTCTTCATCATATGCATATTTTTTTATTGTTTTTTGTCTTATTTATCTTTAATCATTAGTTAATTTAAGGAGTTATTTGATATATTTTGTTAATTTTAGATCTTAGATTTAATAATATGTTTTATGTTCTTATTTCCTTGATTAAGTAGAGATTTTTCGTAGTTTTGCGTTGTTTCTTTGTTTTAGTGCAGTGCTGAATTTTGGTGAGAAATCAACATGACCTATGTGGAGTATTTCAGCCGTATCTGGAGTTATAGAGGTCTAATTAGAGTCAAACTAAGTGCAAATGAAAGCTAAAATCCATAGCTACAAATTTTATGAAGACACCAGAACCAAATTCGAACTTAAAAGAAGAGACAAATGCAGTAAATGTCAGAAAGCAGATGTTGTGCACCTGAACCGCAAATCCTCGCGCTAGGGGCGCATTTCTTCATCCCTGACTTTGTCCAAATGCGTCTGGAGCTCAAATGTTGCGCCTGAGGAGCGTGAAGATCTATAGAATTCCTAAAGACGTGTTTTTCTCACTTTTTAGGCATCTTTTTGGCTATTGGGAAGTTTGGAGACTTGTGCCCTAGCAGAGAAACTTAAAGACTGTTGATTCTAACACCATTGAAGGAGTTTTATCAAGAATCATTGATGAATATTTCTCGTAATTCTTCTTTAATCTCTATCTTTTGTATTTCCTTCATGAGTAACGAAACCCTATTTGTTAGGGATGAGTGAAACAAGATGAAACTCTTATTTGTCTGATTTGATTTTTAGTTATACAAATGAGTTTATTGAATTATTTTTCTCATCTATGTGCTTAATGCCTTTTATTGATTGCTCAACTTTAAACTGTTTTACGATTCATATTTTGAAACGACAGTGGACTTTACGAATGCTTGATATGAGAAATTCATGCTATTTTAGTCTAGGGATAGATGCACGTCATGAGACCAATTGAATTATTTGCAGAGGCAATAGTTTAATAAGAGATTTCTTGTACTGTAAATCTTAATTCTAATCTTAAATCCACTAAGGAATTAGAGGTTACTTTGGAATTAAATGTTTGGTCACTAAGACATAAGGGAAAGAATAATAAAAAGAATTCGGTAATAGTTCAATAAAGGAATTTAGTAACTAAGATCAAATTAGAACCCAAGGTTGGATTCGAAGTGAAATTCATCCCTAACATTTTTCTTATTATAAAAGTTCAATTCTATTACTCTTCTTAGTTTCAAATGTGATTTTAATCAATTCGGAAACTTTTTGTTCAATTTTAGTAATTAAACACAATTTGATAGTAAAACGCAATCTTTGAGTTCAACACTCGGTACTACTGTTTTAATTATTACTTGCAACGATTCAGTACACTTGTTGAAACGCTATTAGTGGGTTTGATGTTAGAGATAGAGTTCAAGACTACAAGTCACTCTTGTTGAATTTGAATCTTACTTGCTATGCAAAAGTTCAAGTCGGAAGACACCTCTGCTTATGCACTATCTAATAGAAGCGTTTGACGTTATTTTAGAAATATGTTTTTAAACTCAAGTGGGGGATTGTTGGTAATGATGATGAGAACAATAAGAGCTAGTTTGGGTGGAATGAAAAAAATAAGGAAGTCCCACATAAGAGGAACAACACACACTAGTATTGTTTATAAGGTGGAGGTATGTCAATTGGGGTGTGCCCCAAAGGATACCCAATTTTGTGAAGGGGTGAGAACGCACGCAAATCAACAACAACAAACGCGTGCGGGCCGTGCCTGGGTTTGGGCTAAGTGGTGTATTATTTTTAGTATCATGAAAATTAAAAATATGCTTATTTTTTAAACTAAGTGTGTGAGTTTTTCTCTCTTTGATACGTTGTACATGTTTCTGCCCTCCACCGAGTCATCATTCAACTTCTGATCCGGTCAATTTCTTCTCTGAATTCGCGCATCAGTTTTTGCCACGGTCAAAACCTGGCATTTTTTGCATTGCAGTTTATTGTGGATCTAGTTTAATGGATTGCACATTTTTCTCTCTTTTAGTTGCAAAATTCCTCTATATATAGAGGACTCTGCTCAGTTGAAAAAACACATCAAAAAGTACTCCAAAAATCCGAGACTTTTCTCTACTTTTCCATTTCTGCTTCATCTTCTTTTCTTTCTTTTGAGTGGTCATAGTACCATATTACAAGTGGCATCCTTTAACTGCCATATTGAGGGTGTAATTCTAGAACGATTTTCTACGGTGCAGTACAACTCCGATTCGTTTTTGCTGAACTATTTTATCTTGGAGACTCCGTGGTTGATAGTCTGCCTTGCACAATTTGGGTTGTGCCGCGAAATGTCTTAAAGAGAGCGATCTAGTCCGCGACTCAATCCAGTAATATCTTCGGTGGCTAAAAACTTATTTTGAAATAGTTTTTCGAAATTCAAAAAACAACAGTTTATCACACTAATATATCTATCTTGGTTATATTAGTTAATAATATATATATATATATATAATAAGGTTTTTATGCTGATGTGTCGCCTCTACATTTACTCTAATCATATTTATTATATTTAGCAAAAATATATGAATAAATATTATAAAATAATATTTCCACCTACCACAAATCTCTATTTGGTTCTATTCACAAATATCTTATTTATCTCCTTTTTTCATCTAATTTTATTTTATGGTGATAATTTTATTCAAGAAGATAACACTCATTCTCTAGGTTATTATTATTAGGGTTAAATAAGTTTTTATTCCTTATAAAATTTTAAAATTTTGCTTTTAGTCTCCATAAATAAAAAATAGTATTTTTTGTTCCTAATAGGGGTGAACAAAACTCGGTTCGTCTCACAAATCCGACCTGACCCATAAGCAACGGGTTGAGTCTAACCCGGTCCAAAAAAATACAAGGACAAAATAAAAAAGACAAAACAAGAACAAGGTAAAAAAAGGACCGGGTTCGGATCACCCTCCGAGTTACCCGTCCCGTCCCAAAATACATTAAGGACAAGGGTTTTCGTTTTTATTTTTTATTTTACCTTATTATTGACTCTACTCCACTAACTTAATTTAGGGTTTGAAAATTTTTCCTCTTTCCTACATCATTTCTCCTGCATGCGACTTTGTATTCATTTTCCTTCTCATCTTTGCATCATATTATTATTATTATTATTATTATTATTATTATTATTATTATTATTATTATTATTATTATTATTATTATTATTATTATTATGTTTTGTGTCCTTGCAAATATGGTTCATTTTGATTTTAGTCCCTGTAATTTTTTTTGTTTGATTTACACCCTTGCAAATTCTAACAAGTTTTAAAAAAGTCCTGAATCTTTTTTGGTAAAAAAATAGTGATATGGCTAATTTTGGATGAAGTGGCACATGGTGATATAGTGACCGTGTAATTGTTGTTGACTAGGCAATATTTAATATTTAATATTTAAAATTAAAATTCATTTTATTAACTCATTTAATCATTCAATTAAAAACTTAAAATTAATTAATTAATTAGTAAACCAATTAAATAATAAAAACTCAATAATCTTCATCTTCAACACTAAATTTTTTAATAAAAACTTAACAACCTTCATCTTCAACCCTAATTTCTTAATCTTCAAATCACAAATTCTCATATCTGATCCAAACTCTAAAATCATACTCTCTCATTTTTGTTACACCACACCTATTATGGACATGTTCCTCTTCTTGTGCTTTGGCTATGGCCTCCTATTATGGTCTTAGTCTCTCTTATCCTTTTCCTTTTTTCATCACAGTGGTTGCAATTTTCCTCCTAAAGTTTCTTTCAATTTTTTTTATAATTTTACTTTTTCGTGTAATGGTTTGTATAATTTGGATTGATCAATAGTTTGACATTTGTGTTTGCAGGATTAATTGAAGACTGAAAAATGTTACACAAGATGTATTTAGTGCTTCTATTATAAGTTTTTCCAACCCGCATAGATTTAGCTGCGAACCCCAGCCCCCTTCCAAAATCAAGATAGTGCATATTTAGTTAGAATTATAGTTGTGGTGTAAGAAAAATGAGAGATTATAATTTTTAGGGTTTGGATCAGATATGAGAATTTTTGATTTGAAGATGAAGAAATTAGGGTTGAAGATGAAGGTTGTTGAGTTTTTATTAAAAAAATTGGGGTTGAAGATGAAAATTATTAAGTTTTTATTATTTACTTGGTTTATTAATTAATTAATTAGTTTTATGTTTTTAATTAAATGATTAAATGAGTTAATAAAATAAATTTTAAATATTAAATATTGTCTAGTCAACAAAAATTACACGGACACCATGTGCCACTTCATCCAAACTTAGTCATAGCATCATTTTTTTACTAAAAAAGAATCATAAATGACTTTTTTAACTTGTTAAAATTTGCAAGGATATAAATCAAACCAAAAAAATTACAGGGACTAAATCAAAACGAAACATATTTGCAAGAACCAAAAACATATTTAAACCTTATTATTATTATTATTATTATTATTATTATTATTATTATTATTATTATTATTATTATTATTATTATTATTATTATTATTATTATTACTATTATTATTACTATCATTATTATTATTATTATTGTTATTATTATTATTATTATTATTATTAAAGTTTTATATAGAATAGCATGTTCGCATTGATCTAAGTATCAGTCATAGTTAATATTCAATAAATAATTTAACTTCTATTTCTTTGATGTGACAACCTTTTTTTTCCCATTTTTAGATTCAATTTTAAGTAATTGTCAATTTTCTTTTTATTCTAATTGTATGCTAGTTCCCTAGACATCTTTGCAAAAATCTACATATATATCAAGTTTTAATATTTGAAAATTATTTAACTATTATTTTAAAATTTATTAAAATAAATACTATGCACGATCAAATAATAAGTTTTATAGATGTATGAGCTCTGCAATGCGGGTATAATGCATTAGGATATTTATGCCATTGATATAAATTAAAATTTGTATGTTTACATATATTATTCTCACATTCATTCTAAATAGTTTTAAACTTCAATTCCCACATACATTCTAAATAGTTTTAAACTTTAATAAATATTTTATAAATTCTCTCAAGATTTATCTCAATATATCGCGTTTTCTTACTTTTTTTTCCAACACTTTCCGACTTCAATAATATCTTTTGCACACAAAATTTGACACAAATATATTACCATATAAAATACAATGGAGGTTACGTTTTGTTTTTCATAAAATATCAATGTATTGTATTTGTGTCATATTTGGTGTTAAACTTTGTATTCCGATAACATTACTCTTCCTACTTTTTAAGTTTAAATATCTTAACAAATCACACACAAATTACTTTTCATAGATTCCCTCCACTGAAAGTAATCAATCATATTCGAGGCCGAAGGTAGAAAACTCAAGAAATTGGTGGTTTGAATTGTGTTTTACTGTTGTTAAAAAAAATGTGAATGAACTTGGTAATAAAAGAACAAAATAAATAAGTAATGGAAATCACACAAAGATTTCTACTAGTTTACCACCAAACCGGTAGCGACGTCCAATCCCTTCACCTAGAAGGATTTTCTCCAGTAATTCAAACTAAATTACAACACTTAACTTCAACAAGTTAAGTCTACTAAGCTTTCAGTTTGTACCTACAAACCGTTGAGGAAAATCACCACTACTGCACTATAGTACATAAATGTTTGGTTTGGTTTATGTGTAACTCTCGAGCGAGGAAATTTCTATAGTGAATCTCATAGACTAGCACTTAAAACAAAATAAAAAAAAAATACAAGTGCTTGAATTTAATAAACAACTTTGTTTGAACTGCTAAGTGTTATTCAATGTGTTATAGTTGTTCAATATTATTGTTCAATGTTCATCAATGTTGTTCAATGTTTGCCGTATGTTCTATACTCCATCTTCGATGGAGAGACTCCCTTTTATAGATGACAATTTAGAACTTTCCTTTGTGATTCTTCAACGTTTTTCTTCCAACGCTATTTAGTTTGAAATGTTGCTCCATTCCAACATTTTTCAGTTTGAATCGTTGCTTCGTTTCAACGTTCTTCACTTTTGAATCGTTGCTTCGTTTCAAAAAATGATCTTATTGTTGCTTCGATTTCAATTGATCTTTGCTTTGAATTACCCAAATCTGTTATTGACCAAGTATGTTCTTTCTAGAAGGTTTTGAGACTTTAAGACCGAAATCGTTTCTAACAAACTTAATTTCTTTTAATTCGATGCTAGATTGAAGAAGTAACCGATAGGAAACTATTCAAATCTTCAAGGTCTTGACTAGATGGAATGTAGCTTGGAGCATTGACCTTTATTAGAGTATGTTCTCAAATTTTCAAATCATGACTAGAGGATACATCTTCGAAGCATTGTCATTTTCCAGAGTCATTGAGTTTTTCCAGAGACGTTGACTTTTGTCAGAAGTCGTTGACTTTAGTCAAAGTCATTGACCAGAGCTTGACAATCGGAGTTAGATGATATGGTGCAGATGTCATATGCAATGACAATCATCTGCTTGTCTTGAATTAGTGGCAGAGGCAACTTTGTCATGTCACATTTTAGAGTCAGATGCAACTCGCTACTTTGTCGGAGGCAGATTATCAGAACGTGTTGTATTCTCTTCAGAGTAAATGCTTCAGAGTAAGCTTTGGAGTGAGCGTTTCAGAGCCAATGGAGGTTGCGCACAACGTGTGTTTTCATTTCCAAAGCAATGTATGGGTGCCTTTTGTTCCATTACTTTGACTTTGGTTTCTTTGCGTTGACTTCGATCTTTTAACAATTGAGCGCGTGTTTTTTCCTCTTTTCAATTTGTTTCCTCTCATCAGAGTATAGGTTCAGAGTCTGCCTGTTTGTTCTAATTTCTTCACACCCAATCCGAACTTTTGTGCATTAAATTGTTGTCACAAAATACATTTTGTCATCATCAAAACAAGATAAGAAATAGTTCTTCATACCATCTTGATTCTAAAAATCTTCCCATTTTTTATGTTGACAAAACATCTAATTTTGTGAACAATTTAACAATATAAAATTAAGCATAATTCACAAAGCTCCCCTATCTTTAAGCATATTTAAGTGTAAGAGCGTAGAGTAATATTCTGACTTTTTCAAAAGACATTATCCCCCTTTTTGGGAGTCTCAAATCAGAGTATTTGAGGGTTTGTTTTTTTAAAAACAAATTTAAATTGTTCTCAAAATCTATTCTCCCCATTTTTTCATTAGACAAAAAGAGTGAATAATTATTTGTCAGACTATTACAAAAATAGTCTTGCACAAACTGTAGAGTAAATCAATTTACTAGAGCAGAGCATATATATTTAATTTGAAAATTCTATTTTATCAGAGGCAAGACATATACAGATCAAAACATCATTCAGGTATGGAAACAATGTTAATATTTTCTTTAATAAAGTTGAACATGTCCTCAACAAAAGGTTTTGTAAAAATATCGGTGCACTGATGATCAATGTCGACAAAATTTATATCTAGAATTTCCTTTTGGACAAAATCTCGTATAAAGTTATGTTTGATTTCTATATGTTTTTCTCTAGAATGTAAAATACGATTTATAGTTAAAAAAATTTGGAGAAGTGTTCTCACAAAACATAGGGATTTTACTCTCGTAAAGTTTGTAATCCTCTAGCTGGTGCTTCATCCACATAAGATGAGTGCTGCAGAAATGTATTATGCTTCTATTGTGGATAGAGCAATTATGCCTTGTCTATTGCTTGACTAGGAGATTAGATTTTTACCAAGAAAGGTGCAGTTTCCACTAGTATTTTTTCTTTCAAGCTTATCTCCTACATAGTCAACACTGCAAAATCCGACAAACTTGTACTCATAGGATTGCTTATAAAACATGCCAAGGTTAGTAATGCCTTTCAGGTATCTTAAAATCCTCTTAACATCTATTAATTGAGATTCTTTTGGAACAGATAGAAACCTAGCACACAAACAAACACTAAAAGTAATGTCAGGTCTAGAAACAGTTGAATAAAGGAGTGACCCAATCTTTCCTTTGTAAGTTTTCTGGTCAACCCGTTTGCCTGACTCATTTTTTTCATGAGAACAAGTTGGATGCATCGGGGTACTCATGGACTTGCATTCATTCATCTTGAACATCTTGAGAAGTTCTCTAGTATACTTGGTCTGATGAATGAACACATCATTTTGATTTTGTTGGATCTGAATCCCTAAGAAAAACTTTAGTTCTCCCGTCATACTTATTTGGAATTCTTGTTGAATCATCTTAGGAAAATCTTGGCAAAGCTTGTCGTTAGTTGAACCAAATATAATATCATCTACATAAATTTGAACTATGAGAAGATCATTTTTTGATGATTTTCTAGTGTCAAACTTTCCTCTTTCAAAATTATTTTTAAATAAAAATTTGCTTAGTCTATCGTACCAAGCTCTTAGTGCTTGTTTTAGACCATACAAGGATTTTTTAAGTTTAAAACATGGTTTGGAAACTCAGCATTTTCTAAACCAAAAGGTTGTTTAAGATACACTTCCTCATTTATATAACCATTTAAAAATGTACTTTTCACATCCATTTGATATAAGATGATATTATTATATGAAGCAAAGGATAACAAAATACGAATTGCCTCTAACCTTGACACTGGAGTGAACCTCTCGGTGTAATCTATGTCTTTCTGTTGACTGTACTTAAGCTACCAATCGAGCTTTGTTCCTTATAACTTTTCCTTTCTCGTTCAGTTCATTCCTGAGTACCCATTTGATTCCAATGGGCTTCTTTTCCTCTTGTCTCGATACAAGATCCCAAATGTCATTCCTCTTGAATTCGTCGAGCTCTACATCCATGATTTAATAGGGCTTCATCTACCGAGGTTAGTTCGATTTGACAGAGCAGACCAAACAAAGATTTATCTTTTAGAACAGATCTGCTCTTTAGAGGGTCACTTGTGTTTCCTATACTTGTGTTCCTGCAAGTATGGGTGTGTTTTGATTTCCAACCATGTTCTATATCTCTGATTTTTTTCTAAAAGCAAGGGCATTAATTGTTTAATTGTTCAGTTTTGGTGAAGTTTAGGGCCCGTTTGATGGACCGGATAGGATAGACACAGGATAGGATAAGAAGCAGGACAGAGACAGGATAGGATATGGGTAGGATAAAGAGTTATCATGTCCTGTGTTTGATGTGCACATGATAACAAACTTGATAAAATTAGTTTATCCTATTCAGTGTTTGATACACAACGGATAACAAGATGATATGTTTTATATTTTGATAAAATGACGAATTTGTCCTTATAATCTATTTAATTTTTTTTCTTTCAAAATAACATTCATATAATTTTTTATAAATAAACAAAAATGCTAAAAAAAATGTAAATAATTTATGAAGTAATTTTATATAGTTGAAAAAATTGTGATTTCTCTATCCATCACAATTGAAGAATGACTCACTATCATACAAATTGTGATTTCTCTATCTATCACAATTGAATAATGACTCACTATAATAAAAATGTAAATAATTTATGAAGTAATTTTAGTATTTTAAAATTTAAAAACTAAACAATTTGTTTGGATTACTTGTTTTTAAAAACTATTTTGTAAAACTATTTTTAATATTATACTTTTTAAAACTAAAAAAGCAAAACAGATAAATGGTGTTTTACTTTTTATTTTTCAGTTTTTTTAATTCTCTAGTCAAATACTGTTTTAAAAATTAAAGTTAGCAAACAATTTTTTTAAAAATTTCTTTTTAAAAACAATTTTTTAAAATTTATTTATAAAATAGTTTTCAAAAACTAAAAAGTAAAACACAATCAAACAAGCCCTTACTATCATAACATTATCTCGAAAAGAAAATAATTATTATTTTTCATCAATTTTTTATATTGCTATAGAATAAAAAAAATAAAAAAACAAAATAAAAAAAATGGAAGAGTGCCACAGGGGAGACTCGAATCGAACACGACTCGTTGAGGCTAGAGGAAAAGAGAAACGCGAACAATGATATCGGGTTGAGAACGGATTATTTTATCCTAACTCAAATTAAGGATAAGATAATGCGGCTGCAACCTGATTATTTAAAAAATTTGATTAGCTTATCATATCCGATGGCTGCATCAAACAAAGGATTACGAAGGGGATAGGATACGTGTATCATATCTGTCTCGTTATCCTGTCCATCAAACGGGCCCTTAGTGTTTTAGCCAACAATAAAAGAGGTAATGTCATGTCAAAGTATTAGATGATGGTTTACAATAACAATAATGTAGATGAGATTTTTTAATTATTACATATCAGTCTTACTTTTTAAAACTATTTGTATTTCTTTTTTAAGAAAACATTTTAAATTCTAATTCTTTGCTACTAAGCTGAATTGCCTCCTGTGATAAATGCGGATAAATCTAGCTATTATATATTACACTAGTTGAATTTTTTAAAGGCTAATAAAAAAATATAATAGTTGTGTATATATATATATGAAAATTATATATTGATTATTAATTGCAGTAAAAAAATTACATAGTTAGATCGTTAAAATTAAAATTTCTAACTCGTAGTTTTTCTAATTAGTTAAGGTTTAAATTTTTTATTATCACAATTATAATTTCTAAGTCATAGTTAGTTTAATAAGATTTGATTGAATCGCTAGATCATCTAATTATGATTTCTAAGTAATATTTAGTCTAAATAGTTATGATTGAATTGTTGGATCGTCAAAATTTAAATTTATAACTCATACTTAGTCTAATTATAAATCGTTGAATCATCAAAAGTTAATATAATTTGTTAGGATTGAACCGTTAGATTATCAAACTTTAAACTTCTAAGACATAGTCAATCTAATTAGTTAAGATTGAATTCTCAGAACTTCAAAATTAGACTAAATATGACTTCAAAAATTTAATTTCGATGATTCGACATTCAATCTTAACTAATTACACTTACTACGACTTAGAAATTTTAATTTTGGTGGTCCAACAGTTCAATCTTAACTAATTAGATAACTATATCTTAGAAATTCTATATTCAACGGTCCAATAGTTTAATCTTAACTATTTAGACTAAATATGATGAAGAAATTCAAATTTCGATGATCCAACGGTTCAATCTTAACTAATTAGATTGACTATGACTTAGAAATTTAAATTTTGATGATCTACTAGTTCAATCTTAACTAATTAGACTAAATATCACTTAGAAAATTAAATTTTGACGATTCAACGGTTCAATTTTAGACAATTAGACTAAATATGACTTAGAAATTATATTTTCAATAATCCAACGATTTAATTTAACCTAATTAGACTAAATATGACTTAGTAGAATAAATTTTTTGTGCCAAATCAAAAATAACTTTCATTTTTTAGTTTTATTCTTTATTTTAATTTGTTTTTTATTAAAAAAATTAAATTTAACATTTTAAATTTTATTAAAGATGTTATAAGTAATTAAAAAGCGACTTTCCTTTACACATGTGAAGAGCTCTATATCACCTTATTTAATTGTCACATCATCAAATTGTGGACAAACAAATGTTTAATATTCTACAAAAACGTCTCATATTTCAAAAATAAGAGAACTCATATTGTAAAAGAAATTATAGAAGAACTAAAATTGTAGATTGACCAATACCAATACATGGATGGTTAAAATTGCATTTAAGCTTAATTTTTTTAAGTAGAGGTGTAACAGGTTGGTTTGATTCAATTTTCTACAAAAAATAAATTCAAACTAATGAAATTTGCACGACTTAGTTTGGTTAGGTTTTACTTTTTTTTTATGATTTGATCCGAACAAAACTAAACCATAATATACGGGTTGGTTCAATTCGGATGATTGAATTTCAAAAAAACAAAACTATAAAAATTCAATTTCATGAGTGAGTCAACGTAGGGTTTGAGATTGGGTTGCAACAGATCATTGCCTTGTTGAGCCTGATTATTGTGTAAAACATAAATTTTTGTCTCATTGGGCCTTATTTAATAATGATGAAGGGTAATTTAAGTAATAGACATACTCCCTCTAACTTTATTGATAAGTAATATATTTAAAATGTAGATCAAATGTATTAAATTTTGTTGGAAGGAATATGCAATTTAGTATATTTTTATTTATAATTAGAAACTAACCCACGCGTTGAGCGGAAGAATTTAATATATTACTGAATATAAAATAACAATAATATGTAATGTAAAAGTAATGTTAATTTTGTTTTACAATAGAATATACTCAAGTGTTTAGGTACTCAAAGGTAAATATATGTTTGAATAATTATATATAAGCTAGGTTTGCTTTAGTAAAAGAAAAATTAAAACATTGTTGACTAATACAATTCATGCAAAATATATTTAAATGTGGAATTGGTTTATTCAAAGCTTTTTGATTTCATTGATGTAGTTCTTCTAATAATATATTTGTTAAATAGTTATGTATTTCTTTATCGTTAAAGTTATACATTTAGCTATAATATTTCTTCATTTTATATAATTTCTATTAGTTTTGAAACATTAGATTTATAAATTTATGTACTTTTTCACATTTTCAATTTTATATGTTCATCGTAATTCTGTCAATCTCACTGTCGATCTAAGTATGCACTAAATAATATTATGTGCTTTGTGATATATTATAGCATTCATTCGTGAGTGATAGTTTGTTAAATAAAAAATATTGAAACAATTCATTTTGTGTGCCTTGAAATTTTCAAATAATTATTTGACACGCTCAAGAAACTTTAAGAGTGGTTGAAAAAAATTATAGGCAAGAAAAGTTTGTGAATGTTTAAGACATAGAAAGTTTCGAGTGAATAATGAAATAGTTAGAAGTTACTTATTTTCAAATATTTAATATTATTCATTTTTTTGTTGTTTCAATTATGATTTGTGATTTTTTAATTATAAAAAGAAAAAATGTTATGAGAGACACATTCAACATAAGGAAAAAAACTTATTTCCTATGCAATAATATTGATATATGAACTTCAACATCTATTATATCAATTAAAATAGAACCCCAAAATTCTTCATTGTGATGATTTGAAGATATTGGATGGTTTGTATTTTTTTGTATGGGCTATTGAAATAAAAGTTTTGATGAGTAATTAGAGCTTTTTAAGTGTATTGATGAGTCATTGAGTGATAAATTAAAGCTGAAATTATATAATGTATGAAATAAATGTACTTGGGAAAGTGAAAAAGGTTCCCATTGTATATTGAAGAAAAAAAACATAATGGAATAAAAGATGAATTTGGAATGTACCACATCAGAATTTTGGTGAGTTGGCAAATATCGGAGGATGTGGCATAGATGAAGAATTTTGGAGTTCTGTTTTAATTATTATAACTAGAATATAACCTGCACGTTGTGCGGGTGTAATTTGTAAAATATTCTTTCAGTATAAATTTATTAAAAAGTTTAAAGGTAATATTTATGGTGTATAAATGTATCAATCTGATCGGAAAAAAAAGTTTCAAATTTGTAAATTTCTTAGTTTATAAGAATAGTGGTTGTATAACAAAAGAATAAATGGAATAGAAACAATTGAAAAGTTTATAATAAAATGAGTGATTTTCATTCTAAATAATATGATTAAAAAAAGATGAGTTAGTGTTTGTATACACAATTAAAAAGATTTAAATAAAATGAGTGATTTTGATTTTAAAAATATTATTAAAAAAAGATGAGTGATTGTTTGTATTCATTTTGTTTTATTTTAAACATTCAATCATTATAGAATATTTTCTTCCAATAAAAAATAGAATATATATTTTGCAATCATTGATTTGAGATATATTTGTAAGAATT
>JBBPBQ010000001.1:8892355-8921285 GCA_037974755.1 Cicer yamashitae | reverse complement strand
GACAATAAAATTAGTTTTAATAATTAATTAAATAATATGATGATGAACTGAACATGTAACTAAATACTACCTCCATTCCTTTTTATTTATTGATTAAGGTTGTTTACTTTTATTTATCGTTTAAGATTGTTTAAGCAAGCCAATGAAATTATTAAATATTGTTATATTTTAAAAATAATTTCATCTTTTTCTTATATTATCTTTAATTATTTATTATCTCAACTTACTTATTTTTTCTCTGCAATAAATAAACTGAGATAATTTTAATAAAATAATATTTAATACTACCTTAAAAATTTAAAAACAATAAACAAATAATTTATAAAAAAAACACATAAAAAAGAATTAAAAAAGATTATACATACATGAGGAAAAATGCACTAGAAGAGTACTAGTATGTTGATATTTACATTGACTTTTCTTTTTGTATGGACTATGAAGTGCTATTGTTGGATGTTTACATTTGTTTGAATTTTGGAGTTTCATTTACTATTTCCGGCTTTTAACTAAATGCAGTCACGCGACTTTGTAAGTTGATTTACTTTTGGTGCATCAAATTTTATCCACTTGGCCAATGTTTAAATGCTTCCGCAGAGAAATTGCTCCCACGTTAGGGTTGCTTCAAAGCTAATGTTTGATTTTTTATAAGGAGAAAATTTCCAATATATCAATATAGTTATTTTTTATTATTTGAAAAATTATAACAAATAAATATTATTTATCATGTTAGCAAAATAAAATATAATTTTTTTTTTAATTTTTATTACTTTAATAGTGAATATTAAAATTTTGGGTCATGTTATTAAGGAATTAAAAAAGGAAATAAAAGACAAGTATTGAGTGGAAAAGATCAAAATTTAAAATTTGAAGGAGTTGAATGTACAACTTCTAAGATTAAATTTCCATGTTTAGTGTCTTTGCAAGTGTCCTTGAAGCACTTGTTAGGACACTTGTTAGCATTTCTCTAAAAAACTTATAATAAAATGTAAAAAATTAATATAATGTATTTTCTTATGAATGGTTTTCCTTAAAATACAAAAGTCAACAAATAGTTATTTGATTCATAACAATTGTCGATAATCCATTCGTTTAAAAAATAAATGTACCAAAATACTTCAATTTATAAATATACTATAGAAACTTCATATTTTAAATGGTTTTAATACTGAGATTAATTTTTTTACGCAACAATGTAAATTTTTTTACTTTATTAATAGATCATAATCACTCATATGTGTGACTTTAAAAATAATATTCGTTAAAGTCAAACGTTTTTAACTAGTTAATAATAATGATTGATTGGTAGTGTAAAAAACTTATCTACATACTCACTCTATTTATTTATTTCAAGCAACAATAATTCTCATATTCATGTCTAACGACGAATAAACATATTACTCAGGTATCAAATATAAATAAAAATAAGGTCAAAGAAACTTAATATATTTAGTTTAAAATTTGGACTACATATATCAATCTTTTTTTTACAGAAATGTTATATGAACACAAATAGGACACATGTATTGTATTTGTATTTACTGTACATCTTACATACCCCCATGTGCCCCCGTCCCCCCACTCTCTCTCTCTCCATGTATATTCAATAAATATAAATATAGTACATGTGTCCCAATTGTGTCAAACTTTTGTATTCATATAATATTTCTATTTTTTTTAACCTACATTTGTTTATATTTGAAACCGAAGTTTACAATTTATTTTATTGGTAAACTATAATATGGTTTACAGTTAATAACACTTTTCACGTGATGACTTATTCTCCAACCTCTATTATTTTTCGAATTGGTCAATATGAATGTATTTTTTGTCAAAATACCCTATAAATTGACCAATTCGGAGCGTTAATTGAGGACTTTTGAAAATATAGAGAGATAGAAAAAGAAACACCTTTTCACATCAATATATCAACGACCCACACAATTACTAGACCCATTTCTTATTTTGGCCCATATTATGCCCATCCATCATATATTTGCAAGGTGAATGTTCATCCAACTTCCCAAGTTTTTAACTTTTTATCATAGTCTAGCTTTTGGTAGTGTAAAATACACAACTGGATCCTAGCTTCTTATAGTGTATTTGGAGGTGGATGAGCATTCACCATTTAGCAAATATTTTGCAAACAACGAAAAAATACTTTTGTGCAAACATAAACCACCTTCTAGGCTTCTACTACAACTCTTCTTATGTTTTACGTGGACCTTCTACTATAACAGTTGAGACAAAATTTCAATTTGATGTTTTAAAGATAACAAACATCTTAAATTATATTTTTAAGATTTTGATTATTTTGTGATCTAACATGTGCTTTTGAGTGTTTTAAGATTGAAAATATGAATTGATTTTAATTTAAGCATCTAATTCAGAAAAGAACATAGTGTGACTAAAAAATACAAACAAAGAACGTTCTACCTGTTGAAGAAGAACGTTCTCTCTGCTGGAAATTCATGACGAAAAATTCTCTCACATGTTGAAACAAGTTTTATCACCTTAAATGTATTTCAGTCAACTGAATAATAGACAAGGAACAACTTTGATGTAGAAGTCATTTCAAGAATATTGCATTTAAGATACTCTTTTATGAACAAGCTTGATTGATGAATAATGAAGAACAATTTTTATGGTACCAAACAAAGGGAACATGTCATAAATGCTTTGAATAATCCTAACTTAGAAGTGACACAAGCTAATGGTTTCGCACAAACCCATCCTTCACAAAAAAACCAGAAGAACATTTTGCCCATGAAGATAATGTTATCCCTGATTTGCACTTAGAAGGAAGACAACTTATCAAAGGGATTCCTTTTTAGATTCACGTGTCCAACAAATCTTTTTTTTAATAGTTGTCTGAAGCTCTCCTTATTTATAAATAGGAATGGTCGTTGGACATGAAGAGCATGAGTCCAAGTTATAACATCATCAACTACTTGTTTTATTCTAATTTTTCTCACAAGGGTCTTTTTTATTATACACATTTCAGTTTCTGCTCTTTAAGCTCGAGTTCTATACTCCTTAGCGTATTGATTCATTTCTATAAGCAAATAACACATACACTTATTCATCTATTGTAAAAATATCAAAGTAATTAAGATTGTGTTAAGTATGTTAAGACTGAGATTGTAGGTCTGTTGAGGCTGTGATAATATAGGTTGTAAGCTTATTGAGACTTTGATAATACATATTGTATAGATCCGGTTGTGATATAAAGAAAGTTGTAAAAATACTGAAGAATATTTCTTTCAGTAAGATATTGAAAAATCTCACAAAGTGTTAACGGTGAGCCAAGATAAATTTGTGTGTAATTCTCTTTAATTAGCTCTTTTATTTTCTGCACACAAATCACACTTTATCACTGTCATTTAAATTTTTATTGCACAACTCTTATATAAAAAATGTTCTCTATGTTAAAGCTAACATTTTATCTAAGTGATAACTTGAGATAGTTGCTTTTGATTTAAATTTTTTATAAGATTACAATCACAATTCAAACTCCCTCTCTTGTGACATAATATTCTACTTCAATAACTCAATATACATATGAATTTATTAAAATTCACACCATTCAATTGGTGGTAAAAAAGAAAAGTATTAAATTCGACAGGTTGTGAGTTCGATCTCCGTTAGTGTCATTGAAAGGAGACAAATGTAAATCTCTTTGTAAGTGCTTAATGAGCCGTAAGATCTTTCTTACCTTGGACTTTGGAACCATCCTCTTGCCCTAAATTTTTATTGCAAAAAAATTATATTGTCAACTAAACTTACAAGCCCTTTAAGAGAAAATAACTTGGTTAATAAATAAAAGTTTTGCTCTCTATTGAAGTTGTGAAGTAGTTTGGTGGTCTGGGAGGATAATATAAGAATTGAAGTGATAAGAATGCGTTCAATTCCCCTCTTTAACTAAATTAACTAAATCTACTAAGTGCATCTCACACTATACACTCAAATATCAATATTCCTTCGCATATGTTTTCATCTTCAACTATCACCATTTCTTTTCACTTGGAACTATAACCAAAGATTCGCTTCCATAGCCACCAAACCAAAAACCCAAGTAAGAAGTAGTTTATCTTCTTTTTTTATTTATTTTTCATCTAACCTCTATTTTTTCTTTTCCTTTATAAACGTTTTGTTTACGTTTTTTTTTTTCTCATTCTTTTGCTTTCTACAAAAACAAAAAAACCGATATAAAAGTAGTCAAACCTTCTATATTTTTGTAATTTTATTTTTATATTTCTCTATAAAATTTTCTTAAAGCAAATAAATGGGTATGAAGGATCCTTTCAAAGCTTCTATCTTTTTTCAATCCTCCCAATAAATCCATTTTTTCTAACACCTAAAAAAAATCCAATTTTCCACCTTTTTATTTCAAGCAAAAAAACGGGTATGAAAGTTTCATTCAAATGTTCCATATTTTTTCA
Organism: Cicer yamashitae; assembly: GCA_037974755.1. NCBI lineage: Eukaryota > Viridiplantae > Streptophyta > Magnoliopsida > Fabales > Fabaceae > Cicer > Cicer yamashitae. Next base: position 8,916,846 of record JBBPBQ010000001.1, on the reverse strand, counting down.
AAACTTTCTTCTTTGCAAATAACTTTTATTTTTTCGAAGCTTCTATCTTTACAAAACTTCCATTTTTACAAAGCTTCCATTTTTAAAACTTCAATTTTTAAAGCTTCAATTTTTAAACAAATGTTAGTTCATAATTAATGTTTATTTTGTTACTATTTGTTAAGATTTGTAAAAAAAATGTGATCTTTTTGTTCTTGATGCGACCACGGAAACAACAAGTGAATTGCATTTTTTCTTCCTGCAACAATTTCCTCTTAAAAACCCTAATTTTATATTTTTTTAATTGATTTAAGAAAAAAGTTTGTGACTGACTATATTTATTGTGAAAATGTTTCATGTTTTGCTTAATCATGCAGTTCACAAATTGTTTGTTTGCATATTTGATTTAAATTGTAATTGTTTTGGAATGGACACAATCTCGGCTGAAGTCCAATACCACTCTATTTTAATTATATAAACTTCCCTCTATCACCTATATAGATGTCCTTTATTCTAAATCTCTCACCCACTTCGAGATAATATTAACTTGAGCTTCGGCCTGCTTGCAAGTACAACACATTATCGGAAGCTATTTCCGACGTATATTTCGGTCTAAAAACCTCCATTAGAAGAGAAATTCTTCCTTTGATTCATATCAATGTGAGATTCTCTATCCTTTTTTTTTTTTTTTATAAATTTGAGTTCAAACTAGAACTACCATAATGAAGTTAAATATCAATTTATTGTGATTAATTTATAGTTTAAAGGAGAGTTCAATGTTCATGTTTGTTGGGATTGATGACATAGTGTTATTTTTGAATTTCGAAAAACATTGAACAAACAATTTATGCTACCGAAAATATTACTGGGTTGAGTCGCGGACTAGGTCGCTCTCTTTAAGACGTTTCGAGGCACTGTCCAAAATTGTGCAAGGCAGACTATCAACCATGAAGTCCCCAAGATAAAACAGCTCAGATCACTGTATCAAAATTCTACTGCACCGTAGAAAAACCGTTATAGAATTACACCCTCAACATGGCAGTCGATTGACTGCCACTCGTAATATGGCACTAAGACCACTCGAAAGAAAGAGAAGAAGTAAGAAAAGGGGAGAAGAGAGAAAAGCCTCAGATACGGAGAACTTTTGGTGTGATTTTCCAACTGAGGAGAACCCCCGCAACTGGATCAGAGAAAATGGTGCGATCCATTAGGTCTGATACCCCAAACGTGCGCTCCAAACGATCAGAAAACGTGTGCGTTTGACTACCAAGGCTAAGGCACAGGCCCGGCCCAATCCCGGCCCAGCCAAGCCGAGCCGGCTGGACAGCGGCGGCGCGCGCACGCGCGTGTGTGGTGGTCAACTTTGCATGTGTTCTTCCTCCTTTACAAAATTGGGGTACCCCTTGGGGCACACCCCAAGGTACATACCTCCACCTTATATACCCTACTAGTGTGTGATATCCCTCCTATGTGGGACTTCTTTATTTTTTCAATTCACAACAACACTAGCTCATTAATGTCATCATTATTTCCAACAATCTTCCATTATTATCATCATCATTTCCAACAATCCCCCACATGAATTTAAAAAAGAAGGTTCTGAAATAGCGTCAAACACTTCTATAAGACTGTGCATAAACAAAGGTGTCTCTTGACTTGAACCTTTGCATAGCAAGTAAGATTCAGATTCAACAAGAGTGACTCGTAGTCTTCAACTCTATCTCTGACATCAAATCCACACAACCTTTTCATTGGGTGTATTCTCAAAAGCCCGTGCATTTAAGGCCATGCACGTGTATCCCAGTATAGTGAACGCTCTAGGAATTCTGCCGAAATTCCATAGGAAGCGGCCCCCACTTCTACATTCACATAGGTGAGTCCATCAAGAGTACTCTTGTAGCTAGGTACTCCACTCCACATAGAGTATAGATCTCATTAAGATTTTCTATTATCTCATCCTTATATTGCTTCAGGAATCATGCTTCTCTCATATATAATATAGCATGTTCATCTCATATCACTATGACTTGTTATTACCCATTGAACCTAATTCTTGGGATCTCTAGTCTTTTAGGTTGGGTTACCATCATAAGTGACTCATTGATCTATAGGCATGAGTCCCATCCTTTTGGGCGTATTTAGGACTTTCTCTCTAGCTAATCCTTTCGTCAAAGGATCTGCTAAATTTTCATTTGTGCGTACATGATCCACTATAACAGCTTATTTATAAAGTAATTCTCTAACTGTGATATGCTTACGACGTATTTGTCGTCTCTTACTGTTGTAGTAACGATTCTCAATCTTTGCAATAGTCGCGGTACTATCACAGTGGATCAACACAGCTGACAAAGTTTTTTCCCATAAAGGCATCTCAGCTAGCAAGCATCTCGACCAGCTTGCTTCTTCAGTAGTAGTAGCTAGTGCTATCATTTCAGACTCCTTAGTGGACTGAGCCAGTATCGTCTATTTCTTCGATTTCCAAGATACAGCACCACCGGCTATACTGAAAATATAGCCACGGGTTGCTTTGGAATCATAATAAGGTGTTCCAATCAACATCATTGTATCCTTCAAGGACAGCAGGAAATCTTTGATAATGTAATCTGAGACTCATGGTCATTTTCAGGTATTTCATGACTCTTTTGATAGCGTGCCAATGCTCCAAACTAGGTCTACTAGTAAACCTGCACAACAATCCCACGACATAGGCAATGTCGGGTCTAGTACAATCAATGGCATACCTGAGGCTGCCAATGATTCTCCCATATTCAGTTTGTCTAACACCTTCTCCAGTGTTCTTGAAAAGTTTCACACTTGGATCATATGGTGTGCAAGCAGGTTTACAGTCAATGTAATTATATTTCTTTAGGATCTTTTCAACATAGTGAGATTGATCCAAAGAAATTCCCTTTTTTGACCTAGTAATCTTGATTCCAAGGATTACACTCGCTTCTCCGAGATCTTTCATATCAGAGTTGTGACTCAATAGTGATTTCACATTATTTACAGCATGAATATTTGAACCAAATATGAGTAAGTCGTCTACATAGAGACATATGATAGTGCAAATGCCATTTTCAAATTTGTAATAAATACATTTGTCACTTTCATTCACTTTAAACTCATTCGACAAAATCAAGTTATCAATTTTTTCATGCCATTGCTTAGGAGCTTGTTTAAGACCATACAGAGACTTATCTAACTTACATACCTTTTCTTCTTGTCCATGTATTACAGAACCTTCAGGTTGTTCCATATAAATTTCTTCTTCCAGGTCACCATTTAAAAAAGCTGTTTTAACATCCATCTGATGTATCACCAGGTTATGAATAGCTGCAAGTGATATGAGCACCCTGATGGATGTTATTCTAGTGACTAGCAAAAAAGTGTCGAAGAAATCTATATTGTCTCTTTGTCTAAAACCTTTGGCTACAAGGTGTGCCTTGTACTTATCAATAGATCCATCGGGTTTTAGTTTCTTTTTCAAAATCCATTTACAACCTATTGGTTTGCATCCAAAAGGCAAGTCTACTAAATGCCAGGTCTTGTTAGACTCTAGAGAATCCATTTCATTGTTTATAGCTTCTTGCCATAAATCTGCATCCAATGACGACAAAGCTTCCTTGAGATTTGCAGGATCCTCTTCTAAATTATAGGCCATATATTTAGGTCCATAATCTTTAGCAACTCTTACTCTCTTACTCTTTCGCGTTTCTGTTTTGCCTTGTGTGTTGCTTTCAGTGCTTCTTGTCACAGGAACTTGACTTGGTTCGCTGCCCCCACTATTTCTCGATTTGAAAGGGAATTTATTTTCATAGAAGTCAACATCATTTGATTATATGATCACTTTCGCATTTAGGTCGAAAAACCTATACGCTTTACTGTTTACCGCATACCCAATGAATACACATTCATAGGCTCTACTAGCGAGTTTATTTTGCTTGGGATCGAGGATTCTGACATAAGGAGATGTTTTGTTCTTAGATTTAGGAACTTTATTCAAAACATAGCAAATAGTCAAAATAACTTCCCCCCACCAGTGAGAGGCAGCACCAGAGTTAAGCATAATAGTAACAACAAGTTCAGTAAGAGTTATATTCTTTCTTTCAGCTTTACCATTCATTTCAGGTGAATATGGTGTGGTAGTTTCATGTATAATTCCATGGTTTTATAAAACTCATTAAATAAACTAGAATCATACTCTGTTCCTTTATCACTACGAAACCTCTTAATCATCTTACTAAATTGATTTTCAATTTCAGTGACAAAGATTTTAAACATGTCAGACAATCGTCAATAAAAGTGATAAAATAATGCTTTCCATTTATGGTTAACGTCCCATCAAGTTCACATATATCAGAGTGAATTAAGTCTAAAGGTTCAGATTCTCTAATTACTGATTTATGTGAACTCGTAGTTATTTTAGCTTGACTGCAGAAATCACATTTTTCAAAATTCTTTAAAGATAACTTTGGAATTAAGCCTAATTTACTCAAGTTTGAAATCACACGTTTGTTCATATGACAGAGTCTAGCATGCCAAATATTAAAATCACACAACATGTAAGCAGAAGGAAACATTTTATTGATTTCAACATTCAATTTAAACATGCCATCAGTGGCGTACCATTTCCCAACAAAAATACTATTTTTAGAAATGGTGTACAAATCTGCCTCTATAGATTGAGTAAACTCTGCCTTATTGAGAAGAAACCCAGAAACCGGATTCTTCCTTATTTCTGGAGTGTGCATGACATCCTTCAGAATTAAGGTCTTTCCATAGGTGAATGTTAGTTCCACGTCTCCAATACCAGCAACTTTAGTGGTGTGGGAATCTCCCAATAGCACTTTCTTATCTTCAGCAGCAGTGTATGTTTTAAACATAGCACGATCATAACAAACATGGCGGGAGGCGCCAGTGTCTATCCACCACCCATCTGATCCACCAACAAGGTTAATCTCAGTTATCATAGCAAAGAATTGCTCTTCTATCAAGTTAGCCTGATTGTCAGGGCCAGACTTGTTCCTACACTTGCGTGCCATATGACCCTTTTTCCCACAGTGAAAACAGAGAAAAGGGAGAGGGCCATTTCTAGGAGGTGGTTGCTGCCTTGCAATTGGGGTCTTTAGAGGGTTCTCATTCTTGTTGCTGTTCTTTGAAGAGCGATTTAGATTCTTTAGTTGTTTGCCGTTTGGCTTCAGAACTGCTCCAATTTTCTTTTTCTTGTTATTTGCCACAAGAAGAACTTCATCTTTCTGGTCTTGCTTACGGGATTCTTCCTCAATTATAAGGCGAGTTATCAGACTTTCTAAAGAAAATTCTTTTGTTTTATGCCCGAGAGAATTTTTAAAATCATTCCAAGCAGGGGGCAGTTTGTCAATAATAACAGCAATTTGAAACTGTTCATTGAGGGACATACCTTCAGAGATGATTTTGTGAGCAATTTTCTGGATTTCATGAGACTGAGCTTCCACTGATCTGTCATCTAATATTTGAGGTAGCGGCTAACAGCATACTTTTTGGCTCCAGCTTCCTCAGTATCATATTTCTTCTTTAGAGCATCCCAAACCTATCTAGCAGTATTGCTGTCGGAACTGTAGTAATCATACATATCATCAGCAAGTCCATTCAGAATATAATTCTTACATAAGTAATCATTATGTTCCCATTGGGTTAATTCAGCAGCTATCTTATCCTTTTCTGTTTGTTCAGCTTTTTTTGGAACAACAGGAATGTCATCCTTCAGAACGTTGGCAAGCTTTTTCGTGGTTAGAAAAAATAACATCTTTTGTTGCCATCGTTTGAAGTGACATACTTCAAATCGAAACGGTTTGTTGTAGTCAGAAGCAGAAGAACCTATCCCAGTAATTTTGTCGGTAGACATGGAAGTTCGAAAAACGTCTTAAAATTGTTATTTTTGAATTTCGAAAAACTTTGAAAAAACAATTTATGCCATCGAAAATATTACTAGGTTGAGTCGCGGACTAGGTCGCTCTCTTTAAGACGTTTCGAGGACTGCCCAAGATTTTTAAGAGATTTTGATACCACATCTCAACCAAAAACTTTAAGGCAATGGATATATGGATCACCTATCTTATATACCCAACGTTTCCTTCATTCATAGTCGATGTCGGACCAATCACTCATACTTGAATTTTAATAAAATGTATAACTGATTTAGAGTTTATTTATTAAATATTATTTTTCTATAATTATCTTTTAAATAGTATATAGTTATTCAAGGAAAACTTTATCCTATACCCCACAATTATACTCATACCCCCATATTTTACACAAACTACTATTTTAGCTACTTTATTTAAAATTAAAAATTGTCTTAATCCTACTATCATCAATTGTATTCCGAGAAATTTAAAGTTTAAGTTTTTCAGAATACAAATATGTTCTAAAATATTTAAAGTTTTAATTTTTTAGAACATTTTTATGTTTTGGAAAACTAAAACGGTAAATTTTTCAGTATGCACAAAAGGTGTGCTCTTACATGAAAAAACTTTGTCAGTGTATCGACAAACTTGTTACAAGTTTTTAGGTTATTAATTTGTTTTTTATTTTTTTTAAATAGTAATGTGTTTTGGAAAACTTAATTTAAGTTTTTCGAAATACAAATGTGTTCTAAAAAACTTAATTTTAAATTTTTTAAAATATTTGTGTGTTATGAAAAATTATACTTTAAATTTTCCTTAACACATTTTTATACTGAAAAAACTTAAATTAAATTTTTCAAAATACACTTTTAAAAAAAATTATTATTTTTAATGTACCGACAAACTTTTAAAAAGTTTGCTAGCTATCAAAATTTTTTTGGTTTTTTTTTTAAAAAAAGACTTATAGTTTTTAGTTTTATTTTTTAAAGTAAAGGTAAACTGGAGTTTTTATTAAAATGTGGGATAGGAGTATAAAATGTAGGTTATGAGGTAAAAAAATTATATTCAAGAGACACACAAGTAATCAAATACATATCTATCTCTTAACTAATTGAATTGTGAGTGATCATGTTTTAGCTAATTGATTAGTAACAAACATTTGTATCGTGTATGGTTTGTATCATAAATTATCAATAGTGTATTATAATTTTGTTCAATTATATCAAAAACATATTAAAGAGATACACTAATAATCAAATGCGTATTTTCCTCTTAACTACTTGATTTGTGAATTACCACCACTTAAATAATTAATTAGTGAATACAATTTGTTTAGTGTATGATTTGTACAATTAATTATAATTAGTATGACAATTTTCTTGTAAAATCATATAATTTATCTATGTCCATATATTTGTCCCGTATATAATTTATATATAATATTATAATTAATATATTATAATATTCTTAAAATTTTTAAGTAGAAGACATTCAATAGAACACTAATAATGAAACTTTTAATAAAATAGTTAATGAAAGATTATATGTTAACTAATTGACCAATGAAAAATAATTATTTCATGATAGTCTTGAATCATGCATAAATTTATGTTCTATTATTGGATCTATAAGTCCCATAAAATCTCATTTGATTTGAAAGTTGAATTTATTAATCCAATGATAGAAATAGTGATTTACCATATTTTAAATGATATGACATATCATCTTATGACGTAGAACCATTTTGATGGATTCATTATTTATATATTACTAATTAAATTATAAAAATGAATAATTTCAAAAGTTGAAACTACAGTTTTAAGAGGATTTTATTGCAGTTTTATGGATATTGATCATTCCCATTCTTGGATCATATGTCATGTCGTTTACAATATGTCACATCTCAATTTTTTTAGTTAAAAAGCTAAGAAAATGATCAAAACTGTTAGATTTTAAAGTAGCAACACCAAATTCGTAAATTAGTGAAAATAGGACGACCAAAATTATAATTAAGCCAAAAGTTCTTAAATTTTTTGAAATGACAATTACATTGATTTGAACAAAACTAACTTGTTATTTATCAGTTTGGTTCGGATTCGTATTTCGTGAGAAAATATTAAAAAATCCAATCAAACCAAACCAAACCACATATTTTTAATTGGTTTTGATTTTGTATCTCTCCCTAAAATCGAACCAAGGCATCAATTAGAATTGTTGAATAATTTTTAAATTTTTAATGAATTAAATTTAGTTAATTAATTAAATATATTATAAATTCAATTCAAGTTATTTGAGTTCACATTAATCATGTACAATAAATATATATATATATTAGTATTAAAGTAATAGCAAAATGTATTCTTTCAAAAAAAACATATAAGAAAATATAAGATGTATAAAAAAGTAATAGATGTAAAAAAGTAAAAGATATGATTAAAGTGGAAAGAATAAAATGTAATAAAATATGAAAAACTGAGAAAGAGAAGAGAATAGAAAGTGAAATTTTTGTTTTTTAGTGGTAAAAACACATATTTAATCATTGAAAATATAATGTGTTAAAAAGTTAGATTGAGGTAAGAAAGATGATAATAGTGCTAGACATTGAGTTTTATAGAGTATAATAGATGGTTCACATTGAAGTTAATTAAACTAACTTGTTATTTATCAGTTTGATTCGGATTTTTGTTTTGTGAGAAAATATTGCAAAAGTCTAATCAAACCAAACCAATTTAGAAGGTTTTTCCTTCAATTCTTCTTATTGTTCAACTTTCAATTTACTTTAACACATATTTTATTATTATTATTATTATTATCATTATTATTATTATTATTATTATTATTATTATTATTATTAAGCAACTAATATTATATATAACTATTAATGTGTCATGAGTTACAAATTAAAGTACAATCAATATATAATTTTTTTTTTACATATACTATTCTACTTCTTCAAACAATCTATACGATTAGTGTCTTGCAACCCAATTATTTTCAAAGAAGTAGATATATAGTTGGAAATTTTTTTTTTAAATAGACTCCCACATAAACATCATCTAATATTGTGCCATTTCATTCAAATATTGTCACCTCAACAAAAAATCTCATGTGACACATCTAAAAGGTTTTTTCTCTTCAATTCTCCTTATTATTCAACTTCCAATTTGCTTTAACACACATTTAACAATTATTATTAGAATTATTATTATTATTATTATTATTATTATTATTGTTATTATTATTATTATTATTATTATTATTATTATTTAACATCTAATATTATGTATAACTATTAATGTGTCATGAGTTACAAATATACTATTCTACTTCTTCAAACAATCTCTACAATTACTGCCTTGCAACCCAATTATTTTCAAAGAAATTGATATTGTTGGAATTTTATTTTTTTTTGCACAAATAGCTTTTTAGTAAGTGGTATTTTGTAACATATTATACCTATTTGCTCATTTTCTCAAAACCTTGATTGTTGTTAGTTAGAGTATTATTTTTGCATACATATTTGATCTTATCTACAACATGAAAATATATTGGCTCCTCAAAAGACAAAGAAGATTGTCCATATTCAACTTTATATGAGTGTTATTATTGTGTCTTTGAAAGAAAACTATTTACCATTTATAGATAAAAGAATAATGTTTAATATTTAGATTAAAAAATTATTTGTTGTTTTTTTACAGAGATGTTTTTTGTTGTCAAATTTTTTAAAAATACTATCAATTTAAAGTTTCTATATCTGTTTTACTTCTACTCAACCGTACATATAATTTGTTTGTGAAAATTCTCAAGTCATGTTGTATAGAAGTCTCATACTCAAAATATTGGAATTTAGATTTATCATTTCTTTGACAGGATTAGAATGAAATGAATACCAAATGACAAAATCATTTTTAAATTTTTCTAACAATATTTTGACTATAAATTTAGATTTGACAACACAAAAAAAGAGCATGACTAATCTGATTTTGCGGTAGATAATTACATATATTAATATTTATTAAAATACTTTTAAGATTTTTAACACTAAATATAATTTATTCATTTTGTTTGTAGGATGATCTTCACTATGGATTTTTAATACTAAATATATGAATTAGTTGCAATTACGTTCTGCAAAACATTTTACATATTCTCAAATGTGTGTTTGTCAACTCATATATAATAATTACTCAAATAAACTTACTTGAAAAAATACTCTACAAACAAAATGAATAAATTATATTATTTTTGAAATTTTAAAATCTTATTCATAATACTACTAATATGTTAAAGTCTATATATCTCGTGCAACACGCAGGTTATATTCTAGTTATCTGTAAAATTAAGCGAATTTAAGTGTGGATAAAGACACTTTTTTTTCTTTTATATTTATTCAGTTGTTTCTTTTTTCTCTTTGTTCTTTTCTATTTATTTTCGTCCTGGTTTTATGTTTTAGTTGAATTCTCATTAGATTGAACTATTTGAAGGAATAAGTTGAAGTCAAGTGTCATTTGTAACAGTTCACACACAAATAGCATTTTTTCCAAGTGTCATTGTAACACTTCAATTTGGGAATAAAACATTGTTTCTAAGCAAATCACATAGCTCAACTCAGACTCTTGTTTTTTGTTTTTTACTAAATTAACTTAAACTCCTTAAAATTATCATTTTATGTCACGTCTCTATTTGTTATATACTTATCAAATAAGTAGTTCATACTAATCGATCAGGTTCATTGATCTATCAAACTAACTAGTTATATATTAAATCAAGTCGATTGGTTAGTGGTTTAATCGATTAGAGTCGGCCTAAGGGAGAGGCACGTAAAGCCTTGCTTTAGATTCCGCCAAAATATATATTTTTTACTTTAGTTTTTATATGGTTTAGATGTCTAATAATATACTATAAAAACTCGATAAACTTCCATAGACAAAAACAAAACAAAAAAGCCTTCAAAAAGTTTTAGTTCCCATTTTTAGGAATAATTATTAGTTTGATTGATAGTTGTGTTGATTGTACCGCTACTCAATCAAAACTTCCGGAAAGACATTGTTTTTCACTAAAATGTCTCCTAAAATATCATATTGAAATTTCCCGAAACTTTGCTATCAACACGACAAAACAATTGTTTTTTTCACTTTGACTCTACCTCCTAATTCCTTGTTTTGATTTTATTTATTTTTTTGAATTTTAATTGTGTGACTAGCTCTTGTCACTAGCCATAATATATTCAAGTATGTGTTTCTAATTTATTCGTCTCTTTTTCATATGTTAATATACTTTTCTAATTTAAATGACATATAAGTAAATGCTTATATTCTAAATTATTCCCTTTGTTTCAAATTGTAGCATCAACAATTTCTATTTGGTTGGAAGAAATTTTTATTTCAAATAGTATCTTGCTGCTTCTAACATTTATTCTGAATCTTGTTGAATTTGTGTTGCTTCTATTTTCATTAATATATGTTGTGAATAACGGAGATCAATGAGTAATTAAACCCAGACTGTAAACGCAGATTGATTATAACTAAAACGAAGATTGACCAGCAGAAGTCAAAAACGTTCTTCGTTTTTGACTGAAACTGCAGCTTGCTTTCTATAATTTTTTATCACACCGTTTTTCAAGCCTTGCTTTGACTTATATACAGTTTGTTTACAAAGTTTAGAGTAACAAACTAATTAACTAAAGTAGTTACAATTAACTAACTAACTGTCCAAAACAGTTTGGCTTCTTAATTGAGTACCACTTTTAACAATATAAATATCAAGTCGAAAATATGAATCAGGCTATTCAAAATTACAAAAAAAGAAAAGCGTATTGAATCGCAAAAGGGACTATAGATAAGTTTATTAAAACAAACAAAACAAGTAAAATTAAAAATATTGGTGATTGCTCGTTGAATGAGCAACATTATAGAAATAAAGGAAAATATGGTATCATAATTCGTTTGTAATCAAGAAATCAATGAATTAGAAGAATCTATTACAAAAAACATATATAGAAATAAATGAAAATATAGAATCATAATTCGTTTGTAATCAAGAAATCAATGAATTAGAAGAATCCATTACAAAAAACATATATGATCCAAGTCAATAGACAATTATTGATACAAATTTCATAGTTTTTATTGGTAGAAAAATGTCCTGTTAAATTTATTGATATAGATTTTCTTAAAGATGAATCTTCAAGGCACTTTTTTTCGTCACTTTACAAAGTTGCCCAACAAAGAAACACACGAGAGAAAATGGTTGGTTTATTCTCAAGACTTGGATAAAGCATTTTATTTTTGTTGCAAATTATTTAATGCTCTTCAAATTATTTAATGTTCTTCCTAGGACAAGTAAATTGGCTAATGAAGGTAGTAGGAGATTGAAGAAATATTAGTTATAAATTGAGAATAACGAGACAAGATAAATTTTAAATAAAAATATTAATAATTTATTTATCAACTTTGAAGTCCTCTCTAAAAGTTTCGCTTTAGGTCTCACAACGTGTTGGACCGGTCCTGTAATCCATTAAGTCGTTATGCTAATTGATTGTTGTGTAACGTTGAGTCAACAACTTATTTTAAAACAATTAAATCCTTATCCAACAATATTCCACAATTCAATAGGACAATTTAAATTTAGATGGTTAATCTGATGACATTGCAGAATTAGACCATTGTTTTAAAAACCTTATTAGAGACCAAATGAGTGAGACCTTTGAGTTATAGTTCAATTACTCATTTAACTATGGTTTAAATCATGGTTCAAATTCGGGTGGAGGAAAAAAATCCTAACATAGCAAACTAATTACTAACGCTAGCTTTTTTAAAAAAAAACATTGCTTAAATCAATTCATCTAAGTTCTTTTCAACTATGGTTCAAACAGAGTTGAACCAATTGATAATGCCTGATTTCTAGTCTTGTCCGATTTTTAAACACTGGGTCTTTCACGTTAACGACTTATGGGTACAACAAACTCTCATGATACAATTCACAATGATTTTGACCTTATATAATATGCTATCTAACCGATAATATATATCTTAAATGAGTTAAACATTTGTTAATACTATTCCAATGTTATAAAGAGAAAAGAGAAAATTGTTTCTCTAATGACAAGAATCAGCAAAAAAGATGCAAAAGTGACATTTGGAGTATTCCAATCTCGAGTCTTCTATGTCCGTGACATAAACCAATTTTGGATTTCTGTAAAAATTTTACTTTGCAGATGTTAGTTTCCAAATGATTATTTTTATCATATATCTTATTTTAGGTGGACATACAATTTATACCACATTAATTTTTTTTCTATTTTTCAAAAAGTAGTATCTTTCAGGTTCAGCCTGACAACCACCCAAGCTATACTTGAAGAAGTATTTGCACTGTCATATGGATATTTCAAAGGGATTGTTTGTGGAAGATTAACACAAACCACAATGTTGATATTTGGGAGGACAATTGACTACAGCTTCAGAATGGTTACAAAATGTGGACTCCTAAACCTTCACTGAACTTTCTTATGTGTCACAACTGATTCGTCATGATCTTGGTATTTGGAACAAAGAGCTAGTGGATTCCACTTTCCTACCTTTTGAAGCAATGCAAATCCTCCAACTATTGTTACCAATCTTTTTACAGAGTGACCAAATCTGTTGGGCCCCCCACAAAAGAGTCTATTTACAACACAATAAAAAATTGGGAAGCTTCAGACTTTTCTTCTACCTTTGGACCTGAGCTAAGTTCTGCATGCTGGAAAAAATTGTGGAACCTTAAAACAATTCCAAAACATGTGAATCTAGCGTGGAGAATTCTTCACATGCCCTCCCTGTTAAAAAGAGCCTTATTCGAAAAGGTATTATTACTGATTCGAAGAATCAATGTTTTTTGCAGATGCCCTTGTGCAAAACATGTTTGATTTCACTCCCCCATGGAAATCAAGTTTGACTAACTATCTCCTAACTTTTGTGTTTGGCTTGGAAAAGTTATCTCCATGTCCTCGGTAGATATTATTGTTTTTATTCTTTCTATTTTCTATAGTATATGGTGCTCTTGAAATAAATTTTATTTTGAAGGTAAAGTTTTAGAAGCAGGATGAACTATGTGTAAAGCTTGGAAAATCATAGAAGAACATGTGATGTTGAATACGCTCTACAGAGATGCTGATAAATCCATTGGATACGTTTCTTGCATGATAGAGTCCGTCTTTGGACCATCTTTATAAAATGAATATCGATGATGTGAGCCCCAAGGACGAGGTGTGGGGAATTAGCACTTATCAAAGATGGTGAATGAGTGGTCTTGGCTGTTGCAACTTGGAAGACGACTACTCTCCTTGACTTAGATGCGGCTGAAGCTATGAGTTTTCGACTAGCTCTTCAATTTTCGTTTGATTTGAGGTTTGTCGAATCATGATGGAAGGAGACTCTCTCAATGTCGCGAGAGCTATTACTGCCCCTTCTGTTAACAACTCTTACCTTGGCTCCATAATTGGCCACTGCTGCAATTTGCTTTCTTTATTCCCTTTATATATTGTTACTCATGTAAAGAAAACTACAAATGTCTTTACTGACAATTTAACAAAGTATAGTATGTTTTAATTTCGGATGACAATAGTACCAAAACTCACATTATAAACCATGTGAGTTGCACTTACAAATCCTCATAAAAAAATCTCATAAATTAAATTAATAGTATAGGAAACAACAAGACTAAATATTAAATAAAATTATCAAATGTAAAATCTATATACAATTTACATATTTATGGAACTCCACTTGCTGAAGATGAAAGTTCCATTCTGTTACTATGTGAGAATCACACATTGATGAAACTGACTTGCGTACATAATGAGAATCTTATGACGGTTTCCCAAACAGTGATTATGCAAAAGCTGCAACAATATCCAGTTCCCTCCCCTCGGCCACCACCATTCTACCGAAAAGTTTAACCGTTGATATTGTTTGGCTAAACATCACATTTCAAATTTAAATTTGAGACTTCGCAGTCTTGTGTGTAAATTTTAAGTGATGTTTGCCATTTTGTCTACCGACAAAAAAACAGTTTATTATAAGTTTTGAGACTCACTAGTGCTATTAGAGAGATATTGTTTCACTAAACATCATATTTCGAATTTAAATTCGAGACTTCGCAGTTTTGTGTAAATTTTAAGTGGTGTTTACCACTTCGTCTACCGGTAAAAAAAGGTTTATTACAAGTTCGAACTTCACTAGTGCTATTAAAGAGAAACAAATATAAATCTTTTGTAAATGCTCAATGAACCTTAAAATCAATCTACTCTACTTAGATTAGACACCATCACTCACCCTAAACTTATTTTATAAAATAAAAAGTTTATTACAAGTTTTTTTAAAGAGGTTTATTACAAGTTGCAATTTTAGTATGATTTTTTTTTTTATAATCAAAATATCATATTAAAACGAGTATATTCAAATCCAAACACAAAAAACTAAGTTTGACAAAATGGTCGAATTTTCATATCTTTGGTTCAATTGATAGAAGAGGAGAGGAAAGATATTTTAAAATATTTTGAGTTTGGTTGGACAAAAGGAGAAGAAAGATTTTAATAGAGAAAAAGTATAAAATGTATTTTTCAATCTTCTAATATTTAAGATTACATTAAATAAAATAACATTTAAGTTCAAAATTTAAATAAATATTATCTCCCCTCAAAATCCTTACTTTGGGAGAGGAGCTAAAAGAGGTTTCTCAGTTATTTTGGTCCCAGTTATTTTGGTCCCCTCCTCTCTAGTCATAGACGCCCTAAAAAAATGTGGTTAGATTCAAATGATTAATTTTAATTACTTGTGACTTTTACATTTTTTTTATTGAGTAAATATACAAATAGATCATTGATATTTTCACAATCGATTAAAATAATTCTTAAATCTTCCTAACTTGTAACTATATTTTTAAAATTGCAACGCGTTGCTTAAACGATACACTAAATGAACATGTGATCCTTTTAAAAAATTAATGTCAATGCCACGTTACCATAGACTAAATTGTATATAAAATTTATGAAACAAACATTATTTAATGTGTTTCAATCATGGGATAACACATAACTATCGTAGAGTTGACATCAAATGCATCAGTATAACGAGCCCCGTAAATTTATAATGATATGACATCTACGTGCAATGTCACATGTTTATTTAGAGTGATATATCTCAATCTTTAACGACAGAAATTAATGTTTTGACTGACGTATTATAATTTTAGAGATATATTTTTTAATTTTCAACATTAAAAAAGTATCTTGCCTAATACTTACAATTTCAACGAACAATTTATCTATTCACTTTATAAAAAAATATACTCCACCTGGTCTCAAATATAAGCAAAGACGTGATTAATAAAAGTTGATGTATTTAATCCAATATTTATACCAAAGAAATAGACTTTTTTTGATTTACTTTTGCTTATATTTGATATTTGAGGGATTAACTCACACAAGCAATTAAAAGCTTCCTTGTTTGCTGATAAAGATATTAAGTACCAATATACCAGGGGATAGGTAGAAAAACTTCAAGTGAATTCAAAGCCTATTTCTGTAGATTCAAACATGATAATCACATAGTAGAAAAACTTTGACATAACACTTAATTCTATTCACCAAGTGTTGGAAGAAGCAGAGAGAAAGCAATACCAAAGCACATACATAAAGAAATGGCTTGATGATCTCAAACATGGTGTATATAAGGCTGACCAGCTTTTAGATGGTTAAGATATTGTAGACTAATGAAATTAATCCAACACTAAGATTGAGTTACCACAATCTCCCTTCTGATATGAAGATTTTTTTGCTTATTGTTCCATATTTTCTAGAAAAATTATATTTTTGGCAAGCATAAATTAGTCAAGCATATATTTAAGCTTGTGTTAATTATAATTTTCATTTGATAATATTGACTTTTGTGTAGATTATTTCTCCTGTAATTTTCATATGATCATCAGTGTCACCGTTATTAATAATAATTTTTTCATTTCTTATTTTTTTAAAAACCTTTTGAAAAGTGTAGAAATCGATCGAGTTCGTTGATATATAGCCTCATAATGTATCAGAAGTTTTTAGTTTTAACCAACTGCACAAATCAAGATGGTTTTCCCTCACATCTTTTATTGTTATTTCCCCCAAAATGATGCTGCCCTATAATCTTCTTATTCCTATTATTTCTTAGTTTTTATTTTTTCTTATTCCTATTCTTCAAAATGATTTTGCTCTTTGCAGGATATGTTAAATCCTGAGCTAGCACTGCTACCTTTCAAGCCACTTGCAATGAAGTTTCTTCAATGTCTGATTCGCTCTAGAATAGGCAAGCTTTCCTTTCCCTTAGTTACTTCTTGTTAGAACAACAAATCAACTTTTAAAGAAAACAGATAAATAAAAGTGCACATAAAAATACAGACGATTGATCACGGAATTTGACCAATTGTACTTACACTTGTCTGCTTTCAGATCCACTCACTCCACTTTAATACACTCGAACGAATGCTCATTTATAAGTAAATATGAACCATACTTAGCACTTCTAATATGCTCATTCGTGTTATGTTTCATTGCACTTGAAAATCGGAATTCAATATTTGGAAAAAAGTAAGTAAATGTGTAGCCATAGGAACATACGTGGCGTAAAGTCTGACCTATGGTTATTCTAGTTAAAGTTTAAACTCGTTGACCATTTGAGTCGAGTGACAACGGATTTATAAAACTAAAGTGTATTTTCTACATAATCACCTATTTGAAATTTGGTCAATAAAAAGTATATTCTCGGCTAAATGACAATTTGAAATTTGGTCAATAGAATTATCATATCTTGTACATTAAGAATAAATTAAAGGAACACTTTATGATTGGAGAAGCCAAAAGACATATGTAATACTACCAACATGAATCATGCGACAAGACTACTATTTCATAAAGCATGGAATTTTAACAAACTTGAACATAACATTGTAAATTAAACCATATGTAAACAAAAAACAAATACATTTTGTAACAGAATATCAATCATGACTTACACTAAAATATTTCTTAATCAAATTTCTAAAAGGAATGGACTGAAAAATCCAAAGCTTATTTTATTTCAAACAATGTATGTTACTCAAAGTTGTTTCAATTTTTGCCTTGAAGTAGAAGGGTAAATGCCTTCAAGGACAAAAGAATTTCCTTCAACTTATTCTTGGCATCTTCATCAATCAGATCACCATCACCGTTGAATTTTGCTGGAGGCAGGAATGCGTTAATGAAAAACTCGGGTTTATTGATGAAATGAAGATCGAGGAAAACTCCGGTTTGTCGGAGATGGTAGTGTGATTTTGCACCACCATGTCCTCCTCCAGCACTCACTATGGCAGCAGCTTTACCAGTCCAAACATTTGGTGGTCTTGATGCCCAATCAATTGCATTCTTTAGTGGAGCTGAAACAAATGCAAGAAACAATTAAAAAGTTAGCAAAATGAAGCTTATATGTTTTATAAATGACCAATATGAATTTGAATAATTTAAAACTAGTTGAGAGAAAATTAAGAGAATGTATTTATAAAAAATCATGATTTGTTTTGGATGTGTGTGGAATATTAAATATTTGTTTTTTTTTTTTTTGTTATTATTAGAATTTAGATGTGTTGTTGCGCAGAGACATGGTTAATGTTGTTAAGAAAAACATTTTTATCTTAACATTCTGATTTCCAATATAAAGGGATTATAGTAATGTGTATTTATGTTAAGGGGTAAGTAAAGTGTAGATCGAACTCAATCTTTTTAATGAATTTATGTTTGACAAAAACTAATTAATTACTTGAAATTTAAAGCACGTACTTGAAATGTGTACCTCTCAATTTTCCTCTAACGATTACAATTATGTGACAACATGAGTGCTTTTGTGAGAGAATATAATTCCTTTTTAAAGTGAGGGAGTTACTTCATAGAAGTTATTTTTTACTAGTGCTTTAGAGAAGTTGATTAAGACTAATCTCCAGGAAATTTTGACTAATTCAAAAGTCTATCTTAATTAATCTAATCTAATAATGTAACAAACTTGAAACATAATTCAACATTACAAATAAGTACTTTTAGATAATTGTTTTATTTTTAAAACTCATACACATCACAAAACAATTTTATAAATGAACTAGCGTGCAACTTTTGTCACAGTCTCATTTACAAAAATTTATTTAGTTATTGGAAAATGGGTTATTTGAGTGAATAAAAAAGTCATAATTGTAAATAAAATAATTTCAATAAAGAATAAAATTCAAAGAAAAAATATTATATTAAAACATGATATCCATGTAAGCATAGACAAAAAAAACTTTTTCAAGTTAGTGTCCATTTTGTTGATAATAAAAGTAAAAAGAATAAAAAAAAAAGAAGAAAGTATAGATCAGACCCATCAAACAGCACTTTTGTTTTGTTGTCAATTGTTCAAAAGAAAAAGTAAAAACACAAGACCCCAAATGATGTAAGAAAAACACTTTTGTTTTGTTTTGTTTAGTGCATGGTATCTTTGGACGAAGGATTTTGACGAGGACGACTTTCTTTTTAAAAAATATTAGATAAATTATAAAAAATATTTAAAAAAGAATTACTGTTGTTCAAATATAATGCGATTATTTATCAAGTTATTTTTTAATTTTCTTTAAATATCTAAATACAAATAAAAAATATTTTAACTCTTGTTTTCCAAAATCCTTCAAAATACAATTCTCAAACACACCCTTAATAACTATTCATTTTAAATTTTTAAAAGTGGATTTATGTGTCAACTCAAAATAATAGCTAATATCATCTCCCATTTGCAATTTAATTAGTCTAGAAAATAAAGTCTAGAAAATATTTGAAATAAAGTCTAGAAAATAAATTACTGCTAATTAACAAATTTTCCTAATAACTGCAAAAGTAAATATGTATTATGAATATTAAAATTAAATAAATAATTTTTTTATAATAGTAACTAATATTTGAAATCATTTTTTTTTTGTTTATAATAGTAACAGAAAAAAACACATGTATTTGCTCAAATTTAGACCAAATACTATCATACATTTACAATTTTCACTAACTTTAATGCTATAAACTCTCTTTTAATACATTTGCAATATTCACTAAATTTATGTCAAAATTGTTTTTTTTTTTATAATTCTTTTTTTGAAAGGAATTTTATTGTTTTTTATTGAAATAATATTTTATTGTTAAACCAAGTATATATATATATATATATATCAAATGTTTAAAAAAAAATTCAGAGATGGTGAAGAGATATGATGTTTACCTGAGACAGAATAATTATACTCAGGAGAAGCAAAGAGAAAACTATCAGCCCCAAAAATCTTTTGGCGAAATGCTTCAACTTCAGCTGGAAAACTCCCTCCTTTCTCAAGATCAGTGTTCAACATTGGTAGGTTTGAAATATCAACATATTCAATATCCACACCCTCCACCACATTTTTGCTAAGCTCAATAGCTACCCTCATCAATATAATAATATTCAAATTAAAAATCTAATCCATAAATCAAAGGTAAAGAAACAATAAAGAAAATATTGAAAAACATAGTTGAGCCCAAAAAATAAGAAAATAAACTCCTATAAAGAACGATTTTAGAATTGATAAAAAAAAAATTAAAAAAAAAAATTATTACAAGATTTTACCAAGTTTTAATCCTTTAATTATTAATATCACTTTCAATAATAAAAATTTCTCATTTTCTCTAACTTTATCACAAAAGTAATTACTACTCTTGAACTTTTTTATAAATTACAAATAAATCAATAAAAATTAATTTGTAACTACTTTTAACAAATATTAAAACTAATTGTAACGGAAGAGAGTAGGAAGCAATTACCAGAACGAATTAGACCAGTGTTGTAAGAAGCTTTTCGGAGAGAACCAGAAATTGCAACAACCTTAATCGAACTAGCCATTTTGTTTGTTAATGAATTGAGTTGTTATTTGGAAGGGAAGAGTATAGTATATATATATAAACGCAAATACATGGTGAATTTAAATTAATAATTTAATGTTGAATGGTATGACATGATGTTATGCATACGTAGTGCTGACTACATTCAAAAAGTATTCAAAGAAAGAAAGCTCAATTCGGAACAAAACAAAATATAAACAAAAATATAAACTTTATGTATCTATTTATTTTTATTCTTTTAGGATTAAATATATCAATTTTTTAATTTATTTATTTTTTTAATAAAATTATGTTACAATCATCTATTATAATATATTAAAATAGATTCTTAAACGATTCATTTGACACTTAATCATATTTTATGTCACATAACTTTATTTGTGCCACTTTACTTATTTGTTTAGTTGTAATAGCTAGAATCTTTTTCATTTCATTAACAAAAAAAAAATCAACAATAAAAAAAAATTAATAACAGCTCATAATACAATAAACGTTTCTCTATTATTTATTTATTATTTATTAAATGTGAATTTATTCCGTAACCATCTCTAAATCGTACGTTTGGCCTCCTTTCAATCATTTCTTATTAGGTCATTTACTCTTCTTTTTTTAAACCATAAGGTCTTGATAGTTCCTAATTTCCATCATTCAAAGAAGATCTGTTGTTACAATGCATTTTTTAACATAAAACATTTTTCAAAACATGTAGTGTGATTTTTCATTTTTCTTAACATAAAACATTTTTCAAAACTCCACATTCATTAATGATTTTCTTAAAAAAATGTCCTTATTTAATTTACCATAGGAAAATGTAAAGTTTGTTGTCTTATAATATCAATAATTGTATGGATAAATATGTAAAAGTAACACTTTTGGACAAATTTATTATTAAAACTACTTTTTTATTATTCGGGAATTTTGTTGGAGGACATTTTAATAAAAGATTTACTTCGTATGCACTAACACTGTAAATATATTTTTCATTGTCATTATAACTATCAGATCAATTAAGTTTATTGATTTTTATTATAATTATTTTTAAAATTATACATCTCATTTATAGATGATTGTGATGTCATGATATTGTAAAACTTTTTACACAAAATCTTGTAAATATGTTGACTTTAATATTATTGAATGGAGCTTTTCTTTATTCAACGTTTGACAAATTAATATTGATTAACTACTATGTGTTTTTAGTGAGTTTTTTAATTGATGACATAATGCACAATAATTCTTCTTATTAAACAATAGGGACTAAGCAAGTTTCATGATTCCATTAATTTAAGCCACCACCTTAACTATATATATAATATACGACATGCAATAGTTTATTATCCTACTTTGATTACTTTATATCAAAAGAACCTTACCAGAAGTTTTTATAGGATGAAGTAGGTGGTTCAATTGGTTTGAATTAAATATTAACAAATTAGAGGATATGAGTTCAAATCCAAATGAAAAAGAAAAAAAATTTAATATAATAATTAATAGCTAACTTTGTTGGTTTAAAAAACGAGAACTTTCCATAAAGTTTTCATATAGCATGCATGATATGCGAGTAAAAATATTAGGTTTATTTTAGTTTTTAACCCTTTATTTATATTTGAAGTTTATTTTGATCTATTATGTATTACAAGTTTTATTTTGGCCCCTCATCATTACAAATATTCTATCATTTTGGTCTTTCCCGTCAAATTATCACCTAACATGTTAAAATAAGAGCTATGTGATTTTGACACAAAATATACAATAATTTAAAAATGGTCAATATGATTTTAATACATAGTTAATTATGTTAAGTGGATGAGTAATGAAAATAGTAACAAAATAATACAACTCAATAACCATCAATTAATACAATTAATTAACAACGATTTTGAATGTCATAAACTACCTGAAAATTGTGGTTAAAGACATTCAAATTTATAATTAATTAGGTTCAATAAATTGTTGATGACAACATGTTAATATATTAATTAACCAAATATTTAAACTTTGTTGATCATTTAATCTATTTTAAAATAATAATTTTTAGAGCGCAAATGTGGGTAAAGAATAATAATTTTTTATTACAATAACACAGCATCGTACAATTTAATCTATTTTAGAATGGAGTAGATGTACAAATTCTAGATTTTATTAATGTAGTTTTTAAATATGTCATTGGACTAAGAAAAGTTGTAATTGGATCCTTCAACTATTTTTTTTTTGTTATAGGGTCATTGGTTTATACTTCTTTTTTTAGACGGTTAATGTTATGTTAGTGTTGTTAATAGCACTGTTCTTTAATTCATCCACCAAGCCAATCTATATTCTCTAATTCATTGTAAATAGGTTTCTAAAATGATTTAAGGTGAGTTTGTTACTGGTTTTATTTTTTGTAAATTAATCACACTAAAAAAATAATCACTTTTGAAAGTTTATATATATTTGTTACAATTTTAAAATAATTAAAAATAAAAAAAATAATCTAAAAATTGCTTAAAATGATAAGTTAATTTTAAGCTCTGTTTGTTATATAGATTATAAAAAAAAAAGGTGATTTTAGTACTGAATAATTTAGAAATTTTAAAGAAAGACATAAGCTGTTTTTTGTTTTTTTGTTATAATGAAATCACTTTTTTTTATAAAAAACAATCACTTATGAAAAATGATTTATTTTAGAAGCTATTGAAAGCAACTTTTCATTTTAAGCAATTTTTAGATTTTTTCATATTATCATTTTTTCAAAAAGTTATAACAAACATATGAAAACATCCAAAAGTGATTATACTTTTATTTTATTTTTTTGTACAAAATAAGCTGTCACAAAGAGCTATTAGTAGTTTATAAAAAAATCATTTTTTATAACTATTTTTTTTAAATATTGTTTAATTTGATAGACAAACACAAAACAACTTCTTATTTTCTTAAACATCTTTAAAAGATAATCTTTACTAAATTATGAAATATCAAAATTATTTTTTTTTCAAAAAAAATAAACAATTTGATATATCTAAAAAGCCATAAGATAAACTTTCAATAGTGGTATGATCCATCCATTGTCTAAAACAAAACAAAATATAGGTATTCCATTCAATCCACACACAAATATAACTCTTCATTCTCATCCCCAAATTTCTTTAGGGGGATAAATTTTATTCTTATTGGATGGAAATTTTATTCACGAGGACAAATTGATAAGTACCTCTGTTTGAAGAACCATAGCGTGGAAAATCTTAGGTTTAAAGACCTAGACAAGGGGAATCTTTTTAAGAAGACCAAAATTAATTCTACATTAATATGGCGAAATGGTTTATAATTTGAAATAATTTTTCTTTTAATTATAATTTGAAACATATGAAGTATTACATGGCATGTTATAAATTCAGGGATGAATTTCACTATTCACAACATTCAACTAATAAAATACCACGTTTGTAATTCTGGATACCATTTTATAGTCGGTTTGTTAAAGTTTATTTTTAAAAAACAATAATATTTTTTTAAAAATTAATTATTTTTAGAAATTTTCATCTATTTATAATAATTTTTTTTAAAGAATTTGAAAATAATCTAAAAAATAATTCAATTGAGAAGATTTTTGAATAACTTCTCTTAAAATTATTTGTTTATAAGTGATTATTTTAAAAGAAAAATAATCTTCGTTACGCTAAACACAAACACAAAATAATTTATACTTTTTTAAAAAA